>OY747129.1:77836543-78436543 GCA_963556465.1 Berberis vulgaris | reverse complement strand
GTAGTTTCATTAACAACAAGTATCACTAGTTAAGCTAAAAAATAAACCTTGGAGTTGATAAAATGTAAGCATACACTTCAAAATCTTCACTTAATTGAGAGTTGTAGGTGATTTAAGATGGCACAACCATCACTTCATATTAGTCTAGGTGTGTCACCATAGTTAGCTATGTACCTTTGAATCTACACCCTTATCGCATTAACTAGTACCCTTTGATAGTTGATCACAAGACTTTGTAATGCACTTACCTTTTGTTTTAATGCAACAATGCAATGTAGGACAACATTGTTTGTTTAGTTTTTACATTACCATTCATATTGTGATGCCTTGAATCTTGATCATGAGTGGGAAGAGGATGATGTCCTAAAAAGAAGTCTTAACCCATGGAGTGCTGGTGAAATTGCATTAGGTTGCTATTCATAAGTTTGGACTTACACTCTTCGAATCTATTAACAAACACTATGACATATGGTATCATAGGTCAAGAGTTTGATCCCTACTATAACCAATTTGTTTGTTAATTGGTTTCAACTAAAAACCTCATACCATTGTCGGAGTGGCTAATTGAAGATAATAACCATGGTATAAAAGTTGTGTCATTAAAATTGGTATCAGAATCTAAAGTGACACCTGGGGAATTAATGATAAGCGGAAAAGGGGTGGAGTATTGAAAATGCACCTAATCATGAGTGGTAGTGATGGTTACTCTAAGTTGTATCTCACACGTTAACCGGGGATTAGAGGCCTTGCCAATTAAACAAAAGGCCGAAATAAACAGAAGTGGGTGAAATGGTCTAAAATTTGCCTTCCAGTGCAAGAATAAGGGCTAGGTGTAAGGAATTTGGATGATGTGGTGAAGGTATTTCGTACGAAAGTAACATGGAATTTAATTAATTCCGACTATTTGTGGTCAGTGTACATGAGGATGAAGTATTTCCAAGGCAGTCATTCCATTTGGTCCTATGGTGAAAAAAATGTGTGTTCACCTTATATCATACAATTATTGGAGTTGCGGCAGGTGTTGTGAAGCCTTTCAACATGGAGGATCGATGCAGGTAATGCTAGTTTTTTCGAGGATAATTGGGTGGAGGGAGATATTTTTCAAAATTCTTTTTATAATGGTAGCAACACGGTCTAGCCAAGCATAAAATAGATGATGAATGAGAGCTTCCATTTGTTGAATCAGTAGGTGAGGGTAAGGGCGTTAGATGCGTATGTGCACTTGCTAAAGAGTAAGCCAGGTAGTGCAGATGAAAGGTTCTGGAGCCCAGTTCAAACGGCTCTTTCTCAGCAAAATCAGCCTTTGAAGCCATCAGGGAAAAAGGAGTCGTCAACATCTTTTTCTCAAAATTATGGCACCCTCTTCTTCCTGCTAAATTATCTGTTTTAGTATGGAAAATTTGGAATCATGCCTTACCTATTGATTGCGAGTTGCAGTCCATTTGGGTTCCTTTGGCCTCGCGTAGTACTTGTTGTGTCATGTTGAAGGTTGAGATGACAAAACATTTAGCATTTCGAAGTTGTTTTTAGCATTCATACTTGTCGTCCAATTGAAGTTTACTCTTTGTTGAAAGTATGGTTTAGAAGAGCTCAAAAGAACTTGCCAGTGGGAGTTTTGTATCAATTAACTCCCTTGTTCATTTTATGGGAAATTTGGTTGCAGAGGAATAATAAATGATTTAACGATCGTATTTGGAGCGTGAAATATACTGTAACACCCCTGAATTTCATAAAACTAATTTATTTTATTTTGAATTAAATAAAATAGGGTTAAATTTAATTGAATGTGAATTTCGAAATTTAGGGTTTTATTTGGTGAGTTTAGAAGGGCGGGTGCTCTCAAAATTTTAGTGGGGGCGAATAGCCACCCACACTATATAAAGAAAAACCCTTCTTTCTTTCTTCTCTTGTGCAAACCCTCTTTTTCTTCTTTCTCTTTTCCTGCACGATTTCTTCTCCTCTGGTGGTGCTGTTTGGATGGTTGTTGTTTGGTGGTGATGTTTGGATGGTTGCTGTTTGGAATGGTGGTGCTGTTTGGAGGCAATCGAAGGAGTCAGAGAGAAACAGAGGGGAACAACAACAACAAACACATCTTCAATCAATCACTCTCGATTCTGGATTCGATTCACCATCAGCAAAGCAATGTCGGACGAGTATTGTACGGACTGCAAGAAGAGCACCGAGGTGGAGTTCGACCACTCTGCGAGCGACACAGTCTGCTCCGAGTGCGGACTCGTTCTTGAGGCGCACTCGATCGATGAGACATCCGAGTGGAGGACCTTCGCCAACGAGTCTGGAGACTTATTATCCTTGTCTCTCAGTCGCTGGCAGAATCATGGATCCACTACCGATCGGACTCTCATCACGGCCTTCAAGAACATCGCCATCATGTCTGATAGGTCTCTTTATATCTTATGCTAATTTCCTTAATCTTTGTTTGAGCTTTGCCGCCTTTATTAGGTTTAAGACCTGACAAGCAATTAGGTTGAAATAGTAACGTTATTGTAGACTAACAAATTGAAACTAGAAGAACAAGAGGATAGTGGAGTGGGCTAAACAGGCTTCTGCTAGGATTGATGAATTTGTGATTCATGATGTTGTGTCCAGTGATGATGAAAAGTTTAGATAAGTTCGATTCGATCGGGTTTGGTGCTGGTGGTACTCTATTAGAAATGGAGGATTGCATGGTGGTCCGATGGCGATGGAGAGGTGTTGGCGGCTTTGTTGAATGGTGTGGACGCCATAAGATTTATAATCAGTGAGTTTTCTTCATTCTTTCTCTTTTACTGTGAGTTTTCTTATTCCCTGTATTTTGCAAATCCTTGTTTCTTGACTAAATTAGTGATTGTATTTGTGAGGATTTGATGATGGGGTTTGTGAGTTTTGTTGCGAGGATGTGTGGTTATGATTTGGATTTTGGTTTGGCGGTGTGATGACCGGTATTTGTGTATCCTTGATGATTTTGGATTGGATTCTTAGGCTTGTTATATTGCTTGATTTAAATTCCATTTCAAAGGTTTTGGGTGTAAGGTGTAAGTGAAACTCTTAGCCCTTTATCTCTTTGGATGAGCAATTCAGTGGGGGTATATTCATCTTTATTCTAATTGGTTTGATAGATGTTAAGTATGATTGAATATTCTAAACTCATAGTCCTTCATCTTTTAGCCATTGTCATATTTTACCCTTGGTTGGATACTCATGATTGAAAGAGTTGAATAAAACATATCTAATTGGATCATCATAAGAAATATATATTCAGAACTTAGATGTCAGTTTTGTGTGTTCAACATGGTGAACGACAAGTGAGGTGGATCAAGTCTTAACATATGTAAAGGTAGAAAATCAGATCACATAATTAAAAGTATTCCATTTTAGTGGTGAAAATGATCCTTATTCATGTCATTGAGGGAGTTATGGGGTTGTTTGATTTATGTGATGGCAACATGTGTGGAAGTAACCCATTTGAAGTTGTATTAGGGAGAGAAAGAGGTTGATGATAGGAAACATTGAAGGATTAAATTGAATCCATACTGTTGTGAAGAATTTTCTTGTTAACCTTGGAAGAGGGATTATCTTAGGGCTGGTCATTTTAATTGGTGTATTTGTATACTGTATGTATATTGCTTGTATGGAAATGACGGGTTTCATTTCAGGTAATCCAATTGTGAGATTTTAGACATGTTTGAGAATGAGGTTGCCTTATTTGTGGTGTTTTGTGCTGCAAACGCTTGATCTCCAATATTTTTTATCTGTTTGATGTATGAGATTTTCCTAGCTTGCTGGGTTCATGTTTGGGGTCACCCATGTTTACCATTTTATTGATTGGGTGTGACTTTGTTTGGTTGGTGTTTGAATGGTTGATGAATATTAATGCATTGTGATAAATTTGGAGATTTGTATGCATATTGACTTGTTTATGCATTATGAAGATTTTGGATATTTGAATCAAGGAGTGGCTTGATTGCCATATTGTTACATAGCATGATTAATGAATATGCTATGTTTTCCCCAAAAATGTGGGTGAATAGATTGTGAATCAATTCATGTATGACAAAAATGTCATTGTGGAAGAATTCTGAATTATGAAAAATAAATGATATTGGTAAACCTTGATTTCTGGAAAATATAAACCACTTGGACTTGTATCACTTAGAACTACCACACCTCTTTTGTTTATTATTTTCCCTCTCTTACTAGAGAAACTAAATGACCAGTGGGTCGTCTTGCGGAGTTGGGGCACCCATTTCTTACTAGAGAAACTAAAATAACCTTCGGGTTAGTCTTGCGGAAATGTGGTGAATTTGTATGCCTAAAATAGGCTTTGATATTTATCCGTAAAAAATGTGACGTGAGTTTATGCGCATTGATAGCCCAAGGGTGGCTTTTGGTACTCATATAGTTAGGGGTATCCGCGATGCATGCCTGTGTGTGATGTCCCCACTTGGGCATGGATGACGGAGTAGTCCTCCTTTATATGAGAGAGGCATACGGGCATGTATGTTCGGCACGGAGGTGGTGCGAATGTGGTATCGTCTAAGTGATCATTCCGTTAAAAAAATGAACCTAATTCAAATAAAAATGAATAAATTACGTTGCATTGTTTCTAATCTTTTTATGCAGGATGGCAAGTCCACTAATATTTCTGCAGGTCCGACTTGCCATAGTCAACTCCTATAGGGTAAGTACAGGTAAATGCATATTTACATATTTGGATGATGATATGATTGCCTCGTTGAGGAACTAAATTCTTGGAACTGTGTTTTCTTGCATCACACCTTTGCCTCGTTGAGGAACTACCTATTGGTGTGATGGTTTGTTGTTTGTGTTTAGCTTGATGTTTATCACGTGCGATTTTATTGATTTTTGGGATGAAGATTTCTCACACCAGCTTTATTGCTGACCCAAGTGAGTTTTTGCTTCTTGGGTACATTCCTTTGGGAATGTAGCCGATTAGCTTTTCAGGTTTAGAGACTTTTGAGCAGCGTTACGGGAGTTCCGCTAGTAGGGCTAGCGACGTCCGTTTTCCTGGTTAGAGTTTTGTTATAAATTTTAGTTTGTCCTATTTTTCTAAACTATATTTTTGTCATTGCTGCTAAATGTTTCTGTCATTATTGAATTTCACGTCCCGAGTTTTGGGGAAACGGATGATCCTACGTGGATTTTAGGATTTCGTTTTCCTTGAAAATCGGGGCATGACATATACCATTTTGAAGGTTAGAGATCAAACGTCCAGTGGCCTTATACGGGCAAGCGCCACCTACTAGGAGGGTCGTTTTGAACTTGGATGGATCGGCCAAATGGGGTGATGCCACTGGTAGATACACACTGATTCGTGAGTTCGTTATTAGGGATGACCAGGGACATTGTAGGGGTATGGAGAATTTTACATTTGGGGAAGGAACCAATAATAAGGCAGAGTCGTTGGCATGTTTGGAAGGGCTTAAATTTTGTTATGAATTGGGTTTTGATAAGTGCATTATTCAAACAAATCCAATGTTGCTGAAACAGTGGTTTAATAGGGAGATAAAGGTCCCTTGGTTTCTGGGCATTATATGGTTCGATATATATATGAGATCTCCCAGCGGTCGAAACGTTCTTGCATACATGTATTTAAAGAAGTCAACTCTATTGCAGACAATTTGGCGATGCTAGCTCTGTAGCTCAGAGGGAAAAGATCTCAAGAACGAGAGCTCTTATATTTTCTTGATAGAAACCGCACAACCTACATCAGAGATCTTTGGTAGTGTGTGTCATTTGTTACAAGGCAGTGAGGTGAATTTTTTTTGTAATAAAGCGGCCGCTGAGTAGCGTTTTGTTTCGCTGCAGCTAAGTAGCAGTTTGGTTTCCTGATCGTTGGAAGCTGATTTTATTGCTTTTAGGAGTTGCGGCTTAGTACACAACATAGTGTGTTGTTTTAAGCTTCTAGTTGTTTTTTGTGGGCTGCATTTCAGAGCAGTGATGTTTTGAGGATTAGTCTGGGTTACTGATGAAACTCCGATAGTCTTTGATATAATGGTTTGGTTAAAAGTTTCATGAACTCTAGGAAAAAAATAAATTGGGTGGTGATAGGGTAGGCTTTGTGCTTTGTCAATGCAAGAACAGAATATGGCACATGTTTTGTTTATGTTTCTTTTTTGGGCTGCAATGGCAACAGCTAGTTCTCGAGCTGATGGTCGAGTAGTTTAAAGTTGGAGTAGATTTTGGTATTTTAGAAATTATGGTTATAGTCGAAAATCGTTTTTAAGCTTGAGTTTTAATTTTCGGGTGAAGTCGTAATGTACCTTCTATTAGTTTGTAACTCTTTTTGGATTAGTAATAAAGGTTTGACATCCCGTATATATATTGTAATTTCCCAATAGCAATTTTCCAAAGAATCAAACACACCCTAACTTCCCCATAGGGTGTGTTTGGTTCTAAGGAAAATTTTATATGGAAAACTATAAATAAATAAAAAATAAAAAAAGAGGTAGATTGGAGAGAGAGTGGAAAAAAGTTTTCCACACAGTAAGGTTGAAGATGAATATGTGTTTTGGAAAGGTATTTTTTGCTTTGCCCCGAAGAAAATATTTTCCATAATTTAATAAAAACGACAAGGATAAAATTTATTATCACAGATTTGTACTCTTCTTAAAAAAAAATCTAAAGACTTGTGTTATATAATGCATAGATATTAAATGCACTAGATCGACTAAACAAATATTTTAATACTTTTTTTTTGAATTTGTTTTAAGTGACACTTCAATTTGTGAAAGGGTGCATATAATGGAGCTTTCTTAACATGTGTCAAGGTATTAATGCATTGTTTCCCATAATATTATACTAACAAACACCATTAACATGAGAAAACTTTTTACTTAGTTTTTCCAATTATCAAGCAATCCCTAGGATATCCAATAACACGCTTTTACTATTAAAGTCTAACAGTGTTGAAAATGAGAACCATTATCTTGAATTTCAGAACATTCAAAGGAAAACAAATCTAAAAAAGTGAAACAAATAAAAATGAACATACCAGATCTAGTGTTTGAGTAACATATAAATATTCGAGTTAATATCTTTCTCTTTAACAACGGAGTCTACAACTATTGCCATGAAAACTTGACCAAGGCCTCACAATTAATTTAATCCAGTAATGTAAAGGAGTCATAAATCTAATCGGCATCTAAAGAAACAATATGAATTTACCAAATTGACCTAATTCACGCAACTATAATTAGTGTTTTGTGCATTTTGAATGACAAAATTGAAGGTTTAACCCAATTAGGGTTCTTGCATAGTGCTCAAACAAGTGAACTCCCCCAAATCGTTATGTTTCCTAAAAAGAAAACACCAAATGATAATGGTAGCATTAATAATTGAGACTCCAATAAAACCTATCAACGAAGACATCTTTAGTAAAGTCTGCTAGATTTTCCTAACTGGATCATCTCAATTGCGACTCCCACAAACATGCAGTTTCAAGATCCTAACCAGATGTTCTATCTATAAATTGATTTAATATAAATGAAACTTGAACCACGATGAAATAAAATGAAGTTTAGTAAAGCTTACCTAGGCTAATAATTGACGAGGTTTCACGATTTGGGATTTCTGGTAAAAATATGTGAAGTCGAATCCCACCATATACCAAAAAATCCCTAAAGCTCGGTAAGAAAATGCTTACTAGATCTTGAGATCTATAAGCAAGTAAGGAAGAAACGAGAAATTTTTGTGTCAAAAGCCTCAATTACTACTGAGAAGAGAGGTGTGGTGTTTATTGTCAATTCCTTAATACCACTAATTTAATCGGTCTCACAGTCAATTTGGTCTATAAGCAAGTAAGAAAATGTTTTATTTAATCGGTCTCACAGTCAATTTGGTCAAAATACCACTAATTTTCAATTTAGACTATGACGTTAGATTTTAAGTCTACCATTGACCAACTTTATTGTGACCTGAGTGTAGAAATCAATTATTTACAGTGTTTACGTTACGAGTAAATCTAGGGAACCTTGTTTGGGAGTTTTTTTGGTTTTTTTTACACTTTTTACCCCCTTCTCTTTAAAACTTCACCACAAACACTATCTATAGAAGGGGTAGAAATGTCAAAAAAAACCCAAATAGGCACAAAAGAGGCCCCCAGAGTCTCTCTAGAATTGTTGTTACGTTACAAAACAAAGAGTATTTAATGCATGTAAAAAAAACTTAGTAATTAAACAAATGTTACTTTCTCTTACAGTCGTCATCTGACAATATTTTTGGCGTTATGGTAAAGTATTAATGATGTGTTACTAGAAAATATGTGTGACATCCCACTATAATACATTGATCCAATCTTGGGGAGGTAATGGATTTTAAACCTTAGAGTTGATAAAATGTAAGCATACACTTCAGAATCTTCACTTAATTGAGAGTTGTAGGTGATTTAAGATGGCACTACCATCACTTCATATTAGTCTAGGCGTGTCACCATATTTAGCTATGTACCTTTGAATCTACACCCTTATCGCATTAACTAGTACCCTTTGATAGTTGATCACAAGACTTTGTAATGCACTTACCTTTTGTTTTAATGCAACAATGTAATGTAGGACAACATTGTTTGTTTAGTTTTTACATTACCATTCATATTGTGATGCCTTGAATCTTGATCATGAGTGGGAAGAGGATGATGTCCTAAAAAGAGGTCTTAACCCATGGAGTGCTGGTGAAATTGCATTAGGTTGCTATTCATAAGTGTGGACTTACACTCTTCGAATCTATTAACAAACACTATGTCATATGGTATCATAGGTCAAGAGTTTGATCCCTACTATAACCAATTTGTTTTCTAATTGGTTTCAACTAATAACCTCATATCATTGTGGGGGTGGCTAATTGAAGATAATAACCATGGTATAAAAGTGGTCTCATTAAAATTGGTATCAGAGTCTAAAGTGACACCTAGGGAATTAATGATAAGCGGAAAAGGGGTGGAGTATTGAAAATGCACCTAATCATGAGTGGTAGTGATGGTTACTCTAAGTTGTATCTCACATGCCTAGGCACTCGTCCAACTAAATACTTACAATCCTTTCATAGAGTCTTTTTCACCTTAGCTGGTAGACAGTGTGATAGATGGTACCATAGGTCAGGGAGATATCGTCGCGGTTGTGTGATGCGCTATTTTAGTAACACGCAACTTAATACCCTGCTTCGTGATTGTAGTATAGAATAAGTAGGGATCGTTCTGGACCGGAAATTAGAGAGCTTGCCAATTAACACTAAGAATGGTTAAAAGACAACTAACAACTTAATTAAGTAAATAATGGGGGATTGGATTTTCTAAGTTAAACTATGAAAATAAATACGAAAATTACTATAAAGATAATAAAACTAAAGGGGTGGCAAATATGAGAAATTAGCTAAGGGTTTATCTCCACACACCAAACATATGATTATAAATCAATATTTAATAATCACTTGCTAACTCGTGAGAGACAATGCTCAAGATTAACCGTGATCAGCACTGCAATAATCTTATTATTTTCCCAAGTTCGTCGAATAAAACTTAGCGACTTTTTCAAACTATTCTTGTCATGCTATCTAATCAGGAATCGCAAGTTAGATAACAATCTAAGATCATTATGTTTTGTGAAAAATATGAACAATGACTTGGCAATTACAAGTATGATCAGCATCTTGTTCTTACCTAGGCTTTTGCTTAACCTTACCAACGTTCCTTGGAATTTACTACTTGTGAGTACAAGATTATAACAATTAGGTGAAATTCTCCTATACTCTAGCCTCAGATCCTAGCATGCTTACTAAGTTGGCCACCTTAACAAACATACAAAGAAAAGTTTTTTATAAAGCAGTTAAGCAAAACACAATCACTAATAGCAAGGAAGATTAAATTCAATTAATTTATAAAACACATGTTCGGGGTTTCGAATCAACCCCTAGCTAAGAGGAGTTTAGCTAGACATATTAATTATGTTCAAACAATAATCCATAATCAATAATCAAGCTAAAAATAAGAAAAAGATAGGGTGAAGGAAATAAAACGTTGTCGTCGCCTGATCCGTGGTGGTGCGAGAGGGTCATGTGGGTGTGGATAGCATAAAGAAAAAGAATTAAATCTCTTCCTCCTCCTTCCTCACGATCTTCTCCTTTACTCTTTTCCTCCTTGTGCGATCTGCTCTGGTGATAATAGGCTACGAGGGAGAAGGATGACGACGGTCGGTGCTTGTGTGGCTGGCGGAGATTAGAAAATCAGGCGAGAGAGAGATGAGGCAAGATTGTGAAGAATCTGATGGGGAAATGGTGGTGAGGTTTTGTGTTTGTGCTGGTTAGATGGTGTAACGGAGATGGCAACGAAATAGTGGCTGGACGGAGATGGGTCTTGTGAGAAGGGTCGACAGTGATACTATGGTGGACTAGGCTGCGATTTGAAGGGCAAAATTGCGAGACGGTCTTGCGGCTGTGATGAGGGATGCGTGGATGGGTTAGGGTTCCTGTGCTTGCGATGAATTGAGAGGAGCGGGATGGGTCTTTGCGGCTGTGGATGAGGAAGCTATTGCTGGATGATTTTTCCAAAGCAGGGTATCATCCCTTTTATAATTGTTTTCTACTTGGTTTCCTTTTGTAACTAGTATTTCTAAATTGCCAATTTGCTTCACTTAGCTTTTATTTTGGAATCTTATAATTGAAAACTTACACAAACACGAAAATAACAATTAGTACCATAATTAACAAGTAATAGCCAAAAATACATATAGAAATATGGTACTAAAAATAGCCTAATTATGCTCCTATCAAATTCCCCCACACTTATCTTTTGCTAGTCCTTGAGCAAATCCAAGAAATAAAAATAAAATACTCAACTGACTCAATCTATACTTTCCAACATTTGATTCAGAGATTTTCAATGGATCAGGCTTATTTGGCAATGGTGGAAACTAGGTGTCTTTATCATGTCAAGCATGTTATGCAATTCAATATGATGCTTTGAACGAAATTAATACAAGTTCTAGTGTTTAATCCTTAATTATGAAAATAATCCAAGTAGCAACCAAAGCAAACAAAATTGACATCATGCAACGAATTATTATTGACAAAAGAAATGAAAGACGACCTAACTAAAAACTCTCAAAATCAAAGGAACAATAGGCTCAAAACTCACATATGGGTTATAATGAGTTAAATTCAATTAAGCATGCTATGAATATCAATTACTAAGTTGATTACATGTGAATTTGCATATGATAACCATGAATATGCATTAACCAAAGAATAATATTAGACCTTACATCATGCTTATAAATCATCTTAAAGTCATGCAATTAAAAACCAAATCTCATCATTGTGTTGGAAAATATCCTAAGACTTAAAACAACTATAAATTTTTTTAATACCAACAAAGAAAACAAAAACCAACACTTTTTTGTTATTTTTTTTAATGGACTGACACTTTTTATTTTTTTATTTTAATAAAAAAATTCAAAATAAAAATAATGTTGTTCCCCCTTCACTTAAACCTAACATTGTCCTCAAAGTTAATAGATTATAGCACATGCAATGAAAGATTTAAAAGTGGAAAAAACAAACTACTAACAAACAAGCAAAAATAACGAAAAGAAAATAAAGGGATAGATAAAGCAAATCTGATTGGGTTGTCTCCCAAGAAGTGCTTGTTTTAACGTCGTGCAGCCTGACGGTATCTCCAATTAATCCTCATGGATTGATACGCCATCCACGTCATGCTCCACAAATGACTCATAATAGAGCTTAAATCGATGATGTTTACCTTAAAATCTTTACCGGTTGTGACACTCTTAATCTGTATAGCACCATGGAAAAAAAACATTAGTAACAATAAAATGACCAACTCATTCAGAACATAACTTACCAGTTCTAAGAAACGATTGGAAAAACAAGACTTTATTTCCAACGACAAAAGTATTTCTATGGATCATCTGATCATGAAAAACTATGGTGTTCTCCTTATAATTGTTTTTACTATCATAGGCCTCATCCTGAATCTTTTCGAGTTCATTCAACTGAAATTTCTTCCGCTTCTTTGTGTCATAGGGAACTTTATTGCTCTCATATCCAATGACAGTAGTGATGGTGGTCTCAAGTTCGTCCTCGTTTCTGACGTCTGACAATTTCTGGGCCAAACTGTCATTCACATTAATAGAAAAACAATAATGATTTTAGTAGGATACCTCGTGGCTTCAAATATGTTGAAACCAATCACATCACCATCAAATTCCATGGTCAGTTTCCCCGCATGCATATCAATATTTGTCTTCGCAGTTGTCGTGAAGGGCGCCCTAAAAGAATAGGCAAAGGTGTTGAAAATTTTGAATCTTCCATCTCAAGCACATAGAAATCTACTGGGAATATCAAATGGTTAACTTGCACCAACACATCTTCCAACAAACCTCGAGGATATGCATTAGAACGGTAAGCCAATTGAATAATAACACCATCATTTTTTAGTTTTTCGAGATTCATATAGCAATAAATAGAATACGGCATAACATTAATTGAAGCACCTAAGTCTAGCATTGCATTTTCAATTTTAGTATTACCAATAACACAAGAAATAGTAAAACTACCCGGATCCTTACACTTTGGCGGCAATTTCCTTTGAAGAACTGCGGAAACATTGTCACTCACCTTAACTACCTTTTCGTCTCAAAGTCGTCTCTTTGTTGTGCAAAGCTCCTTCAAAATTTTTGCATACTTTGGCACTTTCTTAATAACATCAAGAAGCGGAATATTGACTTGGACTTTTCGAAAGTTTTCCAATATTTCCTTATCCTGTTCATCTTTCCTAGATTTGGTAAACCTACCTGGAAAAGGCACAAAAGGTGGAGAAAGATTAGCAGAAACTGAATTTGGAACACTCACCTTCTTACCTTGGAGTTTTAGTGTCTCAACGATGGCTGGATCATCCTTCTGTAACTCAGCTTCCCTATTTCGACTATGTTTAGGGACTATTGGCTCATTCTCAATTTGCCTACCACTCCTCAATGTAATTGCTTTTGAGTTTTCAAACCTGCCTTTCGGATTTGGAATGGTAGAACTAGGAAGTTTTCCTTGCTTGCGAATTTGTCCAATAAACTCAGCTGTCTGTCCCATCTGTAGCTTCAAATCTGCTATATCTTTTGATTGGTTCTGCTGAGAAATAGTTAACGATTTCAGAATCTCATCATAATTAAGGAGCATACCTGAATTGTGCTGAGGTGGTTCAGGCGGTCCTTGAAAGAAACTAGGGGGTGGCCGATTCAAAGCATGCTGTTAACGTTGTTATGAATTTCTCCATCTAAAGCTGAGATGATTTCTCCAACCTTCATTGTAAGTATTCGAATAAGGGTTATTCCTATAGTGATTTTGCCCCTGAAAACCTACTACATTGACATTCTCCCAACCGTCATTCTCAATCAATTGAGGACATTGATCAGATGGATGTCCTGGCTTAGTGCACACGCCACAAACTTGTGCAACTCTTAGCACATTTGGCTTTCCTAGAGCCTGCGTCACAAGTGAAGTAAGATTAGCCATTTGAGCTTCCAAACTAAAATTAGTACTTACCTCATGGACCTAGCGTGAAGGCTCTCCAATTCCTTCATACTGTTGGGCGTTTAAGGCTCGGATTGCAATCAAAGTCTTTGTTGCTACTGGAGTTTTATCAACCAAAGCTCTTCCTGCCACTGCATCTAACATCTGTCGCTCAAGAGAAAGCAATCCCTCATAAAAGTATTGAATCAGGAGCTCCTCCTTCATCTGATGCTGCGGACATGATGTTATGAGAGTTTTGAAGCGCTCATAGTAAGCTGGATATGATTCTCTTAGACTTTGTTGTATACCACTGATTTTCTTCCTCAACAAGATAATTTTGGAAGTTGGAAAGAATTTCTCTATAAACACCTTCTTCATGCTATCCCAAGAATATATTGTTCCAGAAGGCAGTTCATAGAGCCAATCCCTATCAATCAGAGAAAATGGAAATGCTCTCAGTTTCAAGATTTTCTCATCCACAGTTATTGGCGTCATACTGGAGCATACAACTTCAAATTCCTTTAAATGTTTATTTGGATCCTCCATAGAAAGACCATGATACTTTGGAATATAATGAAATAGGCTGAATTTCAGCTCGAATGACTCGGTCTTGCCTTGCGCTGCTATTGGATAATGAATGCACAGAGGTGCGACATTGTCTAAGGTGGATGCCGGAAGTTCTTTAATAGATCTATTGTCTCCCATATCGAACACTTCAGATTCAGAGCTAGACGTTTGACTATTTTGTTTTTCTCATTCGTCTTGTAAATGTTTTCTCAGACTCTGAATCGTATTCTAATAAGTTTTCGCTAGATTTCCTATTGCGCATGAACTGGTACCTGAGATAAAAGCATAAAGAAGAAAAATCAATAAAAAGAAAAATAAATAAATAAAAACTAATGAAGTAATTTACAATTTTACTAATCTTCGGCAACGGCGCCAAAAATTGATGCGCTATTTTAGTAGAACACAACTTAATACCCTTGTTTGTGATTGTAGTATAGAATAAGTAGGGATCGTTCTGGACCGGGAATTAGAGAGCTTGCCAATTAACACTAAGAATAGTTAAAAGACAACTAACAACCTAATTAAGTAAATAATGGGGAATTGAATTTTCTAAGTTAAACTATGAAAATAACTACGAAAATTATTATAAAGATAATAAAACTAAAGGGATGGCAAAGATGAGAAATTAGCTAAGGGTTTATCTCCATACACCAAACATATGCTCATAAATCAATCTTCAATAATCACTTGCTAACTCGTGAGAGACAATGCTCAAGATTAACCGTGATCAGCACTGCAATAATCTTATTATTTCCCAAGTTCGTTGAATTAAACTTAGCGTTGCTTTCAAACTATTCTTATCATGCTATCTAATCAGGAATCACAAGTTAGATAACAATCTAAGATCATTAAATTTTGTAGAAAATATGAACACTGACTAGGCAATTACAGGTATGATCAGCATCTTGTTCTTACCTAGGTTTTTACTTAACCTTGTCAACGTTCCTTGGTATTTACTACTTGTGAGTACAAGATTATAACAATTAGGTGAAATTCTCCTATACTCTAGCATCAGATCCTAGCATGCTTACTAAGTTGGTCACCTTAACAAACATACAAAGAAAAGTTTTTTTATAAAGAAGTTAAGCAAAACACAATCACTAATAGCAAGAAAGATTAAATTCAATTAATTTATAAAACACATGTTTGGAGTTTCGAATCAACCCCTAGCTAAGAGGAGTTTAGCTAGACATATTAATTATGTTCAAACAATAATCCATAATCAATAATCAAGCGAAAATAAGAAAAAGATAGGGTGAAGGAAATAAAACATTGTCGTCGCCTGATTCGTGGTGGTGCGAGAGGGTCCCGTGGGTGCGGATAGTAGAGAGAACGAGAAATAAATCTCTTCCTCCCCCCTTCCTCACGATCTTCTCCTTTACTCTTCTCCTCCTTGTGCGATCTGCTCTGGTGAAAATAGGCTGCGAGGGAGAAGGATGACGGCGGTCGGTGCTTGTGTGGCTGGCAGAGATTAGAGAATCAGACGAGAGAGATGAGGCGAGACTGTGAAGAATCTGATGGCGAAATGGTGGTGAGGTTTTGTGTCTGTGTTGATTAGATGGTGTAACAGAGATGGCAGCAAAATAGTGGCTGGACGGAGATGGGTCTTGCGAGAAGGGGTCGACGGTGATACTATGGTGGACTAGGTTGTGGTTTGAACGACGGAATTGCGATACGGTCTTGCGGCTATGATGAGGGATGCATGGATGCGTTAGGGGTCATGTGCTTGCGATGAATTGCGATGAGCGGGATGGGTCTTTGTGGCTATGGATGAGGAGGCTATTGCTGGATGATTTTTTTAAAGCAAGATATCATCCCTTTTATAATTGTTTTCTGTTTGGTTTCCTTCTATGTGTGGTTTCTTTTTGTAACTAGTATTTCTAAATTGTCAATTTTCTTCACTTAGCTTTTATTTTGGAATCTTGTAATTGAAAATCTACACAAACACAAAAATAACAATTAGTACCATAATTAACAAGTAATAGTCAAAAATAAATATAAAAATATGGTACTAAAAATAGCGTAATTATGCTCCTATCATTGTGATGGATTATAATACTCACAGCATCTCCAAATGACTATTTAGAGCCTCCTTTTCCACTTGTTTAAGTTAATTCATATATGTTTTGTATACCCTTTGACCCACATGTTATGAGAAAAGTTAATAAAATATTTATGAAGGCGAAGTTTTAAGGAGACCCTTTGAGATGAATTGAAAACTCACGCTCGTTATTATCTGAGAGCTCCTTGATAAATATGATTAATCAATAAAGGAGTCATCTTAAGGAGATCCTCTCTCTAGAACAAAAATGACATTTACTTGTGTCCACAATTTTTTTTTTCCGTTGCACGTTTGTTGCAATAGCTCCAACAGCAAAAGTCTTTTTCTTTTTCCAGGAAATACACATTTCCCCAATTATACCGCCAAGAAAAACTTATATATCTTTAAAGGGTGATTAAGTGTGAATAATATGAATGGAGGATTTTATTTGGATTGTTGTACTTGCGCACATGTAAGAATCAATACTAAGTTCCCAACTAAAATTACCTAGCTAGTGGACCACCATCCATCAATATATGTTGAGAGGTTTAGGGTTGGTTAACCCATAGCCATAGCCCATAGGATTGGTCTTTTTAGTTGGAAATTAACACCTCAATCAACGTGAACTCACAAGCAACAATAGTTTCTTAGAAATTGGCTTCATGTTGAATGTGATTCGATAATACATTTTCCTACAAGATAATATTCATTCATTCCTTTTTTTTATCAAAGCGTTTTCAATAGTGATCCTTTAAGATCCATTTTTATTAAAAAAGAAAACAAAAATGTCATCAATTTATTAGTTATTACATGAAGCATTAACAAACATATATATATATGGTCCGGTTGGGCATGGAAAAAAGATGATATCATTGGTGTGTAAGAGGAAGAGGGAATTGCTTTGCACACCCGAAAAAAGAATAGTCAACAAGGCCGTGTCTCTCTTAAAGGAACTCTGCTCATCATTATTAGCTCCACTAAATATGGGTTTGCGGGCTTGAGGACCCATCCGAGCAAACCACCCTTGTTTTCCGTGACTTTCCAGTACTCTTCTCAAAAACTATATATGTCAGCTAAACCAATTCATGCAGATCGAACCAACTGAATAACAAGACAAATTACTGAAACTCAAAATGCCTCAGCAAAATTGTATTATTACTCATTGTGAAATGATTTTTGCAGTGCTCCTTCCTCTTGCCTCATTCATCTCCCAATATAGCTCATTCTGTGAACCTTCTTAGTAACTATTCATAAAAGTTTATTGGTTCCAACTCTTGTGACATCTGTAATATACATTACATGTAAATAGGTCATATAACACTTTCAACAAAAATATAATTTATACTTTTCCATTCAAAAAATGTACAATTGTATGCAGAGAGAGTATTACAAAATGAAAGTTGAAATGTCAGATACAACTTGAATCATCATCATTCCACTTGCCATTTTCAAATGACAAGAGTTTAGGGGACCGATCGACTGACACTTCAACTGATGTTCAATCTAAACTTATAGATTCCAACAAATTGACTATTGGAAACTTGTATATGTAAGTTTTATAACGTAATAAGCCACCTTAAGAGATGTAGAGCATTAAGATATTAGTTGGTTAACTTACCTTTGATTAATTTTATTAAAACTGTCCACATCTTCTTAAACTTTTACTATAGAATAGAAAAGAAGAAAAAAAACACGTACTTGTACCTACCTAATATATATGATTACAAAAATGGTTGAGATTTTTGTTTTGTTTATTATATTTGAGTGGCCAAAACCCTATTGGTACCTTCTCTGATTTAGAAAGAGGATCGATCAAATCGAAGTCCACATATGCTTTTGGGTTAGGTGCATCTGATTATCTCAATACTAACCCACAAAGTAAAATCATTTTATAATAAGGCCAAGCATGCATGATGTATCAAATCTCACTTGTACCTTAGATTCTGTCTTGTGGAATGGTATAACTCATTATTGATCCATCCAACTCTTTTTTAGGACTGTGTACGATGAAACATACATACATTCATCAATAAACAGAAAACAGAAAATAGTCTACTACTTAAATAGAATATTCGAGAGCAATCTTAAAAAATGGCCATAGGTAGTAGAGCAAATTATTTTTCTTTTTAGTTAAAGAGTCAATAATTATATGTTTTTTAGATAGATAATACTCTTACGTACATATATTGTGATAATATAATCAATAATTGATTGTGTTATACACTATTTACCAATTCTACATACATTAAAAATAAGGTAGCTAGTGTACAATACAATAGACACTAATATGTATCAGTAACAAGATTCCGTACCAATGAGAACAATTCTAATCCAACATTTATAGCGGCTCTCAGTTCTTTTTTTACAAGAATTTGAACCCGTCCACGTCTATAATCTATTATCTGTATAAAAAACAACGGCCTTCTTGAGAAGATAGAATAGAATTTTGTATTGGCAGGGCCAACAGTTGAAGGGTAAATTTGATCAATCTTCAATAATGGTAAAGACTAAGGAAATCCTTCCTGACATAAAAATTTGCAACAATATACATGAATATCAAACAGAGATTGGGGTTTTATGCAAAGGTTCGAAGCCTGACCTGTGATCTGATCCAACATGTGATACCAATCACCCTAAATTTTACCGAGTACGCTAATAATTGGCATGGCAAGTGTAATAGCCGGAGTGGTAAGAGAAAGACGAGAACAAGACTATTAACAGCCCCCAATCCATGGGTTTACTACACACAAACATCATGTAAGAAAAATAAAGTTTGTCGCAACATCCATTGATGGCTAGTGTTTATGTCAGCAATGTTTAAAACTAGTGTGACCATTCTTTAACCTATTTTCAAGCCCAGTGTCATTTAACATCCAAAATGCAAACCTCAGTCAAGAAAAAGCTTCTCCTTAACAAAACACCTAAGCATTATCATTTTTTTTTTTTTTAAATTTTGTGTATCATCCTCAAAAATATAAATTCTTCAAATCATCAGAGCTTCCCCAACAAGATAGATCTTCCAATAGTATCAACCATTCTGTAAGGTGCAAATTCCATGTTTGACAACCTCTACAACTACAGCCAACTCACTTTGGGCTTGAACCCAACCATGTATTTTTCAGTCTTCCGGTAACAACAATCAAGCCATAAAATTTGTGCCATTTTCTTTTCTTATGGTGCACATGACCCAGACTCGAAGAAAGGAGAAAAATTTTAATGGAGACCTGTGCCATAGATAACCCAAGCTCCACACTTTGACAATTCACATGAGAAGAAGGAAAAGGGCAGCAACCAAGAACATAAGAAAAACTTGAGGCAGAACCCAAAAAAGATGGCAAGAACCCGACAAACAAAAAGTATATAGCAAAGAATGCTATTTAGCACAGCACCCTCTATAGATCAAGTCCCACATCATTGAAACACTGCACTCTGACTCTACCCCTTACTGATGGGTAGATAGCCAGACTTTATAGCGTAGTCTGAGATATTGAACAGACAACTGAAAATGATGATTCTTCCCAATCATTGAGAATGTGTCACCAACATTTACACAATGGAGCAGATGAAAGATCAATGCTGGATTCACCAAGCTGTAACAAGTGATGTTAAAGGGATTAAAGACGTCGCTTTGAGGGGAAGAAGACTCAAATATAGCTCAATTTTATTCCTAGTATCAAACCCACAAGCTTTAGGTTAATACATGGATAGATACACTAGTGTAAGATAATACACATCAAAAGGGTAAAGAAATAAGGGAGAAAACAACTCAAAGATACAGTTACACTAAATAGAGATTAGTGTGTAAATAGAAGCTCATCACAAACGGTGAAAAACCTATCAAAGTTAACACCCCATAAATTCTTGCTACTGCCTAATGCCACAGGAGGATCGCACTTTCCATAGAGAGCTTGCCTATATAAATAATAACCCCCTCAAAGATTTCTCATATTCTTCTCCCTTCAAATACTCCAGCATATAGCACAGGGGACAAAACTCCATACAAGGATCGCAACCATTAAGATAAGGGCTATTCTGGATGCACCAAGTTCCACAATGGAACCTCACAACACCCACGTCACCGCAAAGTAAACAACAAGAAATTACATGATGAAGAAAGCTTACAATGCAAGAACATTTAGATCATTTCTATAAGTTTTTCCCATTTTATCAAATAACTGTCCATTATTCATATAAAATCAAGTACCATAAGAGTTCGCTCATAAAACTTCGCTCAGCAGAAATAATAAAGACTAATACCAACTATGATATGGTGCTTTACCTACCCAGTCTGAATCCAGAATCACAGGTGGAGGACTATTTGCAGATTCAGGAATCCTTTAGGCAACCTCTAAATCAGTGATGGATAACTCAACAACCCTATGATAGTAACAGAAGTCTATGGAACCTGCAATGCAACTAAATACATGGATAAGATATTGAGGTTCCAGCCACCACCTCCAACTATTCTGACCATAGGTGGGGCCGTGTGGGGAAATCTCTAAAAGCGTCAGTAAACTTTAAGGGATCTCGCTCTATGAACAGTACCTGGACTAGTTTCTTCACCAGTATTAAATGGTTTGGTCCAATTCCTTCAACAGAGGGATCTGAACTACACTTCCACAGAAATTACAACATACTGTTCTATACCATCCAGACCAAAGTGCTAATACAAATATTTTATATCCAGTTATCTGAACAAAAAAAAGAACACTTTAGTACAGAGAGATTACTTGGAAGCAAAATGAGAATGAGCTCATTAGGATTAGCATATCTTATGAACAAATACTAGGCTTATACAAGTCAAACTGGGTATCTAGTCATGAGCAAATACTTATTCCATAAGTAGTAGGTCAAGTTCAAACTATTTGGACTCTAACCATGCTGTAGACTAGGGTTTGTAGTTAAAACTCCAGATACGCCTTTTAGGGCTTCAGTCAGAGGGTACTTTCCCTTGAGAGACAACCTTTTACGACTGAAGTAACTGTAGCAGACTAGTTTCCCTTAGAAGACCTTCAGACCTCAGGCTACAATTTTCTCCCAGGTCTATGTACCCAACCCAAAATGCGTAGCATACTGCAGCTTATGTTGACACTAAAAGAGGTAGAATTTAATGAGTACCTTAAATTCATTGGTAACTGACCAATTTTAGGGCAGCAGTCATACCTGAAATCAGGTGAATCATCATATCATTGAATTAACTGCATATTTAAATGGCAAAATCAATATGAACATAACTATTCCAGCACATTCTATGATGATTAACACTCAAATTTAAATGGTGGACATCTTCTAGTTCACTGGTTTTATAACATCAACCGTGGAACTCAACTGCCATATTATATTGGACCTCAAGCCAACCCCAGAGAAGCAGGACTTTGACGCGGCTCCTCTGCACAGTGTGACCATCTAGGCACCATCAGATGCATATGCTTACATGCAACTTGAGGGCATCCTAAGCCACCTATGTACTTGAGAACTAACTTGCAAAAGAACAAAACAGGTATGTCTACAGACAACCATTGCAAAAGATGTTTCTCAAGTTGATGATAGTTCAAAGTTCGGAGGTCCAAAAAGGGAAAGTTTTTGGAAACAGAAATCCCTGCTGAATCAGAAAAGGCGACGTGCGTTGCATAACGGATTGGGGATGGTGACAAGGACTGCAAAAAGCACTTGTTCCTTTCAGCGAGAGAAAACCACCCTACCAGAGGAATCGTGAGAACACTGGATTTGAGCAGAGTGTGCTGCGTGCAGCAAGATCAGAATGGGAACGACTTGGTAGATCAAATCTTAGAGCAAGGACAATCGAGAAAATTTCTCAGATAAGGTGGATGGGTTACAAGGATCAGAGCATGATTATTGGGGGGGAACGATGTTTAAAGTCAATGTGAGGGGACAAAAAAATGAAGTGTTTCCCTGTTAAGTTCGAGTAAGAAGCTGTCATGGTTTTCTTGCATGAAAGTAAAAGGGAGGAGATTACCCAAGCATTAGTGAGGCACATGTATTAATCTCAGCCCATAGTTCAGCAATATTGGAGACCAATCTCGATGGCTTGGCATGAGAATCGTGAACACCATGAGAGTATGAAATGAGGGAATCATTGAGCTACATGAGTAAGAACTTATGGGACTTGCCATGGGCGCATTGGTAGATAATTCACGTGGATCTGCTTTATGGGAGAGAAGAAGCACACATGATGTTACACTCTTGGAAGAATAATCAATCTACATTCTATGCAGGAGTAAAGACACCCTTGATAGTCGTAAAGGGCAAAAGAAGAGAGTTACACAAATGGAGAAACCGTTCAGTATGGAAGCATGAGCAATCAAAACATATCATATATATGTGGGTGTCTACATATATCATATACTTGACATTTTGGACACTCTACGGCAAAGACAATCCATATTGTTTCATTTAAGAATCCCTATGAGGTGTCCAAAGGATATATAAGGTGAAATATTCAACACATGCTTGAAGAAAAAACATATAATGTGGATAATTCACCTAGAAATAGGACCTCAAGTCCCTCATTTGCACTAATATGCACTCTACAGGACAACCTACTAAATTTTGCAGTTAAGTCCCTGAAGTTGCAGATGCCTTGCATGTGTATTGCATTATTATGCAAAATGTGCCTTTTAATTTTATAGCCTTCAAGAAATTTTGAGAAAAATTAAAGATTCACATAAAAAGATAGTGTCAAAGTTCCAGCTCATTTCGACATGCACCTCAAGATACATGTTAAAATGTGAAAAGGTGAATTTCTCTATCATAATCACGAAGTGGGCGAAGCGAGAGAGGCCACCTTGGGCATCTTCCATTGATGAACTAGAAGAAGAATATTTGGCTTAAACAATGAAGAAGACACCATTTATCAATGAATGATGTCGAAAATATTGGCACGGTGTTTGTAATGTTAATTCGTAATTATTTTTCAAATTTTCAGCTCAAACAAATCAAAACACACTTTTTTTTGCTAGAGACCCGAAACATGAAATTATCAAAGGGTATGAATTAGGAATAAATCCAATCCCCCTAATTCACCCATATATCACCTAATTTCGGAGGGGTGTGTGTTGAGAATTGTATGCAAATTCGCTGAAGTTTAATGATCTCATCCTCTTTAGAAACTCTTGAGTTTTATGTTTTGAGTTCTCTTGCAAATAAAGTTCTACAAACTCCTCATTTTTTTTTTTCATTTTTTACCAAAACCCCGGAATTTATTACTAAAGACAGGTTCTAGTCCTATCAAAATGTTCATCCATCGTTATATTTTCCTATCCATAAAATGATTGTCTTCGTTGTGGTTTTCTGAGACTAACTTAGGTAGTTGGGTTTAGATTCATGCAAGAAGGACGAAAACAGATTGATTGAGCTAGGTCTGATATAAACATATTGGTTCACCAAAAAAATCAAATCAACTTATTGGTGTGCTATGTGGAGCAGATCACGAACTCTAATATCATCTTCAAAGTGGGTAAAGGGAACAAGGTCAGATTCTTGTCAGACAAATGGCTAAATGGGTCCTCTCTTCAGTCAACATTCCCAGTATTGTATCACATCTCTCCTCACCGAAGCATCTGCTCAACCAATTCCACTTGATATAAAATCTTAGTCAGCCATGGGATTAAGCTCCTGGTCGGGCTTTCAACGTCGGGGAATTAGAGCAGCTTTCTACGCTTCTCTGTTTTTTCTCTCCCATCCAATTACTGAAGGTTATATAATATTTGTTCTCGCTGAAGCGGCTGCTCAATATAAGACCTTAACCAGTAATGGTCTAGCTCCTTAAAGGGGGTTTCAATGTCTGGGCATTGGAGCAACTGTCTACACTCCTCTCTCTTCTTTACTCCCATCCCATTTTGGATGAGGAAGATAATTGGTCTTGGGGTGGTTGTGGGGGTGGGGTGGGTTCTCGTCGCTTCTCATTATGAAATTATTTCTTCCCTTCCTTGTCCTACAAGCAGTTCCACCACATTTTCTTTACTGCTCAAAATTACTTTGGCTAAAGCAATTTCCTTCATGCCTCAATTTCCTCTTCTGATCCATTCAATTAGGGGTGGGCACGGGACGAGATAAACACATCCCTATCCCATCCCGTTCATACGGGATCGGGACGGGACGGAATCAGCGTGCTCTGATTATATGCATTTCATTTTCTTTAATCAATCTGCAATTTACTGACTAAATGCACGAGTTTGATTATTTAATTTGGGTCTTACTGGAAAAAATTGGCAGTCATCTTATTAATCACATTGTTGTTAGCCTCTTACTAATATAATTGCTTCCTTATTTTATACTTATAATGACAATGAACAACTTACACAAGTGGCATCAATTATACAAACAAATCAAACTCATACCATGAAGAACCTCCATCTACTGATATTTCATTGATGTTCACGTACCAATGAGCTCTAATGTTGTATACTGATTTGTACTTTATTCTGCAGAAAGAGATTGCCTAGCTTACCTATGAATGTGAACACCACATTGGGACACAATTTGGTGGGATGGATCAGGTTTGCTATCTTTAATTGCATAATCATACTCATACGCGTCTAATGTTGAAGTAGAAAAGTAGTCTATGCTAGTAAGTTCAGTGTCACTGGAAAAAAGTTTCTTATTTTGTGAGGAAAATTGTATTAGTTTGCGGGCAATCTCTGTGATGGCCAAATCTGGGTTTGCAGAGCTGATTGATTTTAATCACATCCATGCAACAGATGTGCAACTTCCAGCTAATGGAACTTTTGCAATTGTTCATTCCTTAGCAGAATCTCAAAAGGCTTTATATGGGCATCCAAATATTGCAATCTTAAAATAAATAAATAAATAAATAAAAATATTAATAATAAATATGAAAAATTAGCTCGGGACGGGACGGGATTGGCGGGATTGAAAATCTCCATCCCATTCTAGATCGGGACGGGATCGGGATGGAATTGGGATGAAATTATTCAATCCCATTAAGACCCGGAAAAATCGGGACGAGATCGGGATCGCGGGATGGAATGCCCACCCCTACATACAATTGTAATCTCACTATTAACAATTTAGCCAAGAGGAGTCTCATCATTCTTGACCGGTATGCTTTGTGCGAAGAAACTCGAGTGCATCAGCTAAATCTTTTTCGAGTGTACTTTCTCACTTAAAGAGTATAAGCTCCCTTGCTAGTGTTGTCACATTTCTATCCCTGGCGACACCTCCCTTGGAAATTGGGTTCAACACTGGGCGATGATCAGGTTTCCCGTTAATGGGTTTGGACAAACTCTTTAGCCATCTAGTGTGAGCAATGCTAGGACTTTCAAATGGGAAAACGGGAGAGTGATAATCAGGTATGCTTTATCAAGCAATGTGTGTAGTCGTGGAGCATCTGGGGGTTTTCTAGAGATGATTCAAGCCAGGAGCCTAGGTAGAGTTGGGGGCAAGTTGCTAGGATTTCTCTTTCAGCCTGTTTGTAGGCTTTGTATGAGTTTTCTTCTTGTTTTTGTTTCCCCTTGTGAGTTTCTCATCTCAAGAATTTGTACTCCCTTGTTTCTTTACAGATAGTTCTTTTGTTTTGCGGATAAAACAAAATGATTGCATTGTTTTCCATTTCCAAAGTCAGTTATAATTAGTCCCCCCCCCCCCCACAAAAAATAAATAAATAAACTAAAGTGGATCAAACTCAGATAACAATAATAATAATAATAATACAGGTGTATTTCAATCATCACTAACAGGATGTTGTCTGGAAACCGGAGGTTCAACAAGGAAAACAAACAGGATCTGCATGTCAGAACTACATGATCAACTGGACAATAACTCCCTCATTTTCGTATGGTTCTGCAAATCAAATAACACAAGTGCTTCCCCAGGTTTCTACATAGTTTTGTGGAGTGAAAATGTTAATATATTATCATCCTAGCCACTTGCAGAATTGAGCAGACATCTAGACACTAACTTTAAATGTCAACTCATGTGCCTAGTACTCATGTCTAATATCATATCACCTTCAGTCATGTTCTGCATTAGTAGAAATTGCTCATTCAGCATCAGCCAAGTGAAGATGCACTGCATAATAATTATTCCAATATGTATTTTATCGACGCACTGCATAATAATTGGTCCAACAGGTATTTTATCACTGCAACGGAATGAAACTGAAAAAGGAAGACAGCAAAAGGATGACATTAACTGTGCTAATCTTTTTTTATCTGAGAACTGCCTCCAAGAATGAGGAATCACAGCCAGACATGAACAGGAATATACAAAATCTATGAAAACCTCTAGGTCATCATCCTACCATGAGATAGGATGAAATTGAGACAAATTCATGCTACAAACTATTCCACTAAGAAGATAATGTACAAGAGACGACTAATGTGCAACTATTTACATCCCTTCACCATCTCACCACTCAAAATGTTGTATCCTCATTATTCAGGGATGGCAAATGAATCTGATTTCGCAATAAATTATAGATGAGTTTCAGCTACTTACCACCGAGCTCTGCAAATGAATAATACACTTCAACCGGTGATAAGTCTAGCAAATTAGTATGACTTCAAAGTTCTTATATGCAGTAAGAGTTGCATCCTGCGATTCATAGAAGTGGTAAACTATTAGCATGCTATCACAACTAGCAAAAAAAAAAAGACTCTATTTTGGTAGTTTCTAAAGAAAAATAACTCACCGACTATGCTCCATAGTATTGGATGAAGTCGTCATCAAGTGAAAAGTCCAAGTCAGCTGCATCTAGTGAAGTAGTAGCATCAAAATTGAAATTAAATGGGCTGTCAAATGGTCCAAAATCTAATGATAGACCATCAAGGGGAGACTCAAAGTGACTTTCAACAGGCTTATCTCGCACACTATCATATGTGTCCTTTACATAAGGGTGCATCTCCCCTAAAGCACTCATGTCTGTATCTCCATGTAATGATGATGCAGGAACTCCAGTTTCCTCTGGTTTGATTTGGGAATCAAGCATTGTCATATCTGTTTGCTGCTTTTTGTCTTGTGGGAGCCCGTATATGTCCGATGGGTTGTGGAAATTGTAAGTTGTTGCAGAATGTAACTCCACATTTTGACTGACTGGATATAATAAGGGTCTGCCACCAACGTACATACTTTGTGTGGTAACTACATGAGATGAAGGATAAGCAGAATGGCCATCATGTATCTGGAGTGGAACTGGTATATCTCTTTCTAGAGGCACAAGAGCTGTGTTTGAGCCATTTTCATTTCTTGTAATATGCATCTGGTTTCCTACCAACTGAAAGTCTGAAAGATTTATATCTGGAAGAGGATTTCTTGGTTCCTCAAGCTGGTGTTCATTAGAATTGACAGGTACAATCTCCCGATTAACATTAGTTTCCTTTCTAGGCCATCTTTTCTTTTTAGGCCGCTCATCTCCTTGCTCTTTATCATTCAAAGCCCTTTTGGGTTTCTCACGTGCATCCTTCCCAGGTTCTGGATCTACTGGTTTACTTCTATCATCTTTAGATGAAACAGAATCACGACCATCTTCAACACCATCAACATCATAATCGCTATCACTACCATCAGCAACGCCTTGTCTTTCAGTACCACCATTTGAAGGTGTACGCGTCTCAGTTACACCAGACGAACCGTTTTCAGCACTCGGCTGCTGGATGTTGAACTCCTCTTGGTTCAAGACTCCTAACCATATCGCACTCTCCTTGGCAGTCATCTTATCCTGCAAACACTTGGACTGGCGCACATGCCTCTTGATCTTTGCAATATCAGGAGACATGTGCTTGATCACAGCAGTCAACACTCCAACCTTCCACATCTTCTTCAGATCATGGGGCTTCTTATAAGGTGGAACTTGACCCTTGGGTAGTCCCATTTTCATCCACCAATCTTCACTCCCAGAAGGCCACCAAGGGGGTGGGATCCCCTTCTCTAATGGGTACTTCCTTTGTGGAGGATCACAGTGCTGCATCAACGAAGACAGAAGGGACCCCAATGTAGCGTCTTGAAGGTCCTGAAGGCTGCTTGAGTTTCCATCTTGCTTATTCAGTGCCTCCCCCATGGCTAAACATTCTGCTTCATATTTAGCTATGGCTGCTGGTCCATTCTTATCAAACTTCACTTTCTCTTTCCACCAAGCGCGAATGTTATCAGACGCACCACTCACAGGCTTCCCTTTTTCGGGAATGATTCCATAGATGAATCCACGTACTTTGCAAACTTCCATAAGCTTCAGCATGTACTTTAGGATCCCATCTTGAGCTCTAGACATCTTTTTCCTCCGAGCTTGATCAGACGTCTGCTTGGGCTTAGGCTTCTCCACAGCCTGTTGAGCTGCCAGCTTCTGCTTCTCCTTGATCCTCTGGAGCTTAATTCGGTCCTTCCACATCCGTCTCTCAAGTTCTTCTGTTTCAATCTCTTCATCACTAACATCTTTATCTGCTATATTCTCACCCCTATCATCAAGTTCAAGATCCGAACTGTACACCAAACACATTAATAGCCATCAGAGTACTCACAAAAATATTTCCATGACCTAAATTACAGGTTTTTTTAGTCGAAGATAACCATTAACAATAAAAATCCAATAAATTACAATCTTCATCACTAACATTTCCATCTGCTAAACTCTCACACAACAGTCTAGACATCACTAATAAACAGAAGGCTCTCCATTCTATTCAAATACAAAGAATCTAGACTGTACAAATAAACAGATCAATCTCCACAACCCAATGTTCGTTTCTTCAATCAAAACAAAAACCCTCCCACCAGAACATCAGAAAACAATACCCAAACCCATTTTCCTCACTAGCACCTATCATCATCCTATGGGAACTATCGCCTGCCATAAAATAAAATAAAAAACTTCTCCATTTGATAAAAAAAATGAAGACTTAAGTAACCAAAAACGAAAATCTTCAGACCCCTTTTTTCATTTCATCAATCTAAACAACCCCCTTAATCCAAATCCAATAGTAATTCATAAAAAAAAATGACAATAAATCAAAACAAAACCGATATGATAAGATACAGAAGAACCCCACAAAAGTTCTCGATAATCCCAATTCCATCTCAAACACACACATCCATGCAAACAAACCAAAACCCATTGACCCCAATCGATTCTCGAACGAAAATCACCATCGAAAACAAACAATCCAAAAAGTTGAGTAATCTGTAAACAAAAAAATTGAGTCTTTTACCAAATATCGGGTGCTTCGATCTCGTCAGACTCCATCATTGGGGTTTTGGGGGGCTTTCGGACAAGAAGATCTTCGAGAACCCGAAGAAGGAGAAGAAGAAGAACTGGCTTTGTTCGCTCGTAAGGGGTTTTTGTTTCAACTTTCGGCCAAAAATGGAAGGAAGCCTACATTGAAGGCGTGAAAATATGAGGCCACGTTGATATTGCCAGGGAAAAGGGAGATACGCTCACAGACCAGACCAATCCAGAAAAATATGAGGCCGTGTTGATGTTGATATTGATCTTGGAAGGAAAATGATGGGCGAGTGGGGCGGATTCATAGCATTTGGAGAGTGAGAGTAATATCACTATATTGTATTGTTGCCAAAGAAAAACAGTAACACTAGGGTGCCGGGTACTATGACACTTATCTTGACGCAAATCAACGATGTTTGGCACTCACTAGGCATATTAGATTTTTCCAAGAAAAATGATTTGGATGGGATAGGACGGTGGGAAAATGGTCCACATATCCATAATTTCATTTTTTTATTCTTTGTTAATTACACACCATCTTTCGTCATGAGCACACCCGCGGCATAGTTGCAAAGAATTAACATCGGATCGTGTTTGGTTTATTATTTTTTTCGAAATAAGAAAATATTGCTCTGTTTTACTAGTGTTTGCGTATGTGCACATGATCTTTTTTTTTTGTCAATCCTGACTTCAGTTACCAAATTCTAATGCATGTTAGAATGTGGATAATATGCATTTCTTTTCATCCTAACTTTTGAGAATGAAAGTTGTTTTTAGTTTCTGAATGTATAAAATCATGTTCAAGATTACACATATGCCCCTGCTGTGTGTTTTGGAATTGGTTTTTTTTTTTTTTTAATAATGTTAAATTGACATCGTCGTTTTAACTATATCTTCTTATTGGTAAATGTGTTCGGAGGTATTTGATTTTTATTCGGAAGTAAGAAAGTTGTCTTCTTATTCGTTCGTGTCAGTAGTACGAAGTAGTTTTAGTAAACAATTTTCATTGCTTGCTCGATTCGTAACTTTTGCTTCTAATCAGTAATTAGTCAAAACAAAAAACAACGTTACATTTAATTTTTTATTAAAAAAATTAGTCAAAAGTTTTGCTTCCAATTGAACAAAAAAAAAAAAAAAAATGCCCCCTCAGTAACATCAATCTCATGCCTTATCTTAGATAAGTTGTGTCATTGTATGTGATCGTGTTTTAATATTTTATCATTTGCTAGAAGCAAAGTTTGCATAAACCTCTTTATAGAGTTGACCGGGTCAAAGATGATGTGTGTGTTTGTTTTTAGTTTTTATTTTTCCTTTCTTAATTGACCATAAACAAAAGTAAAATTATAACCTTGGTTTCAATAAGCATGGATGAGAGTGTTGCTTTCTTTACCCACCTAATAGTTGAACACCAACTCCCTCAATTAAAATAAACTCCAGTCTCATGCTAATAAATTAGATACCACATGTGACGAATGGGCATATCTAAAACTATAACTTTTATCAAGTGGTTCATCTTATTTTTTTAGTTACAGACACGTCTAAATTTGTAAATTTTATAAAATAAATTATCTTATTTTTTAAATTTAAAAGCATAAATAACTTCGTTTAACAACTCATTATCAACTTCTTCTTTTTCCTCTATAGATAGTACTTTTGTTGTCTTCTTGTTATATAGCAATTCATATTTAAATTTTTTTTATTTTTTATTGACAATTTAAATGGTAAGGCATTTACAATATTACTTATTTTAGTAAGATGTGTAAGAAATGACATAAAAAGATATAAGTTTCTGATGAAGTTGGGCTTGAATCGTTCTCCACGTACCATGAAAGCTAATAAAAAATTCCTTCTTCTTTTCTTTCCAGCTAAAAAGTCGATCAGCAAGATATATTTGATTTTTTTGTATGCTTGGCTTTGATCCCTAATCATCGTAGAATTTGCTTTAATCTCTATTATAAATCTATGTTGCTTGACTTCATTATTTGTTCACAGAGTTGTTTGAATCTTTGTTAAGCGGATTGCATGTGATTTGTCAGACAAAGAAAATTATAAGCATTAAATTGTATCTGTGTCTTTTGGCTCTCTAACTATACTTGTATTCTACATCATAAATAGTTGAAAGCCTAAGTTGATAGATGTTTCTGTAACAATTTCCTCCTTAATGGAGATGCATTCGTGGAGATGCGTTCGTGAAGGCGTAGGTCCCTCCACAGTTCTTTCTTGGTGCAATGTCCTTTTTAATGAGAGAACGTGTGACATATTTAGATTTGGCCTTTGATTCATCTGAGTCTGGACTAGAATCCCGCCTGCGTTTCTTAGAGGTGGGCCTATGGATCAAGCGTTGTATTCTCATAATAGAACTTTATGTCACGTGTACGGTCGTGATAATTGGTCCACTTTGATGTATCATCAGCTACTCCTCCCTTTAGTTAGTGGGTATAGTGACATGTCCACTAACTATGTGACGGTTGATATGTCGATTGTGCTTTTGTGCTGACCTTGATAACTTTTAGCTACTTGATCATTTCGGTTACGTCGTTGTCTATTTGTTTTCACGCATATTTTTAATGCGTCATTATCTCCCGTATGTTGCTCCGTGAGCGGTCTCTTCATTTTTCAGTCGCTTAAAAGGTGTTGTGGCTTTTATTTACACCATCTGTTGTGTTATTTTTCTTCTACTGCCTTTTTTCTCATTCGTTATCCTTTGTTTACGATGCCTGCTGGTGATGTTTTAGCCAGTGATCAGTTTTTCGTTTGTGAAGCTCATTTTTCTCCGAACAAAGCCTCTCATGCTACTTTGGATAGTGTTTGTTCCAACTATTATTTGCCTGAAGACTTTAAAATCGTTCTTCCTCGTAAAAACGACAGTCCTTGTTGCTCGAGGAAATGATATGTCGCATTGTATCCTCGCATGTTTTATGTCGGTCTCCGGTTTGTTGTTCCGCAGTTGTTTTGGTCATATCTGGATTTCTTAGACATTCCTCTTGCTCAAATGGGGCCGAACGCTGGAGGGCCATGGTTGCCACATATGCTAAGGTCATTCTTTCTTGTATTTATTTGACGCCTCAAATCTTGAATTCCTTGGTGGGGTTCAACGTGACGTCAAACCATACATGTTTTATGTATTCCTCTACGTGTTTTGGTAATCTTAATGACGACATCAGGGGTTGGTCACGGGACTGGTTTTATGCGTTTGTTGGTTATGGGCACTTCAATTGTCTTGTTTTTCGATCACAAGGTCTTTTCGATTTCCTCTCAAACACCGGAATATGAAATTGATTGTTGAGGAGCAGATTATTAGTGAGCACTTCTCGGGGCTTTCGATGATCCCGTTGAGTTCCTATCTTACTGGCGACGTGGTGAGGAGTAGTGGTCTATATGTCATGAATAAGACTGAAATGGCTTTGTTGACTGTGAGGCAGGTTGCGAAGATTGTTGTCTGTGTTGTCAGCGATGGAGTAGTCGTTGATCGGGAAGTGAGCTATGATGTTGCAGATCTTGATGCTCCTATTAGTACTGCTATCGGTCCTTCTAGAAATAGGAAAGTGGCGAGGCCGATTAGTCTGTCGAAGGGGTTGTTTATGTCTTCTAATCGTGTGTTGAAGAAGAAACGACTTGTTGATTATGTGGGTCGCACGACTCTTTATTCGAATTCTGTGGACAGAGATCCTTCGAGGGAGGACCGTTGCTCTCTGTAGGAGGCGGAAGAGTTGAGGTTGGCTCTGGAGAGGAGTGAGAAGGATACCGTCTGTCCCTTGGATGATGGCGAAAAGAGGTTTATCTCTACGTATGGTGGTTTTGACATTGTTAAGTGTTCTGAAGAGGATCCTCAGTCTCTGGATGACAAGATGTTCCAGTTGGTTGTTGTTCAATCTGAAGAACTTTATGGTCGAGGTATGGCCCCTGAGTTGCAGTATCGCCTACCTCCTTCCCATCTTGCTGACGGAGGGATGGAAATTCCTCTGTCCGCAGCCTACTTGAATCCTTCGGATGTTATTCGCTCCGTATCTACCGAGCGACGAGACGGTGATGGAGGTTCTCATGTTGTTTCCTCGTTTTCTCCGACCATGACTGGTGGTGGTTCCTCCATACTACCTGATCCTCGCGTTCTTCATTCACGAATCAGTTGGAAGGAACCTACTTCTGAGGAGATCCGAGTTAAATCGGATGGGAAGTTTTGATGGTTTTCTCGTCTTGGTGTGCAGGATGGTGCACATAAGCTAATAAATGAATGGCACAAGCAGTCAGTAGAAAGGCCCCCGATGTCCGTGCTGAATCTGGACCTTCGCCTTGAGGATAGTGTTAGACTCGTAATGGAGAGGATGACTCATCTCGCCTATGCAGGGGTGACGGCTTGAGTCGTTAGGTCAATCACAGTTTTATGGTTTCTTTGGATAGGAAGCTTTCCGTGCTTCTCCTGGTGTTCTCCCATGTTTGTCACCAGCATGACGCATTAAAAGCGTGATATTTTGAACGAACCAAGGTAGTTGAAGTTTCTCAGGCGTCGTTGGTCGACGTGGAAGGTGCATGGGATTGGTCTGTGGCGGCGCTTGAATCTTTGAGAACTGACCTAGAAGGCATTTGCACCCGTTTACTTGATGTGGAGAAGGAGCTTTCTACTGAGAAGGCACTCCATGATGAGACTGTGTAGGCCATGTTAGAGCATTCTGAAAATCTATTGCTGAGAAAATGGTGGAGCAATTGTTGTCTTCGCTTGACGAGATCAAGGCTGATTATCCTGTGAAGGTTTCTACTGCCAAGAGCCAACTTATCGCTATAAGAAGTGAGATTGCTTCTGTTAAGGATAGATTTCGTGTTACTGACAACATGTTGTTGATGGTCGAACTGAACTTTTGGATTATATCAAGGGTCTTGGTGTCGATTTGACCCAGTATCGTCCTCTGGTGCATCGGTTTTTTGAGGACGTGTAAGATGTTGTTGGAGATGCTGCTGGAAGTCCTCCTTTTGAAGAACAAGTTATTGTTGTTGATTCGGCTCCTATGGGTGATGTTATCGAGGATGTTATAAATGTTTCCCCTTAATCTTCCATTGTTGCTTTTGTAATTGTGCGAATTTTGAATGAATGTAATTAGCTCCTTTATAGTCTTTGTTCAATTGTTGTTGTTTTGCACTTTGTATTTGATGTTTCACGGATGTTTGTAGTACCCTTCCAGTGGGTTGATTTTTCTTGTGCTTTAGTGCGCATGCCTTGATCTTGTACTTGTTGTTTTTGCATTGTTTGTGGAAGGCTGTTTTGATTGCGTATTTTCTCCTTTGAATTATTTGCCTAGCTTGTCGTGATACGAAGTTGCTCCGTTCAATTGGCTTGTCTGTTCGAAGTGCAATGCTCTAGTTGATTCAAAGTCGTTTCATTTTGTCGAAACCTTTACTTCGTTAACTCGACACCTCGGTTGATTCAAAGTTTTTGTTTTTCTCTTTGACTCGGACGCCCAGCTTTTGCTTTGTTTTGTGCGACACACTGGTCGACTCGAAGTCATTTCTTTTTAGGTGATTCGTTTGTCCAACTTTTACTTCGTTAACTCGACACCTTGGTTGATTCGAAGTTGTTGTTTAGTTTGGCTCGAGTGTCCAACTTTAGCTTCGTTTACTCGACACCTCATCGATTTGAAGTTGTTGTTTAGTTTGACTCGGATGTCCAACTATTACTTCGTTAACTCGACATCTCGGTCGATTTGAAGTTGTTGTTTAGTTTGACTTGGGTGTCCAATTTTTGCTTTGTTTTGTGCGACACTTTGGTAGACTCGAAGTCATTTTCAGCTAACTCGTTCATCCAACTTTTACTTCGTTAACTCGACACCTCGGTCGATTCGAAGTTGTTGTTTAGTTTGACTCGGGTGTCCAACTTTTGCTTCATTTTGTGCGACACTCTGGCCGATTCAAAGTCATTTTCAGTTGACTCGTTCGTCCAACTTTTACTTCGTTAACTCGACACCTCATCAATTCGAAGTTGTTTAGTTTGACTCGGGTGTCAAACTTTTGCTTCATTTTGTGCTACACTCTGGTCGATTCGAAGTCATTTTCAATTTACTCGTTCGTTCGACTTTTACTTCGTTAACTCGACACCTCGGTCGGTTTGAAGTTGTTATTTAGTTTGACTCAGGTGTCCAACTTTTGCTTCGGTGGTTGATCAGACCGGAAGCTTATCATGAATACTTGACATGCGTTTTGATTATTTGTGGGCTTTTGCGCCCATTGTTTTTATAGCTTTGCTATGAAGCTGTTTTGTTTTTGTGAGACATTGATTCCGAAAATGAAACTTTATTGAATTTTTCGAATTTTCGGTAGTCATTCTTTTAGTGTGGCTCTGTTACATCGCAGAGCGTTTATTCTTTTATTCCTTCATTGCTTATTGTTTACCCTTGCGTTGGCGCTTGTGCCTCTGCTATTCCTTCTAATTTATGATATTATTTGCTCGTGTGTTGTTGCTCCCCGTTTGGCCCTGCCTGTTGTGCCATGTGGTTTGTTAGTTCCTTTTGCGATTGATTTTGGCTGAATTTGTTTCTGCTGTTGAAATATTTTGAGTGTTGGGCTTTCGATATATGTTTGTTTGGGTGGGAGGTGTTTTTTTCCTAGGGCGAATGTTGTGTAGGGCATATATTAATTCCCTTGATCGTTCTTTTAATCTCGTGGTGGTAGCATCGACTTTATCCTTGCCTTTGAACTGTTTATCTGATGTGCCAACGAACTTGTCCAGTGATCCTATTTGGATCTAATGTTCAATCTCTTATTTAATTTGTAGCAGTCATCGATGTCATGCTCGTGATCCTTGTGGAAAGAACAATATCTGCTATTATCTCATCCTTCCGGGTCTCTTTTCATTCTTGTTGGCCAGTTGACGTTTTCCCAGTTTGATATGTGTTTTAAGATGTCGGCTCGGTTTGCTTTTTAGGGCTGTGTATGGTTTATACTCCATCCTCATTAAGCTGGTTATTCGCTCATGATTGGGTCGTGTGAACTGCGATCTCCTGGATTGTTGGTTGGATTATGTGCGCTTGTCACCTTAATCTTTATTTAAATGATTGCTTTCCTCCCGTGATCCGCTATCTCTTTTTTTCATATTTTCTTTCTCGTTTTCTCGAACGGTTTTCCCTTTCCTAGTTGTTCTTTCTCCTTGCAGCTTTCATTTCCTCGAGGGAAATATGTTTATGTGCTATTTTTAACAGAACCACCATGCCATTCGGAGGTTTCAAGTTAAGGGCATTGAAAAATGCACATCTTTTCAATCCTGTGGCGAAAGTTGCAGCGGCTGTGTCATCGCTGCATCCATCAACCATTGTTAATTCGTTGGTGAAACGAGTAACATATTTTCGTATTGTTTTGTCCGACTTTTTTCGGATATGCAGAAGGTAATGGACTCATTTCCTCATCTATTGGCTCCATATGAATCTGGTAATGAAAGCAGTGGCTAAGGCCTGGAAAGAATCTATCGACCTTGACGGTAAGCTGTTAAACCGATTCATTACTGTGGAAGTGAGGCTGGTTGGGAACGTTTTGCACAGGATCGACTCTGTGGTTTCTTTTAGAGTCACCATATGGTGAAAGTGTCTTAGGTGATCAGTCGGGTTGGTGGTGCCATAGTACACTTCAAACTTTGGTAGAGTGAACTTCTTTGGCAGTGCCTTCTTCACCAGTTTATCAAATAATGGTGGCTTGGCCAATTCGTGTAGTATGTTGGGGTTCGTAAATCTGATCCTGAATGGTATCTCAGCATCTGTTCCGCCGCACTGTGAAGTTTCGGTTGAGTTCGCTGCTCTCAACATTTCCCTGTTGGGGTTCTGCAAAAACTTCTTCGCTCCCTTGAGTTCGGATAGTGGATTTTTGTTGAAGCGGTGCAGGAGTGGGATCGGCTAGCTGAACGCGTTCTTGGGTGATTTTCTCCAACATCTCCATCATGTATTTCATCTGGGCCATTAGCGAGACTACATGAGGGTCCGCAGCAGCGCTTCCGTCTAAGCTGTTTGAATTCATTGTATGTAGTGGATTCACGTTTTCAAGCAGTTAGTGGTGCATTGGAGGGAGAGTTGTGATATGGGGTCTGCATCATTTTATCTGATGGTTTGCTGGGCCTTTGTCGGGTTCTTTATCACTGTGTGTTCTGTAAAGAGGAAACTCGTCGTTCCCCACGGACGACGCCAAACTGATGCGGCAAAAAATCGTCATCCTATGAGTTTGACCTGCAAAACTACTGTTAGACTGTCAAAGACCACCTTTTTGGTGGTCGAAGGCACTCCGATGCTTAAGTCAGTAACTCTGTTGGAAGAAATAAGTAATTTTGGACAAAACTCAGTTAAAGTTGCATACCTTTGTCGAAATTTCCTTTTACCTTTTATAATGGTTGTAGTTAACTCTCTGCGTGACCTAAGCATGTGAGGCGTAATAGAAGGAGATGCTTTTGTAACAATCTCATTCTTAATGGAGATGCATTCGTGGAGGCGTAGGTCTCTGCGGGACGATTTCTTGGTGCAACGTCATTATTCATAATGAGATAACATGTGACGGATTTGGATTGGGCTTTGATTCGTCTGGGCCTGGACTAGAATCCCGCATGCGCTTCCTTAGAGGTGGGCCTCTATAATTGTCCTTAATCCTTTTGGATTTTATGAGCTGGCTCAATGGATCAGGTGTTGTATTTTCGTAATGAGACTTTATGCCACGTGTACGGTCGAGATAATTGGTCCATTTTGATGCATCATCAATAAGTACTAAATTACTAATTCGAAGACAATTCAGGTAAATGCAATTCGTGATGGTAGAGGGTGGGTGGGGGTGGTAGTTCGGGATAGAGAAGGGGGTAGGGTGGTGGTTCAGTTCAGATAAGGGAATGGGTGGCGATGGTGTTGAGGTGGGGTGGTTGTCATCGTTCATTTTAGATAAGGAAAAAATGAAGGTCTATAAAGGGGCAGTGGCGGTGGCAGTTGCATATATATTTAAATACTTTCCTCCTCTTACGTCGCCTCGAGATTAAGATTTTCAAAGCATTTTTAGTTTTTTTTTTTTTTTTGTTAGTTTGATTTATTATTTGAAGTTTATATTAAAATTCAATGGATGTGTAATATTAAAGTAGGACGATAAGGATTATTGTAAAAAAAAGGGAAAAAAAAGATAATAGGTGTTATTTGATTGGGATGGGAGTAAAAGTAACAAAAATGTAGAGAAATAGAATACAAGACATTCATGAACATGAACAAATAAAGATACACACGATTGGAAAAATAACTCGCTCGCTAACTAGCGATAGCTTGACCAAATATTTATCATGTAATGGTCCAAATCTAAAATTGGAGTGCTAACACACGAAAGCTTGACTAATCATCCTCTCTCACTTGACTTGTGAATTGAGCAACCCTTCATTGAAACACCCTACGACCTCCAACATGTCGTATTTTTTGAGACAAATTTCGATCTTAGTCATTGAAAGTGAGCCTTTTGCATCAAATATAGATTGGCTAATGATCACACAAAAATGAAATTGGCTTTTATAATGTAATAAAATACAATAAAATCAGAACGTTTTTTTTAAATCCCTTAATCCCTCCCGCCTTACATGCAATCGGCAGGGTTCGAACCCTATGATTCCATCCGCCATAGGGCTATTGCTGAACTGGTACCCCATCAGCTCGGAGCAAGTTAATTATGTTATTAAGCAAGTTGAATGTCTTTCGAGATTAAACTTTATTTTTGCAAAAACCCCATGCAAAACATAATATTTTAATATTATTATTATTGTTGTTATTGTTATTATTATTTTATGTTACTGTTATTCACCGCTTTTTTTTTCCTCTATTATTAGGTTGAAAACGAACTCCACCATCATCATTCACCACACCTCCACTTTTAAGTTTTTACCCATCACTCCTCCGTGTCCTCATTCTCGATCGTAATCAAGCACAAAAATGTGCTTTTTTCGGTGTCATATTGTGGTGGTATTGAGTGTAAGTAGTCTTAACGAGTGGAAAAACACGTTCGGGTGTTGGTTGCTACAGTCGATTCGCTCGATTCGATTCATCCCTCCCTCGAGTTTGCGATCTCAATAGTTTGTGTTGTGTTGTGTGCGATTTGGGTATTTAGGGCTCTGAATTGGTAGAAATCAATAAACAAACAATGGCGGTAGACGAGGTTCCATTGGACGATAAAGCGAAGAGAATGAGAGATCTTCTGTCGAGCTTCTACTCTCCCGATCCTTCTTCTTCTTCAACGGACGGCAATCTTTTCGGTTCTGGCAAATACGTCACGCTTGATGCCATAAACTCAGCTTCCTTCAATGCAGATCAGTACATGAACCTTCTAGTAAGTTTTTCAGATCTTTGATTTGATTTGATTTGTTTTGATTTGCTCTTCACCTCTTTAATACAATAGATTATACATCTGGCTAGACATATAGACTAACAAATTTGAATCGTGAAGAACCAAATCCCATACAACTCCCTAAAAACCAACACATTTTATCCATTACTAGTTCAAACACATGTTCCCATATGTCTATATACATAGTGTGAAATAAGCATAAGGAAAGGGCTGCAGTGACAAATAGAGTGAAAACATAACATAAAAGCAATTGCACGCCAAAATAATTTAAATCCCAACCGAATATAAATCACAAGTCTGAGTTCCCTGCCAGTTTAGCCATAGATGCTCACTACCGCGGGTGGATGATTTAGATTGGAGTACCAAGCAATTAGCCATTTTGTTTTCATGTTTGAAGACCCCGACTATCATTTTTTTCAATAAAATTCACAACATTCCATTGGTTGGTTTGGTGTGTGGTGGGGGAAGGGGGTTGGATTCCAAAGGCAGCGCCAATGGATGTGACATGACCAACAACCCAATTTTCATCTTCACCACTCGGCATCCATTTAAAAGAAGTTGCTCACATTGTCTTGGCTACTTTGCAATTGAGAAATGATCGAGTGACACTTCAAATACCGATGAGGGGGAGGAGGATGAAATGCTAGAAAGGTCTCTACCTCATGGAGAGGTGATGGTTGTGCTGGTATGTCTCCTACACGCGATGACAACTTTCTAATTGAAAATTCTGATGTGTGGGCATTATTTTGAGAGACTACGATGGCTATGGATGGGGTTTGATTACTATCGAGCCAATTTGTTGGATAGTTAGTTTGAGGTAAAAATCGGACACCTTATGTGGGTGGTTAAGTAGGAACGATATCGGTGTTACAAGAGTGGGTCTAGGTCGCTATAGACTGATTAAGTATTTTTCAACTTGCATTCCTCTCTTCAAAATATCAATTAATTTAACCCATAAAACCTACAAATAACCATTGAGTTGTGTACACAAATATTAAAATAAGCAACGTATACCACTCAATTGAAACTCCATTAAATGGGCCAACTTATATGGTGTCCAACTTTAAATATAGTTTTACATAGGAATGGCAGTGGGTGGGGCGGATTTGAATTTACCTAAACAGATTTCGGGGCGGATTCGGGGATCCAAATTATATTCGTTACAAATTCGGGGCGGATACGGATTTAACCATATCCGCCCCCACCACTTAATTAAATAATAATTTAATGGCATCTCATCTCATTAAGACTAAGAGTTGATATCAGCTAATCAACACCCATGTGACTCCCCCACATGATTTGACCTTTTCCCATTCTTGATTTTGAGCCCAAATCTAAAAAATATACTCACTATTTGATTTGATAAAATATGTCCAAATCACATTATTGTTCAAGAACCCTCTTCTCCTCTCCTATCCTCTCACATCACATTATTGTTCTCAATCAACCAGTCAGACATGGCCATCTGAACATATATTTTTCAACATCTAGGAATAAAGATAAGGATGAAAACATACCCACCCAAAGTATGGGCAAGATCCAAGCATCAAAATAGTAATCAAACATCTAAACAAATCTTTAATGTACTTCAAGCAAGATGGAAGAATACACTACCAACCAAGCTACAACACACGCACTGGAGTTGTAATATTGTTAGCAAATGTTAACAATTTCCCATCACAAACGGAGTAACAAAGCCATGACAATCAATTAGTTTGATCTATATATTGATAGATCTCCAGGGATCCAACAATCTTCAGGGATCCAACAATCTTGTGTTCTACTTGGTGACAATGGTGGTAGTAGTAGTTCTTCTAATAGTGACTTTTGAGCCTCTTTGCTCCTCCGCTCAACCTCCTTACCAGATCTCTATCTCTTCACTATATCTCTTATCTTCCATTGCTTGCTCAAGAACCAGATTGGGACATTTTATCACCGAATCTCTCTCTGTCTTTCTTGATTTTCTAAATCGGTTGAGCAATTCAACTGAATCTACACCCATCAACGGGGTAGTTCCCCATTTGGGCGCTACTTTACCATATTCCGAATTCAACGGTTTCAGTAAACTTCCTAGACCAGTCTGTCTTGGTCTTGGATCAGATCTCGAATTATTCTCAACGGTTTGTATAGCCATAAATCCTATTGCATTGTTTGAATTTTATTCTATTATGTTTTGACTCTGAAATTTTTTTTTTCCAGCTGTCTTGATTGATTGTTCGAAAGAGTTGTTGAGTTCTTGTTAAGTTAAGGACTCATAGATAGATCTGCAAAGTGATTTTCTTCCTTACAATTCAATTTTTTTTAATGAATATTCGGAGCGGGGTGGATATCCGCCAATCCAACCGGAGCGTGGATGGTTTTCAAAACTTAGTATAAACGGATATTTGGGGCGGATTCGGAGATCCGTGAACCCCAGCGGAGCGGGGATGGATTTGCCCAAATCCGCCCTGTTGCCATCCCTAGTTTACAAAGGCTTTTAAACGTAGAGTTGTAATTAAGGTGTTCTAATGAACAAATGCACGAGGCATAAGCCTTTTATAGAAGTGTATGTTTAAGTAAAAAACATACCAATGCTATTTAGAATTAAGAAAAGTGATAAATAGCTCATAATTCCATGTTCAAAACAATAGTTGCATACAAAACTAACATCAAACTTGCAAGTTCCATACTTCCATCATCAAATTTAAGTAAGTCAAGTAGCCAAGTAATATTTTAATACTCATCCTTAAAAGTTCAATATTTCAAAACCATAACATCATAAACATGGAGTCATAAAGTGTAAAAGACCCCATTAAAGTGGTGCTATTTTTTTTTTTTTTTTTTGAAAGGCAAGCCGGTTTTTTGACAAGTGAATGCCTCACAGTGCGCTTTTGATACAAATTTTTAGCGTTTTATCCCGAGGCGCATTTTGAGGCACATGCTTCTCTCAATTTTTAAAACCTTGATTTTATGATAATGCCATGTAAGTTTGCATGTCACCAATCATGTTTCGCCAAAGGTGTGATGGTTCAGTGGTTGAGCAGTAGCGGATAATATCACTAGGTCACGGAGTCGATCCTAGCCGGCGGCATCTGGGATGGGAGGGGTTAAGGGATAAAAAAAATCATGTTCCATATTCCTTTTTTTAGATTTGTATTTTTTCCTGACATTTTATTTCCTTAATAAATCATTAGCATAGAGTTGATATTCACTTTCAAATTACTTGCAGATTCAGAAATCAAATGTGGAGGGACTCCTTCAGAGGCATGTTGAAATGGCTGCTGAGATTAAAAATCTAGATACTGACTTGCAAATGCTGGTATATGAAAATTACAACAAATTCATCAGTGCCACAGACACGATTAAAAGGTGAAAGAAATTCCCTTTTGCTACAAATTTGCTGCAAAGACAACTTGTATGTTCTTTCTGAAGTATCGCATATATATGTGATTAGCTGCATCATATGTTTGTACCGGCATATGCATCTTTCTAGTTTCTACACCTGTCATGATGAATTGCAATGGACAAGTTGCAACAAGAGTACTAGTGCCATGATAAGCTTCTTCCTACCAAATTGGGAAATTCCAAAGTCTCTTTGTGGCATCAGAGGGAAAGACTGTGAGAGATATGTGATGAGGGGTACTTTGAGATGATTAGAAGCCAAAAAGAGAAGCAGAGAATTGGCGCCATGACGCGCAAGAATCAAATTTAAAAAATGAGGAGACAGATGTTATTTTTCATTAGTTAGTTTAATGAGCACATGGAGTGACCACGTGGCATCACCCCATTGGCCCTTATAAAATTCTGTTAGTTGTATAAAAGGGAGGCAAGATGAAGTAATAGAACAGGGGGTAAATTGTCAAGAAAGGCTCCTACTTGGAGAAGAACCGTAGAACACTCTGTAATTCCATTTTTATTTCAATATATCATCCAACTTGTTCTTTCATTTGATTGTGTAAGTCACATTTATGACATTTGGTATTAGAGCCAGGTTGAAATCCACCAATGTGGAGACCCGAGCAAAAGAGGTAGAGGCGTTCATCAAGGAGTCGAAGAGAAACCAAATTGAGACGAATGGGTAGATCAAATTGATGAAACATAGTCGGAGAAATTAACCCAGGCAAATGAAGCACAAGAGAAGCGCATGGACGCTCGATTTGAGCAATTGGTTTAATTGTTGCAGAAAACCATCAAGACTGCCGGATCTACAAATTTAAGCAACTCGCCAACCACTCAAGGCTCTGGAACTACAGTTCCAACCGAGAGATCTCACTCCCAAATTCCTTTGGAGTCATCTGGTATGAAAAATCGAATCCTTAAACTTGATTTTCCTCAATTCGATGAAACAAACCCTAGATCTTGGGTTAAGAAATGTGAGTGATATTTTACGTTTTATAATGTTCTGGAGGAAAATAAGGTAGCTATAGCTTCAATTCATTTTAGTGGGAGAACTGATTTATGGTTCCTTGATACAAGTAGGCAAGTCTACTCTTCCCTGGTCTCAGTTTGTCAAAGACCTTTATGAGCGTTTTGAAGAGACCATACTTGAAAATTATGTTGATTCATTCAACAAATTAGTCCAAGACGCCTCTATAACATACTACTATCATAAATTTGAAGAACTGTCATCCCTTATGCTCACTCGTAACAACCACTTGGATGAAACATATTTTGTGTTGAGCTTTTTAAGTGGCCTTAAACCTGAAATAAAATCCCTTGTCCAACTTTTCAAACCTACCAGCGCGAGTCAAGCCTTTTCACCGGCTAGGATGCATGAAGCCTCCCTCTAAAGAAACAATCGTTAACAAAAAACTACCCACATTCTGCTTGTACATATATAAATGAAGGGTGCTCCTCTACACCAACTACACATTCCAACTACACCAACCACACAGACCAATACAAGTCTTAACACTCAAAATTCCACTAGCAACCCTAAGCCTACCAAGAAGTTAACTCCTGCTCAAATGAAGATAAGAAGGGAAAGTGACTTTGTAACAATTGTGCGGAACAATATAAACCAGGTTGTGTATCTAAGCAACACCACTTGTATATGCTAGTGCCTAATGATGAACCAATTATTGAAGCAAATATGGGGAATTAAAGACTGAAGACATGGTCCAAGAAGTTCAAACAAATATGGAAGTTTCTCTGCATGCCATACATGGCAACATTTCAGCCAATACCATTCTATTGAGGGGCGTGGTGAAGAAAAAACTTGTTCTTGACCCTGAAGTCATAAAGGAAGTACTTTTTTTTTTCTTGACCCTGAAGTCATAAAGGAAGTTAACTGGCTTACTACCTTAACACCCCAAATGGTAGTTAGGGTGGCCAATGGCCAACAATTGTTGAGCAATGCAGTATGTGAATGTCGGAGGTGGACCATGCAAGGCTTTTTTTTGAAGGAAAGATAAGGGTGCTACCTTTAGAGGGCTATGATATGGTGCTAGGGGTGACTGACACAAGCCATTTGGTGATATCATCATAAACCTGCAATGTCAACATCAAGGGAAAGAGAATCACATTACAAGGTTCCTCCAATGAGGGATCTCTATGCATGGTGGAACCAAAGGGACTGTCAAAGTTTTTGAAGAAGAACACCTCTTCATTCCTTGGTCAGTTTTTCTCTATAACTAGTGTTCCCCAAAACCCAGATCTACATCCATCTATTTCCAATCTCATTAATGAATTTGAGGATATCTTTCGAATACCTTCTAAGCTTCTTCCTGATAGACCCTCAACCATAAAATACCGCTAAAACCTGGGTCCACACCACCCTCCCAAAACCCCTCTAAAATTCCTTATCTTCAAAAGACCATAGTAGAGCAACTCATTAAAGAAATGTTAGATGCTGGTCTTATACAACATTCACATAGTCCCTTTGCTGCCCCAATCCTATTAGTAAAAAAGAAGGATGATTCTTGGAGGTTTTGTGTGGATTATAGGAGGCTAAATGAACTTACTATCAAAGAATAATTTCCTATGCCTTTAGTTGATGAACTACTAAATGAACTTCTTGGGGCAACAATTTTTTCTAAACTTGATCTTAGGGCAGACTACCACCAGATCTTGGTACACCCCTCTGATATCCAAAAAATGCTTTCAAAACCCACCATGGCCACTTTGAATTCAAAGTCCATTTGGCCTCATCAATGCTCCTACCACCTTTAAAGCCTTAATGAACCAAATCTTTCAACCCTATCTTAGGAAGTTTATCCTTGTCTTCTTTGATGACCTTTTGGTATATAGCCCTTCTCCAGACCATCACATATCCCATCTTCAGACCACTTTTTCTATCCTAAGACAACACAATCTGTTTATCAAACTTTCCAAGTGTTCATTTGGTCAACCTGGATTGTAATACTTGGGCTATATCATTAGCTCTAATGGGTTGGAAGCTGACCCACAGAAGATAGAAGCAATGTCAAAATGGCCCATTCCATCAAACCTTAAGCAGCTTAGAGGGTTCTTAGGGCTAACTAGGTACTATAGGAAATTTATTCAGCACTATGGCCAACTTGCCCAACCCCTCACTGATTTACTTAAAGACACACTTTCAAATGAACCCCTCAAGCCACCCAGGCCTTCCTGAATCCCAAACAAGCTATTTTCAAGCTCCCGTTCTCACTCTTCCCAAATTCAATTCCCTTTTATATTAGAGACTGAGTGGGCACTGTGTTATCCCAAGGAGGAAGGCCTATTGCCTACTTCAACAAGGCATTAGGTCCCAAAAATCTATCTCTATCCATTTATTAGAAGGAGTTGCCATTGTCTTAGCGGTTCACAAATGGAGAGCATATCTACTAAGGTCAAAATTTCATGTATACACCAATCATCAAAGTATTCAACATTTTCTTACTCAAAAAGTGACCACTATGATGCAACAAAATGGTTATCCAAGTTGTTGGGTTTTGACTATGAAATTCATTACAGAAAGAATACAGAGAACCAGTAAGCTGCTAGAATCACAGAAGATGATTCTTCATGTTTGGCAATTACAACTGTCTTTCCTCAGTGGCTACTTGATGTGGTCTTGAGCTATGAAACTGATTCCACTGCCCAATCTCTTAATCAACAACTATTAGTCAATGATCAGGCTGAACCATCTTACTCATTCTCTATAGGCATACTCAGACATAAAGGCTGCATCTATATTGGCCCCTAGGGTCCACTTATATGATAGATTATGGCTGCATTGCATGAATCAACAATTGGGGGTCATTCTGGCATCATTGCCACTTACCAGACTCTAACAGTTGATATGAAAATTGAACTCACTTCATTACTGGTTGTCTGCTAGAGAAAAAAAACGATCAATCTGCATATGGAGGCCCATTGCAACCATTGCCAGTGCCTGAGCATGCTTGGCAACACATTTCAATAGACTTCATTGAGGGCCTTCCTTTATCTCATGGCAAATCCGTAATTATGGTGGTGGTGGACAAACTTACAAAGTATAGCCACTTCATGGCATTGACACATCCTTAGAGCTGCCAAGGTAGCAGAGGTGTTCTTACAACAAATTTATAAACTACATGGTCTACCTACTTCTATAGTATCTGACAGAGATAAAGTTTTTATTAGTGCTTTCTGGCAAGACTTGTTCACAACTCTGGCTACTACTCTGTCACTGAGCACAACCTACCATCCCAGTCAGATGGACAAACTGAACGTACAAATGCTTGTCTAGAAACCTACCAACGATGCATGATAGGACATATCCCTACCCACTAGTCCAAGTGGCTATACCTTGCAAAGCATTGGTTTAACACCCATTTCCACTCTAGTCTACAAACCACCCCATTCCTGGCCTTGTATGGATACTCACCTCCCTTACTAGCCTTGCCACCAATTACTGCTATGACTCCCCCAGGTGTGCAACAATACTTGTATGAAAGAGAGAATGAAGTTGTATGCAGACAAGCACATGACATATAGAACATTCAATATTGGGGATTGGGTCTACTTAAAACTACAACCCTACAGACCGACTTAGTCAATTTGCGCAAGAATCTCAAGTTAGCAACTCGTTTCTATGGCCCTTTCCAGGTTATTGACAAGGTGGGGTTAGTAGCTTACAAACTTCAATTACATCCCCAATCCAAGAAACACCATGTGTTCATGTCTCCCAACTGAAGAAGAAGCTAGAATTGTCCAGCAGGAAGAATTCAAGCTACACCAGTAGCCATTTTGGCAAGGCGTATGGTACCACGCCATAACAGAGCAGTAACTCATTGGTCCAACTCCACAACAGCAGAAGCCACTTGGGAGGATTGGTCACATATCAGTTCCATGTTCCCAAATTTCAATCCTCGAGGACAAGAATTCTCTAAAGGAAAGGGGAATGTCCGACCAGAAGCCAAAGAGAAGCTGAGAATTGGTGCCATGACACGTGAGAATCAAATTTAAAAATGAGGGACACAAATGTAATTTTTGATTAGTTAGTTAAATGAGCACATGGAGTGACCATGTGGCATCACCCCATTGGCCCTTATAAAATTCCTTTAGTTGTATAAAGGGAAGGCAAGATGAAGTAATAGAACAAAGAGTTTTATTGTCAAGAGAAGCTCCTACTTGGAGAAGAACCGTAGAATACTCTGTAATTCTATTTTTATGTCATTATATCATCCAACTTGTTCTTCATTTGATTGTGTAAGTCACATTCGTGACATACTTGGAGGAATATTCTCTCTGCATGTGAGTTTTTGAGGCGTCATTTGACAATTGAAAGTGTTATGGACTCTGGACTGTTGGTGGTTTGATGAACAATGGATGTTTTGATGGTTGCAGTAAGGGTGGTTGTTTGTGTTGAAGAGGCTTTTGATGGTGATAAATATTAAGTGGAGGGATGGTGTGAGGTGGATGGAAGACCGATTTTTTTTTTGGTGGGGGGGGGGGGGGGGGGGGGCATCGTGTTGGGTAATGGTGGGAGTTGGACTCATCTTTGCATAACAAGGGGCTGGTTGGAAGAGATACATGGCGACTTTAATGGAAGTTAATGGAGGCTCTCATCCGGTGAGATGGCTGTGGTATTAAGTTGAGCAGAAGCAAGCATTGGTTCCTCCTAGATTGAAATCAGAGATTGGACATGTCTCAGCAGCTACTATCCAAGGAACAACTGGGTTAGAAATTCACTCGGGGTCGTGAAGGCTAGTTTTGGGATGACAGAGCTGGCGTTGAAGTGGAGGATCGGGGTGAGACCTTTGGTGAAAAATCTAAGTTAGATGATTGGGACGGGCAAGGAGAGATCTCATCTCTTTCTCTTATTTTAAGTTGGTTTCTAAGCTCTAGCAGTTTCTAAGTTGTCTTTCTTGACTGTATACAAGTCATAATGATAATAGTACCCATATGGTTAAATTCCATAGTACTGTTTAGGAAATATTTGTAAGGGTTTATAGTTGTCCAAATTAAGTACTAATAGGTTTAGGAAGTTGGTTTCATGCTATAGATAATTTAGCAAAATTATTCAAAGTGTTAGATGCATTGATGAGTCTATATTATAAGGAGCTTCAAAGAAGAATTTTATTTTTTTTGAAATTCTAATTTCAGCTTCTTCCATATTTTTTCAAGTTGTGATCAATTTAGTGCTCCCACTATGTTAATACCTGCTAATCAGTTTCCTTGTAATCTTTCCACAGGATGAAAAATAACATTGTGGGTATGGAGGTTGATATGGAGCAGCTCCTCGAGAAGGTATTCAAGAATTAATATCCATTTTTATAAAAAAAAAGAAAGAAAAGAAGTTGTTTAGCTTACATGATTCCTCCTTGCAGATTATATCTGTACAATCCAAAAGTGACATGGTTAACACGTCTTTGTTTGAGAAGAGAGAACATATCGAGAAACTGCATCGAACTGGAAATCTTCTAAGTAAAGTTCAGGTATGACATTGGTGGATTATAGAACCTTTTCTTTGGTGACTGATTATCCGGTTCTGAAACAAAACTCTAAATCATTAATCTGTTAATCATTGGATTATTTTTTGTACTAGTTGGCATTGCGACAAAATATCCAGTCTTCTTTTCATATAAAATTAAATTTCTGATGTTCTTTATTTAGTTTAATCTGTATTTGAAATGTCAAATATTAAGTATGATAAAGAACTAAGTTAGTTGAAGTTCCAATTCCTAGTGAAAAATTACTCATGAACTGATGAACTTATCCTTATTATGAAGCTTTGACCGAAGAGCTTCTACAAAGGCATTTCTAAATATGCGAATCAAAGAAAGCCTTCGATGTGAAACACAGATGAATATGTTACAAATGAGATGAATATACAAAAAAATAGTTTGCTTTTTATTTTTGTTAATAAGTATTTTATTAAAAATAGTTGTAACTATAAGATGTGAGTTTTACCACATGATATTACATTTGAGATGTAATGGATAGTCTACTATAAAAATTTGATGCTGTGCAAACCAACTATAAAATGTTGGAAGTTGAAGTACTCTTGAAGCACAGGAATAACTTATTCTTCTGTGAGTTCCCTTTCTAAATGTCTGTTAGAGCCACAGATGTGTTCTTTTTCATAAGTCTCCTGTCTATTCAAGAACCTTCTTTGACATTGCTGAATTGCTCCAAGAATACCTTTAAACGATGAGATTGCAAATAATGGGAGATGGGAGGTGATCCTCTTCTTGGTTGAAAGCCTATGATACCTTTTCTCTTCTCAGCCTGAGTCAATAATTCAGTTAGAGCTTTAGTTACCAGCATACTGAACCTCTTGTCATACAACGCTGAACATTTCATAAATTGTATCTTCCAATATACAAAATCAAATAGAATAGTTGCTTTCTTGTTGAGAGATGGTTGTTTTGTATTCATATGGTGCTTGACATTAAGATACTAATCGTAATATACTTATTTGTTCTATTTAATTAAATTGTTAATTGATCTCTAATCGACCTAAGATCAATATTAGTTAGGATTAATTGATCAGACAGTGTTCTCTAAATGTATCTTTCTGAACCTACCTCCAAGTAATATATGTACCAGAACAAATTGATTAAGATTAATAGATGTTGGAGTAGATAATTATTAAATGTTAAGAAGTAAATGTGTTCTTAGTCTCCAATAGGTGCTGTCTGTGTGAATGCCACCAAGAGACGGCTGAGCACATGCTCTTTTCCAACCCTTTTTCCAAAGAGTTATGGCTTGCTATTTGTGAAGAAGCAAATATTAACCCTACATCTGCTTCGAACTTGTTTCCAAGGAGACAGTTTTGTTTGAAATGTGTAGTTTTCCCTTTCAAAATGATAAAAGAGAAGCGAAATAATCAAAACACGTCACAGCAATCAATAGTTACGTCACAGAAATGAAAATGGCAGGGATTTTTAGGATATACACATTGTGTTACCTGAATCCTTGTTTATTCATATATCCACTATTTTTCTCAAAGAGCAGTGAGATTCCTCTTTTTTTTTTTTTGGTAAAAAGTGACATGGTGATACAACATATCTTTATACACAAGGAACTATCTTCTCTAAGATGTGAAATTATTAACAAATTTTCAATATGTTTTAAGCCTCATTCTCTTTTCTTCTATTTGAATTTATAGTTATGCAAATAAATGTAATCTTAACACAACCTTATTGAAATAAACTCTTTTTACATGTCAAATACTTTATTATTATGCTCTGGTGTGTTGGTCATGTATGAGTTACCACAGATTTGTCTTTTGTGGAAAAGAGCAGTTCATATATGACCTTCCTACTCAACTTGGAAAGTGTATCAAAGCAGAAGCTTATGCTGATGCAGTGAGGTTTTATACTGGAGCAATGCCTATTTTTCAGGTGATCCTTTAACTTGATTGTTAGATAGTTGATTTTTTCTACACCTACCCCCTAGATGGTGGTTCTCTCTAGGTGAACTTTGGTTATACAACACAATGTGTGGTATTTTTTAAGGCATATGGAGAATCATCCTTCAAGGAATGTAAGAGAGCATCTGAAGAAGCAATTGGTGTCGTCATAAAACACCTTCAGGTGAACACTTTTCTTGAACAAAGCTCTCCACTGTTTCGATCAACTTTCACTTGAGTCATTATTTTCAATAAGCAGTTCTTGATTTCCAGTCGTTATGCTTATCTGCAATCCTAAGATATTCTATACCAGTTTTATGCATATGCATTTTCATGTTGTCGATACTTGCATTTCTTCTAGCTGATTTCAATTAAACAAGACCAAGTCAACAAGCTATATGGAATATGGAGATCTTATAATGAAGAGCATTATAATAAATGTTACTAGCAACCAAGAATAAAGATAACAAAAATAAAATAAAATCTCTAAGGGTGTGTTTGATATATATATTCCATGGGAACCATGAAAATAGTGGAGGTAAGAGAGCAAGAAAAATTTCAGCCTATGATGTTGAAAATAGCTGTGTCTTGAGTTTTTCATGAAGAATATTCTTTGCTCCCCTTGAAAGGTGTCTTTTTTTTTTAACTTCTGTTTTTTCTCTCCACTATTTGTGTGGCTTTCCATGAAGAAAAATAAAAGAATATTCAAACACACCCTAAGAAGCTTCCATTTATCACCAGAAAAGTGAAAATCTTAATTAACCGTTGCTGGTTATATAGACCAAAGAAACCCATAAACTAATTGGACCCTGAGAAACCTGATAACACCCTAAATAAGCCACCAAATCCTAGAAGACCCCAAGCCATGTAAATACTGGGAGATCCTTACATATTTAGAAACTAGTAATTGCAAATTACCATGAACCAGGAACAGCAATGGAATTGAAAGCCAACTTTTCTAGAAGTTAAAAGTTTCCTAAAATAGCAAATGAGATTTCACAACTGTAGACGATGCTGGAAGTCACAACTATGCTGTGAGTTTTGATTGTTGGGCCATTTTACATTTTTACTTCCGGCTAGGGTCTTCCAAAGTCATCTTGGCAAGTTGCTGTTACGATCCTTGTTATGGACTTTCCCCTCCTGGACAGCTCGGGCTTTTGGGAGAATTGGTTGGTTCATAACAATTGGTATCATAGCCAAACCCCACATCCAAGGTTCGAATCCCGGCAGGGGCGACCTATAGGCTAGATTAAAATAATTTAGCATTATGTATGGGCATAGTGCTAAGTTGTTGAATACTGGTAGCTGAGAGAAGGCTCACTGGGCCAGTGTCGATAGAGTGGGCCGACGAGGACGTCGGCTTTGGAAACGTGGGGCAATGTTACGATCCTTGTTATGGACTTTCCCCTCCTGGACAGCTCGGGCTTTTGGGAGAATTGGTTGGTTCATAACAGTTGCATCTTGGCCAATTCTGTTTCCATTACCCAACAAATGCACTGATGATCTCTTGTACTGCATTAATTTATTCAAATGAAAATATAGATAAAGAAATGAAAAAAAAGAAAGAAATAAAATCAAGGACAGAGTCTGCTTCTTGAATTTGCATGAAATAAGTTATTTTCTGTTTCGGGTATTTTTGCCTGTGTGTGGTAATGTATTATAGACAGTATTCAATATGTCTAGTTTCATTCTTTTTCTATACACCAGCAGACAAGCTCATGAAAGTTCTTATCATCGACATTGTAATAGTAACGCTGAAACATGTCACGTTCTCATGAAGCCATTGTTCAGATCACGCGAAGTTACTCTCTTTTTTTACATGTACTGGAAAGATGGTACACACTCCACAGTAGTTGGAGCTCGTGAAACAGATTCCTACCATTGTATTGCTCCATTATATAAAAAAATCTTTGTCTAGTACACATCACATTACTTGCCCAGCTGCTGGGAAAACATGCATGAGTTTTGGTTGCTGATAATTTAATGATGTAATCAGCACTTGATGCTCTGCACCTAAGGTGTACTTTATCCAAGTCATATCATCAGCTTCATACCAAAGTGTCATGTTCAGCTATGTGAAATCTCTGCCTAGAATAATCCATGTTACTTGTCAGCCGCTTTGTAACATGCATAAGTTGTGGTCCTAGTAAACGGGTTATATTAAACTCTCAAAATATGCATATCATTCCCATTTGAAATTTACACGCTTGGACATGGCTCAAAATGATTTTCAAACAATCACCAATCCATCTTTTAAGGCCTCGTTATTATTGTTTTCTTCCTCCAATGACAATTTCTCCTCTTCACAGTCAAATAGTGAATCCAACTCGTAATCTTCTTCAACGAATCTAAATCAGTTAATTCAACTCCGCCTCCAAGCAATCTTCCAAATGCAGAGCAGGTCAACTTGATTAATCCATCGCCCTCATCAAAACTCTCATAAAAATGGTGGGAAATAAAGATCAATTTGTGCACTTTTCTCCTCTACACAATAAAAAAAGTTTTGATTGGAACCGAAGTAATGAACTTTTCAACCACAACCAACTTTTCATCAAAAAAGTGGCGGCAAATCATAATCAACTAATTGTACAATTATATCTTTTTCTCAAAAAAGACAAATCAAATTGTGGGAGTAAAGAAATTTCAAAAAACATACAAATAATCTCGTCTACTTGTAGCTTTGAAACAAAGTACCATAAGCCTCTAAATTACATGTTCTTTAAGCTAACTTTCAAATTTTGATATTAAATTGATGCCTAAAGCCTTTTGTGGTTTTGCCAATCCCACTTAATGCATGAGTCTCTCGGATGCGGTTTAAATGTTTGATGATTGTTCTAATTGATCCAATTTGTATTCTCGAATTTAGAGTTTTTCTTTAGCGACACTTTGATTCAAAATTTGAGGTTGTGAACCGTGGGTAACATGTTAAGTGTTGTGGCAGAGCACATGGTGGAATGGGTGGTAATGACCTATGCAGTTAAATCGGAAAGCGGTTGCAACGCAGTCCAGGACCGAATTACGATTAAGCGACATTAATCGGATTTAATCAGACAATTTTTTCAAAAAATACATTTTTAAAATTTAATCATAGTCATAGATTATAAAAATAAATAAATAATTAAAATATTGTAAATTTGTAATTATATAACTTTACTAATTAATCATAGTCATATATTACTTTACTAATTAATCAAATGAATTTAATTTTGCAGGTTGCAACACTTATATCACTACAAACAATCTAACTTTCCAACATAGCGATAAATCGGCGAGTAAGGGCCGATTAATCGGTGACTGCTAAACCCCAACCGATTTCACCTAGTTTGGTTCGGTCAAACTCCGAATTGCGATTAATCGCCAGTTAATCAGCGATTTTTCGCCGCATTAATAACTTAGGTAATGACATATAGTTTATTGGTTTAACAAATGACAAGTCTTGAAATTCTATAACAAAAAATAAAGAATATGGAGATTTTTGCTTCATATGTATGTTTCAGTGGTGGATATTGGTGGCAACATAGGTAGCACAACTATGATGACAATGGTGCCATCACAATAACAATTATGATTAAAATAATAAATATGACAAGAATAAACATGCATTGAAATTGATTGGCTCACAATGGTTGCGCTAGGATTAGTTACGCATCCTTGTGGAATTCGAAAGCGTGGGGTTGCACAGATAGCTCAATACGTAAAACTTGTGGTTGATGACACCACACGGAGCTCAATACCCACGTGCACCAATTTGTGGCTTTGAGCTGAAAAACCCCATATCACTTTGGGGTTGTTAAGTTGGACATCAGTGATACAAAAGTGGGGTGATATAGGTGGTATTAGAGTAAGAGTTGACTCGCTCTAAGATAGATAGACTTTTGAATCCCAAACACTGACATCCCAAATAATAAGGGGAAGGAGATCATAGTGTTGACTCGCTCTAAGATAGGGAGACTTATAACATCCCAAATACCAAGGGGAATGAGGTGGTGCACTGGAAAGACGCTTAGCCTAAGATGAGGAGATGGTTGCACTAGGACTTGTCTCGCATTGCTTAACAAGACGTTTAGGAGTGGATTCACACTCTAACATCGAGAGCTTTTCTACTCAATTTGCAAGGCTCGTGGATGATGTTCAATAGTTTCAGGGTTTGAACCCCCAAGCTATATTGATTTGCATAAAAAGCCACACACATGGTGTTATGATTGACACTAGAGCTTAGAACGACTTTGCCCTATGGTAGGACCGTGAGGACCTTGATTCTCAAAAGAGTTGAGAGTGTTGCATGACCGTTAACTAAAGATAAGATGATGGTTACACTAGAACTTATTTCATATCGTGGAGGAAGTTGTCCAAGTGAAGATTTTTAAGCGTGGTTGTAACCATGATAGTGGAATTGGTAAACCTTGATGACACAATATGCAATTTTTTAATGGATTTGAGTGTTATCTATATTTAAATGCATAAGCCAACATCAGACAAGATTGAACAGTCCAACAATGAACATGAGCCACCTAATTGTGCTTCAGTGAAATTCTCTACATCCGAGAAAAGTTGCAAGATGTCTTAATTCGCTCTTCCAAAACCATGAGGGATTTGGTGGAAATTGACGCATACTAAAGCATAGAATAGGTTTAACAAAAAAAAGTAATAATATCCAATAAGAATACATGAGTTACAAACCCATGCTTTATTTTCGAAATCAATCTGAATTACATTTCTACAATTCCATTTCTCCCTTATCTATAGGAAAATACAACCTAAAAAATGAATGTGCACGTACTTTGGTTGAGGAGTGCTCTTCTCATCTTCTCCCTCATTACTTACTGTTGCTAGTTCCATTTGACGTCGTTTTTGGAAGCTCTATGGTGTGATGTGACCGATGCTTGACCCCTTAGTATCTTTTGAGATCTTGGATATTCCATCACATTTCTCTCCTGAAGGAAAATTTATTTGTTGTGTGTTTCTGAAAGAGTGTATTGAAGAGTTTTTAACCCAGGATCGCACGGTAAGGTGGTCATGATTGTTTTGATTACTTTATTGAGTTGTGTTTTGCACCACCCTTATTTGAATGGAGTCTTTTTTTTTTTTTTTTGCATCTAATTGGGTTATTTTTTATTCTGGCATGAATTCTTTTAAGGTGGCCTTTGTTGTAAGTTTTGTTTCGAGTGGGTGCAATAAAATTTACCTTGAATTTTTGACAATATTGATATTAAAAGAATAATAGCAAACATAATACGAGAATCTGTAAAGATTATAGACTTAAAATAACTCCTAAAATAATATGAAATTGTTAATATTCTAAAAAAGACTCAATGGCTCAAAGTGATAAAATATGACCTACGCTCATGCATCAAATCTACTAAATACTATTTCATTTGGTGAATAGAAAGCTATATATGCCATTCCAGATCAGATGCCATGGGCTATAGACTTCTTATCTTCCTAGATTGATTGGCATTATTATGATTTCTCACTCTATGGTATCTCTTGATTAACCTTTTGTTTCAGGAAAAGCTTTTTAAAGATTCTGAACCTGTCGATGTAAGAGCAGAAGCTATAGTACTTCTTAAGCAATTGGACTTCCCGGTTAGTAAGCAACTTTTTGGTATTCTTGCAGTTACTTTATGTTGTAGTGTTAATTTATTTCTTTTTTGTTTGCTAAATTAATGAGCCGTGGCTTATTACATAGATAGCCAAAGTACTAGAAATAGTAGTTCTTTTCTAAAGAAAAAAAGCTATTTGTAGTAAGTGTACTTATTCAATAAAGTGTGGATACACCTCGAGCTGCCTAGATACATCATGATAGGAAACATGATCTGAACCTATTTGCTATGTAGTCTTGGGCGACGTTTAGGCGGGCTATGTTTGAGCTCACTGCCAGGCCTAGCCCAGGCGTCTCCCATGCGAGAGCCTGACTACAAAATTATTTATTTAACATGTAACACTGGCTGGTTGCCTTTTGCCTAGGAGGGTGCTAGGCAACGCCTAGGTGCTCAGACCACCCTCCTTGCTCTGTCTCACCTAGCACCTGAGATATATAGCCTATTTGCGAACATACCGTAACCTTTTGAGTCTTTTTGCGGCACTGATAAAGTGGTAGTTTTGTTCTTGTTCTTTGGCGATCTTAAACCATGATCCATAGAGCTTTGTATGAAGTTCATGGATGATTATGTGAGTGTTAACAATCTTGTAAATCAGTGTTCTAAACATCGCTAGGCGCTGGGCGGGCGGCGAGCAGGTGCCTAGCGCCCAGGGGCCTAGGCGGGCGCCTAGGCGGTCTTAGGTTTTGTATTATTACTTTAATAATTTACAAAAGTTAAGCATAATACATTATTAATTACATCCAATTTAATGCCAATATACATATGCAAAATTTAAAAACATGAAAAATTAACAATCGTGAACAAAATTTATTAAAACTCAAATGACTGAAGTTGGTCATGATGGGTACTTTATATAAATTTGAATTTGTGTACTCTTTTATTTTTCTTCAAATTGCATGAATAACCTCAGTTATGTTTGATAAAATCTACATTAGTAAAATTGGTACCGGCAGATCCTTTGAGAATTCCATTAAGTAATCATCATTTGCTACATTTAGACATATACTGAATAAAAAACAATTAAATAGTTTATTTCTAAAAAATAGGAACACAATCAGCCTTATTAAAAAATAAAAAAAAATAAAAAAATAAAAAATAAAATAAAATCGCCTAGACGACCTAGACCCGCCTAGATCCCGCCTAGACCCGCCCAGACTGCCCAAAACCGCCCAGACTGCCCAGACAGTCCGCCCAACCATTAATCTGGGCGGTTTTCCACCTTCTAGCGCCTAGGCCGATTTTTAGAACACTGTTGTAAATACTAAATACTAAATAAGAAATTAGAAAATCTTAAAACAACTTCCATTAGAAGCTCAAAGTAGACCAATAGAGAAATCTTAAAATGATTAGCCTTCAAAGTTTGTTTTTCTGAAAATTGCAACCAACTAGTTGGGTTTTATTCATCCATGCCAACCGGTTTATGGCTAAAGATATACCTTTTGCTTCAAGTATTCTCAACAGGCCAGGAACATGTTATTTTACTAGTCTTACCTATCAGATACCGGTGATTTAGAGGAAAGAAACTAATTTGATTCTTCCTTGTTACTACATTTGACACCCAAAATGCACTAACTCATGAAGACTCTGACTAAGTGGCTTTGTGTTGTAGTGATATGTTTACTAATTAAAGGTTTGTCAACAGCCGATGACCAAGATTAGTGGAAATCACAAATGATACTCGAGTATTGATGGTGATTTCGTATTATCTTTTGTTTCTATATCTTTATTGCCATGCATGTATTGTTTTATCTGGCTATTCGTACCCTGGACTTGTGATACTATCAGCCACAAATCTACCAGTTCGGCTAGTACCCCTTGGCGTGTTCTATCCGTTCACTTTGTAGAATTAAGTGTGGTTTTCAAAATCATTCCCTTGTAATAGATGCCAATGTGTAGACTTTGAAATTAATATATGTTCTATGCAGGTGGACACCTTAAAGGGAAAGCTACTGCAAAAGTTAGAGCACGACCTTCATCTTAAAGCTAGAAGTATGGAGACTAATGACGAAGTGGCTAAATTAGGAAAGATTCCAAGTTCTGTTTTGATCCCGCCTTTTGAAACTAGGAAAAACCTGGTAGGATCCCCATTTATGTATTAATTTTTTTTATTGTATTTTCTTATTAGTAATATTTGATATTGATTTGAACATTCATGATGTTTGTGGTGTCATCTTTGTGATATTTTACATTTTGCAAGTCTATAAATAGCATGACTCCCAAGGAGTGGGGGAGGGCGGTGTGTTTGCTCTAAGAGGAGGCGATGGTTGTGCGAGGCTGTGTCCTATATGCTTAGGCACTAATCTAAGTACAAATTCTTATGTGCAAGCCTGCATGCATGTTGAGCTCAATTGACATATAGTGTCACAGGTGGTATTCAATGTAAGGAGTTAATTCCGCTTCATAACCAATTTGTTGGATGTTTGGTGTGAGCTAAAAAATCCAATATCGGTGGTAGAAGAGTGAGTTGTTATAGTTAACGTATTTGAGAAACGATAATATATTATTGTTTCAACGATAATATATTATTATTGAAACAAATGAAATATCCATTGAGAATGAGGGCAAGGATTGAAGGGAGAAGTTCTTGACTTCATAATGAGATTTGATTGAGACCTACTAGTTATTGGTGAGTCTCTACAAAATTGTCACCGAAATGCTTGCTCAACAACTTAGACTGATTTGCTATTTTATTAAGTGAGAGCAAGGAACTTTGTGCTTAACAGATAAATGATCCTAGGATGGGGTGTTAATGACTATTAACAGTTGGGGAAAGATGGCATAATTTGCGAGGTGCAGTTGGAGAAAGTGTGTGATGATGTTCATTGGGGTTTCCTTGATTACCTCATTTTGAGAATGTGTTTAGTTCTTACTGAAAAAGGTGGATTTTTTTGAATTTTTTATTATTTATTTTATTTAAAAAAAAATTTTACAATAGAAATTTTGGTAATGAGACATATTATTAGGATTACATATTTTTACATTAGAGATTGGTTCCAATTTTAAAAACTCTAAAGTCCACACAAAGATCTTGATTGTCTTTTTATTTGTTTATTGTTTTTAATAGTTATTTTCAAAGTATTAGCATACAACTATATTTCTAATTTGCTATATAATATACTAATATAGGAAAATCTCTATTAAAATTGTTAGTTACTTAGATATCTTCAAATAAATTTGAAATTGTTTACTTTATTTTTTGCTTTAATTAGGTGATTGAACTGGTTGAGGATTATAGATGAAATTTTAACAGTGCAAATTATATAGGGAATTAAATGACTAGTTATCATTAATATAACATTATAATTTGATTTCCTAGTTAAATGCCTAAATATAAGTAAAATGTATTTATTTGCATTTTATTATGAATATTTTTATTACGTTTGTAAAGTGCTTGCTTGGTTTTTCACTTAAACTGGTAAGAGGGTCCTCGCTTCACCTTCACATCAATGCCTTGACCGCCTTGGGTGAGTGAGCCAGCGATGAGGTTTATAGTAGTTCTAGAATGAGCCTTCAACTATGTTTTTAGTAGTTCTAGATATCTCAAGGAACATGATCTTTTGCCCCCACTTTTAAAAATTCGGAAGAATGATTAGTTTATTGGAGCATTCAAAATTGGGAGAATGTCAGTTTTGTATCTCCACTTTGCGAAGGGCACTCTGGTTTTCCTAAGGGGGAAGGGTTTCATTCTTCCGTGCTTAAAGGAATGCTCTATTATTTTTAGATGACATTTGGTAAATTAATCTTTGCAAACTAGCCTTTTGCTACAGGTGATGTGCACACAAAGATGAATTGACTAGTATCCTGAGGTGTAGGAGTGAGCTCCCTTCCTATTTGTTATCTCGGGCCTCTTTTGGAGCTCTGATTGTGGATAGATGCAAAAACAATGCTTGCTTTTTGTAAAGTAAACACCTCTTTATGTGGGTAGAGTTATTCTTAATAAGAGGACTATCAATCTCGATATTCTTAAGGCATCAAGTGTGGTTAGTGGTTAGCTCAATCATATGTGGTGTAACTTCTGTGGAATGACGAGGAGAAAGAGCACACGTTTGACTTTGTTAGTTGGCATAGAGTGTGTGCTGAGAAGGTTGAGACCTAGGTATCAAGAGTTTTCTGGTTATTAAGAAATATTTTGGGAAATGAAGTTTGGCGATGATAGGAGAATATTACGAAAATGGTGTTTTTACTGTGGCTAGACATGGTTGTGAAGTGGGATGGTGAGAGAGTGGAGAGGTCAGAGTATAATTAATGGGGTAGAGCAATTCAAGAAGAGGACAATGTTCAAACTAGGCTGGCGAATGGACTCAACTTCTTGGAAGCTCTTTGGTGCGAATCTAATCCTATGTGTCTCTTTCCCTGTATTCTATTTTGGATTGTAATCATACCTTATGTCATTTCTAGACTTGAGCATTTGGAGTAGCCACTCTCCCCTAGGCTTGGTATTCTTGGTGTGGACGCCTCTTCTTATCCCTTTCTCAGTGGAAATCTGTTTTTTTTTTTTTTTTTTTTGATCAATAAGACAAACTATCATTGAGAAGAAGAAAGTTACAGTTACAGCTGTGTGAAGAAGCTCAAGAAAAGCAAAGAGCAAAGAGACTACAAACACAGGAATGGAAATCTGTTCACCATCTTCTCCTTCACAATCCTTTTAAGCTTTAAGGTTGGGTCTTCTTTCTTGCTAAATTTGGACTCTGTTGGTGATGCCATGTACAATAGAGTGTTTTTCTTTTCCTAGAGTATTGTTTCCATTCCAGGCAAAGGGAAAAAGTTGTCACACATCTCCATTCTTTTGGGGAATCTGCTTGGAGCCTAATGGAGTAATTTTTTAGGATATTACACGAGGTGGATTAGGTGATGTTAAAGATTCTAAGTTTTTTGTTTTCAGATGGTTCAGAATTATTTTATTTTATTTATTTATTATTATTATTACTATTTTTTTAAATTTATTTATTTTATTTTTAATTAATTTAATTTTATTTATTATTATTTTTTTCTTCGTAGCCAATTGAAGAAATCTCATGTTCATCTATTTTTCTTATCCTTTGGTCAAGTCTTTTTGTAGTTGTGATGTAGGCTATCTCACCCTCTCTTGCATTTCTCTTTTGTTGGAATATTCTTTAGTGATCATTTAGTTATAATAATACTTTTCCCTGGTCCCATTTCCTGCACCTAGGCTTCCATTCATGAATTTGTTGAGGCTGTTCGTGCTTATCGGGTGATATTTCCTGATTCTGAAAAGCTGCTCATTGATCTGGCACGAAACCTATTTACTAAGTATGCATGCAAATGCTAAGATTCCTTTCCTACAGTTTGACAATATTTCATTTCTTTACCATTGAGGTATCTTAAAGATTCCATCGATTCACTCACAAATTGTAATTGATGGTATTGTTGCAGGCATTTTGAAATCATTCAGCAGCATTTAAAGAAAAAAATTTCTTCGGAAAGTCTTTTGGAAATGCTCGGTAAGTCTTTGTGCTGAATGCATTCCTCGTTGCATCGTCACTAAGATGATCATTGTTTATCAGTGAGCGAAAATTCAATTTCATTTATTTATTATCAGTGGTTTCATATTGAAATTATTCCCTCTGCTATTTTTGCCTGCTTTATTTATTCAATTCAGTTTTCTGTTTAAATCTTCCATCAGTTCTCTTTCAATTGTTAGGACTTAGGAGTGGTCTCATAATTCTCCAACATGGACCAGCATGTCCTATTTCTTGTATTCACTTAGTTTTGCCTTTACTTGTTTTTCAAATATATTAGGTAGTGAGCTTCACGAATCATTTTTTGAACGAGGGGTAGGCACTCTGACCTAAACATGTGAACTGACTAAAAACTGACACTATACACAGGTTTGAGTCTTTCACAGGTTCCTTTTGATTTTTTGCAGGAGCTATTTGGACTGATATGATAGCAGTGGATGAAGTATTACCTGAGGCTGGTCTCCCGAGTTTTTCTCTTGAGGTCACCCTCTTACTATTTGTTTTATTTACTATGGCCACTGAACCAACTCCATAATTGCAGCAAGCTCTTAGTGTCTTTCTTTACAACTCTTACTCTTTTGATCTGAACTTCTGTTGATGTCAATTGAGAATATAGACGGCCATTGTTATGTATGCTCAAGTTATCTACTTCAAGATGCTCTTAAACTGTGCGCTAAATTTGTAATAGCCCATTCCCATGTAATACTAGATCTTGCGCATCATTTATCTTGAACATTTTGTCGCATTTTGGTGATCTAACGCATGTCTTGCTTACAGGCGTATATTCAGTATCTTTTATTTCATGGAATATAATACACACATTCCTATCAAAATCTAAAATAGAATTTCCCATTTATCAATAAAGTTTGGCCAATTCAAAACAAATAAATAATCTGAAACACGACAGTGCCATGCTAATGACACAGTATGGTTTCAGGCTACCCATGGGACTGTTAAGCAGTACATTGCAAGTGCATTCTCTCATCTTCTACAAGATATCTCAGGTGATTCTTCTAGCTCGTTCACCCTGCAGTTTGTTGATTTAAATTTTGTGGATTTATTTGTTATTTTATTTTTGTTTTTCCAAAAGTTGCTTTCAAAGAAAAAATCATTCCGGTTGAAATATTTCATGGAAAGATTCATTTGTATTAATCATAAGCTTGATACTCTGTCAAATTACAGAAAGCCTTATTAGAGCTCAGAAGAAGCCAAAAGAAAGCACAAAGGAAGAAAATTATTTGCAGGTTGCCTTGGAAGGCAGCAAGAGGGCGGTTATACAAGGAAGCATGGACGTCTTGTTGGTAAGCTATGCAATGCCATGAAAATGTATTAGTGAGTTTAAAATCATGTCATACACAGATGGTTATAGGATCTGTTCTGAGCTCTGTTTCCCTCTTGCGTTCCGCAAAAGATAACTTTAGTAATTGTATAAACCGAAAGTATTTATAATTAGTATCCTCACCTCGGGAATGGGCTTTGATGATGATGATGATCCTCACCTCAAATGGCCATTCATGAATTTAGCAGCATATAGCTTTTGTTGTCAAAGGTAAGAAGGCATGAGGATATCTCTTTGATGATATCATTTTGGTTTGTTTTAGTTCCTTTTCATCTGAATTTTAATGAGGCTCAGCCTTCATTTCTGCAACCTTTTGGACCATTTTGTCTGCTCTCATGTGACAAAAAATTTATTGATGGAAATGAGGGAAAAGCAAAAGAAAAGCATTGTGCATGAATGTGTGGTTGGTTATATGGGAACGCATAGTAGTCACTAACAATGATTTATCTATCAATTATTTCTGTCATTGTTTGATATACCACTTATTCCAGGACTTCCGCAAGCTTCTTGAGAATAATCTACCACTCTTGGTAAAGCTAAGAGATTTCATCATTGACTGGGTTCAAGAAGGATTCCAAAACTTCTTCAAGATGCTCGACAATAATTTCCGTTTCCTTTCTGGAAGAAACGATGTAACTGGTCAAGATCAAAGTTTGACAGATGGGAAACAAGGGGAAAAAGTACTTGCCGGACTCGTTCTTGTGCTCGCGCAGCTTTCAGTATTCATTGAACAAAGTGCTATTCCTCGGATAACTGAGGCAAGGAGAAGTATTTGTTATGTTACCTCTAAACTTTACCGACTTTTTTTCTAAAACAAAGCAAGAGTTATCTGTTCTCATATCCTCATCTTATGTTATGGATTAGGAAATAGCGGCTTCATTTTCTGGTGGTGGGGTTCGAGGATATGAATATGGACCTGCATTTGTGCCTGGAGAGATCTGCCGAGTATTTCGGTCAGCTGGTGAAAAGTTTCTCCATCTTGTACGTGCACAAACTTTTGTTGGTTCCCCATTGTTATGATTTTGAACTTATTGTATTGCATTACGTATGGCGCCCTTGAGCACATTCATGAGTTAAACTCCTACCTGTCGAACTTATCATGCCGGGACAGATCATATGTTTCTAAAGTTTATGAATGAATGGCCTCGATGGTCTTAATTTGTACCACACCATGAGTTTGAGCAAAGGGTTACTTCAATCAAGCATGTTACCATATGTCACAAGTTTAGGATGGAATATTGATTCACCAGTTTCGACTTTGTTTCTTTTGGGTCAGTTTGTGCTCTTAACAATATCAGATATGATTATATCAAGTCTCAAAAAATTTATGTTAACCTTTTCTCAAATTTGTCTTTCCATGCAGTATGTAAATATGAAAAGTGAAAAGATATCAAATCTTTTAAGGAAAAGGCTTGTAACACCTAACTGGGTCAAGGTAAGTGGTTAACTTTATTCCAATGGACTTTCAAGTGGAAGACTTAGTGTAAGAGTAGCCTGACAAAATTTGCTCAATAATTCAACAGCACAAGGAACCCAGAGAAGTTCATATGTTCACTGATTTGCTTCTGCAAGAGGTATGCCATCTTTTAATTATTGTTGTTATTCTCTTGAAATTTATTTTTAAGAATTCTTGCTCATTTTTCAGTGTAGTTTTAATTTCTCCGTAAGTTTTTATTCTTTAGGATAGAAGGAAAGACCATTGGGTTACCCATCCATTTAGGATATAAATGGCCAGCAGAAGTATTTTTTTATTGTTTCTAACAATGAGTTTCTCTTAATTCTCATGTCTTGTAGCTCGAAGCTATTAGAATCGAAGTAAAGCAGATTTTACCTCAGGGGCTCATTAGGAAACACCGTCGATCTGACAGCAATGGCAGTAGTACCTCATCCCGTAGCAATCAAATCCGCGAGGACAAAACTAACCATTCAACTACCCAGCGTGCCAGGAGCCAACTTTTGGAAACACATCTTGCAAAGTTGTTTAAGCAAAAGATGGAGATTTTCACAAAAGTTGAATATACACAGGTAAGAGTGGTCACTGGCAACAGTTGCGAACTTCGAAAAAAAAAAATTTAGCTGCAACAAAATACATTGACATTGATTTTGGTTTTCAGGAATCAGTCATATCTACTATTGTGAAACTTTGCCTTAAGAGCTTCCAAGAATTCGTCCGGCTGGAAACTTTCAATAGGAGTGGATTTCAGCAAATTCAGTTGGATATCCAATTTCTTAGAGCTCCTCTGAGAGAAATTGGTGAAGACGAAGCTTCTGTTGACTTCTTGTTGGATGAGGTAATAGCAACTATGGATTTATGCTCAGAATTTTAATAGTTTAATAGGATAACGTAGTACCATTTTCCAAGGAAAAACCTCTAATAAACCCAACATTATTTTGTGAACCCAAATTTTTTTTTTGGTTAAGGCGCAGGCTCTATTTTTGCCTTAGGCGCACCATAAATAATTGAAAAAATATGAATGAAGCATTACAAGAATAAGCGTTACATTTCTCATAGATAAACTATTATATACATGTTTCACATTCGTAAATATGTCAATAATTGTTTTTTTTTCCAATTATTATTCACAACATTAACTAACAAAGTTATATGTTTTATGCAAATTAATATATGGTGAAATATAAAAATATTTTCAAGACCAACAAATACTAGCATTACTAAACATCAAACTTGCATCTAAGATTCTAAACACTATTATTTAAAACAAATTCTCTTGCCAATTGTGGCAAGCCAACAATTACATACCAAAATGTGAAACAAGAGGTTATTCACAACCAAGGAGTGTGATCTCTCGAAAAATACGAAATTTTACGAAATAGTTTTTTTTTTTAAAGTTACCGAAATTTCTTTCGAAATTCGAAATATTTATTTATTTCATTGGGCTAGTCTCAATATTCGTACATTTTAAGTCGTAATAACTTTAGTTTTGTATTAAAATTTTATTATATAAGTGATTCTCATGCAATATGTAGTTTGTATGGCATTATGAGTTTTGTGAGACTCTTTATGTAGCATGAAAGAGTTTAAAATGGAGAAATTATATTGATAGCTGTAAAATTAAATCGCAATTTTTACGTTTTTTTCTACACAACAAAATATTTCACGAAAATTTTCTTAAAATCTAACTTACCTCGAAAAACGAAATCACAATCCTTGATCCCAGCATCTCAAACTCTCACTTGTACCCATCATAATTGCATCATCTTTCTCCACCACTCCATGGTTCTCACTATATTCTTGTTGTATTCACCTGAGGTAAGGTAAGAAGAACCTTCAACCTCTTATTTCTTTCTTTACTCAAGGCACAAAAATGAAACAACAGAGAAATAGGAGACACAGAATTGAAAGCCACTAATGAGTCCAAATTTTTTGCATATTATGTGTATCAAATAAGTCAAACATACAAGAGTAGACTGAATATCTCTGAATCTATTCCAATTAGAAGCCCACGATCAAAGGGTAACTTTGACATCATTCCAAAGACTGAGAACTTCTTTCTTAACTTCCCCGAAGATTCTATTATTTCTTTCCTTCCACACAACCCAAACCATAGCATTGATAAGTTAGAGGGGAGGATGGTTAGTCAAGTGTCGTTGCTCAGCCCATTCAAGGAATGAATAAGAAAAAGTTGCATGAACATGAGTGCAATGGAAGCCTTTTATAAAACCCAGGTTTCGGGCATGGACACTGAAATAGAGAGACCTTCAGCAGTAAGAGAAAAAAAAAAAGGTAAACGGGGAGAGAGGATCTCCTTCTCTAATTCCCCTGCTAGATTTGAAGAGTCCAACAATAGACCCACCCACAGTGATGGAGAAAGAAACTGTGGCAAAAATAGTTTGCATCCGAAACCTCCATTTTTTCCCAAACCTAAAAGCACACATCATCTTTTGGAGATAGTGTAATGAAACAAAGTCAAAAGCTTTATAAAAGTCCACCTTGAGCATCAGACCGGGCTTTTTCTCTTTCTATCTATAATCAATAAATTTGCTATCAAGACACCATTAAATAATTGTCTATTACCAATTCCAGCAAACTGGAAAGGAGACATAATCTGTGGAAGCACCAAATTGAACTTGTTAGAGAGAACTTTTGAGACGATCTTCAAAATTAAGAAGGCTAATAGGCCTAACATCCACCACAGAATTTGGTTCTTTAACTTTAGGGATTAAAGAAATAAGAGCTGTATTGAGTCTCCCCATTCCAGAAAAATACCACTCTCATAACATCCTCCTTCATAAAATCCCAATATTTAAGAAATAAGTCACTTGGAAAGCCATCCAAGCCAGGAGCCACATTAGCTTCTAAATTTTGCATAGCAAGCAACACGTTTCAGCTTCAGAAATACTGGCCTCCATATTAGAAGAGGACAAAGGATCCAGACACGTAAGCAGAGATGAGCCAGTCTAGGGTTTCCACACAGAATTATTAGTCTGTAAACCTTTATAGAACTGAAGGATATGATTGGAGATATGTTCCTGATCAAGTGAGATTTCACCCCCAATTTGCATGTGTAGGATAGCATGAGATATTCTTTTGAGGTTGGCAAGCTTGTGAAACAGCTTGGAGTAGTCTGCAAATCTTCCTCATTTAGCTCCTGCCTTTCTCTTCCAGAAAGCATGCTCTCTTTTGAGAAGTTTGTTCATCTCAACTTTCAGTTCAGTTCTTTGCACGCATTCCTAATTCAGTTATTTGCACCCATTGCTTGTCAGTCAGGTCTCTGTCTTTCTCTACCAAGTCCAGAGTATGAAGACTGGATTGAGCATTCTCAATAAGGGTGTGTAATTTACCAAACACCTTATTCCAGTTTTAAGAAAAGATTTCAACAACTTCAGTTTCTTCCACAAAACCTTTTCTACCTTGAATGTTCAGAGAGATCCAAAAATCATGAATATCAGGGAGGAGCCTAGCATGATCAAACCACATTCTCTCAAATCTGAAAGGCTTGGGACCAGAGATTAAGATTGAAATATTGGGCTTTAAGCAGATAGCATGATGGTCCGAGTCCCTCTCTCAAGAAAAAGCTCATTAAGTTCAGGAAAATAATCTACCTAGTCTTCACTATAAAAAAATCTATCAACCCGAGACATACTAGTTGCCTTTGATTGTTACACCAAGTAAATGAACCACCTTTTAGATTAAAATCATATAATACTCCACAAATTATCTTCCATAGATTTTGATGACATTGAAATCACAACCAATCAACCAAGGTCTCCAAAATGCCCAACAATACTTTTTGTAATTTTCCCTGAATCGGATAGAGTAGAGTAAGCATTATAAACAAGATCATACACATTAGACAGATGCCATACCCAATCATTAATTGAATTGAAAGTGAGAACACGCCACCTTTCAGCTTATCAGTTTTAGTCCAAATGTGTTTGTCACAAACAAAGAGAATACCACCACAGATTCCTTCAGCTTGAATATAGTCCCAATGAACTACATCACGCCCCCAAATTTGATGAATTAGCTTTTGATCAATGGACTGAATTTTAGTAGCTTGAATTAGGGAGATTTGCGGCTTCTGCTTGGAGAGGAGTTTGAGCCTAGCATTTCGTTTAATAGAGCCCAGACACCTGCATCTCCCACGAAATGATACAAATGTCATTCAGGAAACCACCATACCCAAATCACTAACCACTGCCATCTCCTTGCGCTCTGCCTCTCACTTATCATCTGCGTCAGAGATCAATTGGCCAGCTACAGCCCTGTTCTCATCCGACTTCACCCCAGTTCGTTCACCGAGTGACATTAGCTGGTCACACCTAGAGGGCTGCTATAATGAAAGTGATTCCTCCACATTGACCACCCGATCATATTCCTGTTCCACCTGAAATTGAGCATTACTGCTACCTCCTTGCTAAAAAAAAAGGAGGTGAGTGGGCACTGAGGCGTTGAAAGTCTTGGAGTGATGAACATCTTTAAGGAACTCTTTGCCACCGTCCACTTGAGTAGGTGAGGGTGGTTGTTCAGAGGGAATCACCACAATACTTTTCAGTTTGTGTTGCACCAATGGAGATTTAGGTCTCTGTAGATCTTCTAAAGAAGACGAAGTAACTTTACTGATAGGATGGTACTAAAGGTTGTGATTGTGTCGAGATCTGTTTCTACTTATTTTCTTTTTTATGTGATCTTGAGGATAAGTGGGGAACGTGACCCCTCAAACATTCATTTAACAAGGGCCCTGTGTGGAATTGGGCTTAGACAAAACTTGCGGCCCAGCCCCAAGAATGGATAGGTCCAGGAGGAAGAGACATGTGCCATGTCACGTGCTTAGAGCCCAACTGTTCATTGTTCAGGGGAGGAGAGCATTCACGTGTCCCATGGGAGTGGAGCCAGAACGTTGTTGCCAACTGTTAGGCATCTTGTTGTTACCCGTCCTATCAGACCGTGGATCAGAACTAAAATGAGGATGATCGAATGGGTCCTGTTCACCATCTTCACCAGATTGAGAAATAGGAGAGAAATGATTAGACATGGTGATTTGATTGCTCTCTGGTTCCCGATGGACCTGAACCACTTCCTCGCCATCCTTGCTACAACCAAGATGAGGAGAATGATTACACCTTTTCTCTCCACGCAGCGTTTGATTCAAATCACCACCACTGGATTGTTGACCTTTCCTATTCGCAATTCCAGTATTAAGGGCATCTCCAATGGGTCCCTTACGTTTTAACTTCACATTCAAGGGATGAAGAAGTAAAAGATATATTTAAATAAAAAATTAAAACAAAAGGACTAGGGAATGAAGAAGTGAAAGATATATTTAAATAATAGTAAAAAAATTAAAATAAGGGATGTGATTGTAATGACGAAGAAATCCAAAAACCCCCAAATTTAGCTTTTGGTTAAAATTGGGTGATTGATCCCTCCATTGGAGATGCTTAAAAGGAGATTGGTGAGAAACCATACCACCATCACCAATACAATCAAAGGTGAAAACAGCCACCTCTTTCTCACCACTTAACACCACCATCGACGACCAAGAAATTGGAATCAAAGGAATGCTCATAGACACCCATTGAATCCCATCTTCAAGAAAGGAAGGCCCAAATGACAATGGCTGAGTAGAGAGAAATGCAAGCAAGGTAGAGAACCACCAAACAGAGAAGATGGTGGAGGAGGAGGTGAAGGTTGAGACTGAGGAAATGGAGAGGCTCGCTCAAAAGAAAGACGAGGAACCTGAAGGGAGTGAGTGGAAGGGGAAGAGAAAGTTAGTGGATCTTGAAGATGATGATGATGAGTAGACGGAAATGTTGTGCTGTTGGGGGTGAAACTTCGTTATGTAGAGCGGAATGTGCTCGTCTCAAATGCAGAGGTGATTGCTGCTTTTGGTAAGAACTATGCATACTACCATCTGCTTTTTTTATATTACATTTATTCTTCCTTGCTTTGCTTTTCATATTCCTTCACCGCACTGGCAAGCCATTTTTACTTGACAATCAACTATTTACTATTCTTTGAATGGAAAAATGAAAAAAAAAACCCAGAAAATAACACACACAGACTCACATTCACTTGTAGATCTAACTTGTCATAATATGCTTCTAACATTTGTAAAGAATTGAAACTTTTGAAAGATATTTGAAAACATAGATGATCTAACCAATGTAATGGAGTGTCAAGAGTGTCGAACACGGGATTTTTTTTGAAAATAAAGTTATCATTTTTACATAGGGTAAAATACAACAGAGGTCAGGGGAGGACTTGTGGGGTGCAGAGCCACAAACTTCTCTGGTTATTTTTGGTATGACATTTTGGATCTTAACAACATACTAGTTTCTTTCGGTTTTCAGGTGATAGTTGCCTCTGCTGAGCGTTGTCTTGATCCAATCCCCTTGGAGCCTGCCATCTTGGACAAACTCATACAAGCAAAATTGGCTAAGAACAGGGAACAAAAATCAAGTTCTTAATCCATAATACATGGAAGGTAGAGAGATAAGTTTGGTTTACTTCTGCAGCTGCTTTGAATTATGTGTCCATTATTCAGTTCTCTGATACATTGTATTTAGCACTTGCAGGACACAAAGTCCTATGATAATTGTCTACTTGGCGCTCCTGCTCCCACTTTCGTAGGTAAAATTAGTTAGAATTGTGAGTTTATAAATCATGTCGGTGCACCCCATTCATGCTCAGGCATTAGTGAAATTGAATTCAGTGCTAAGTGGTGTAGCTGCTCTGCATAGCAGACGACTATTTTCTCACAAAATTTGGTTTGCTGCATTGTGCTTTCATTGTTGCACAGTGGTTGGAACAATATTCTGGAATCTCAGACTGAATCTCACCAAGAAATGAATTATCAACGAATCGTTAAGAATGGTTTGATAGTTTTGATTGTTTAGTTAAGATGATGCACAAAGATCATCAGCTTCTTAAGTTTTTTGGACCCTTTTGCAAGAATTTTTCTGTAATGGACTCCTATGTACACAAAGCCATGCAGTGGGATGCTCTCCTTGTAAAGATCTGTTAGCAAAACAACATAAAAGAAATTACATTTAATTGTTCTCGAGAATATGGATTTATTTGCTCTTGGGCAAAGTAAGTAGCATCATTCAATTTATACATCAATATGATTCAAACGATGTTTACGTTAAAAATCTTATTGATGCGATCTGTATTTAGTCTGGTGACAACGTTTTTGTTTTTGAACACTGGACAAATCTTGGAAACCATCTAGAGCTGAAAATTAACCGCCTCCACCAATACCGCTACATAGCATAATCACTCACATCCAACACTACCTTTACTACTATCACCATAATTAATGCCGCCACTATAACAAAACAATTACAACCATTGCCATAACAAAACAATTACAACCATTGCCATTGCCATTGCAAGTACCACTACCACCATCACCGCCACTTACAAGGTCACCGATACCATAACATACCACAACTATCACCAACTTCACTAGTACCACTATAACTGTCTTCACCGCCGCCACCACAACTACTATAGCACAACCATCATCACCACCACTATAGCATAATCACCACAGCCACCATCACCTTCACTACTATCACTGTCGCAATCACCATAGCCATCATCATCACCGCCGCCACCATTATATTCACCGAACCACCATAGCTTAACCACCACAACTACCACCATTTTAAAATCATTGCCATTGCCACAACAACCACCATCATCGCCCGCAATCGCCATCACCACTATGATCATGCTACAGTTACAACTACTACCACCACTCACAATCACTTGTCTGATTTGCATCAATTTTCTTTAATTACTACGAAGTGTCTGTAATGTAATACATTGCAAATGAATGCGATGCAAACTATTGCATCTGCAATAATTTGCAAAAGAACTTTTCTAGAGAGTCAGGTCCGTGCCAGGCCAGGCCCAATACCATCCATCATCCTAGAGATGCTCATAATAGCCCAATCGAACACAATCGCATGGACAGAGAACCCCCTGTCGCTGTCCTGGCTCTAAGGGCCTGGCTATCTAGATTTTTTGTTTGCAAAATGCATGATTTTACAGCGTACCAAGCGGAGCCAAAATTTCAATATGTTTTATTTCACTTATCGGCGATTTTTACATTCTAAAATCACCAAAGTATACTAACGATACATAGAGTAAAATGTTAAGATACACTAGGCAAAAATCAACCCTTAACCCTTATCGAATTATTTCTTCTTTTGGTTATAATAGCGAGGTGGTGTTTGTTGTAGTAATTATGCTATGATAGTGGTGGTGGTGGTGGTAGAGGTGGCGGCAATGGTGGGGGTTTTGATGGTTATTATATGGTGGTTGTGCTATTGGCGATGATGGTAGTTGTGAAGATGGTGGTGGTTGGGGTGTTTATGAAGAAGTTAGGAGTACTCGAGGAGATGAGAGTTTTTCAAAGTAATGCGAGAGATTTTATTTCGCAAAGTTTTGCAAAAAAATTAGGAAATGCGGAGGTCCTGAATTCAAATTCCAATAATCATCATTTTCTGTAAAGTCAACAAAGCACCCAAGTTTATGTAAATGTCGTGAACTTTTACATTATGCATTCTTTTATCGTGTACCAAGCGAATCCTAAATCTCAATATGTTTTATTTAATTTATTGGCGATTTTTACATTCTAAAATCACCAAATGTATATACTAACGATAGATAAGTGTAAAAGGTTAAGATACACTTGGCAAAAATCAATCCTTCACCCTTAACGAATTATTTCTTCTTTCATGGCAAGTGACAGTGCACTGAGATTACCCCCGTTATCCACTCTTACTCCAGGCATAACCACAGCTCTACTGCCCACAAAACCACCTTCTCCCACGCTGATTTTCCCAAACTTCACCTTCCCTCCTTCACCTTCATATATATGCCCAAAGAGCAAAGCATCTCTCTCCACACACCCACCTCTCTCAATCTCAACCATGTCAGGATTCAAAAGAGCACCCATGCTGTCAACATAAACTCCTTGGTCCAACTCAATGTTCGATCCCATGAGCTTCATCCAGAAACCAAATAAGAAACACCCACTTGTCATTTCCATGAAATAGTCTCCGCTCAACGTCTTTATCGCTTGCCAAATAGTGTCCATGAAGACCTCACTACTCCATATAAGCACTGTTTCGCCTTCTTCCTTCTTTCCTACCAAAGTCCACTTGGCCGCGACACAAACAAGTCCAGCTAAAATGCCTGAAGAAACCCAGAAGAGAGGTAGCGTCCAATGCAGTGGCACTTTTTCGGTCTCCTTCATGTAAAGCAACCATTTCAAAGGTGCATACACAGCTAATCCCAGAAGGAAATAAGGCAAGACTGTCTGTAGCAATGGTTGACAAAATATTGCCCATAAGGTCTTACTCCGTGTCCTTTCCAGTGTTACTTTTCCTGAGTCTTCCGTCATCAGAGCTGCAGCCATTGGACAACCCGAAAGATCAACTTTTGCGTCAGATTTCTCTAAGAACATCCTCCATGCCTCTGGAAGCGGTTCACCGTTTCGTAGATGCTGGCATATTTCATAGATAAGTGAACGTCCATGGTCAATGGATGCACTCTGGGTGCATGATGTAGCCCGAACAACATCAATCTCATTACATCGGATGAAAGGATTGAATTCTAGTTTTTCTGATTCTTCACGCGAGAGATTTTGATCAATTGTAACCTCACCCACATCAACAAAAGGGTACTTGATCGGGTCCCATGGTGTGGTGCAGTCTAGAGCTTTGTCACGTTCAGTTTCATCCTGTGGAACAGGCATGAACTGCAACTGGAAGATGTAGTGAACTCCACCAGGGGAATTAACGCGTTGTTGGAAGTCATTGGCAAGGAACAGCAATGGTCGAGTATCATCCTTATTCCTTGGGATCGCACCAGTTTCTGGTGGGAGTATACCCATTGGCTCTACCTTTCCTGAATCCTCACCTATCTGGTCATCCTGTGGCCTCAGCTTGAACTTCACATACATCTCCTGACCATTTGAACACCTGAAGAGCCTACATATATTTGAATAGTAGTGCAGCTCAGCATATGAATCAGCATTTCTGAGAGAATCCCACACCGCATCCCGCACATGAGGAGCTCGTTTAACATGCTGCTCTCTTGCAGCAAGTCCACAAACAAGCCATGTTGCAAAGTCGGCTATTGTGCGTGCATAGAATGCCTTACCTGTCTTCAGTGTCAGATCAAGAATTGGCAAACCACCGCTTCCTTCTTCTGTAAGTATACGTATCGCTGCTCCACGTGCATCAATTCTTGCATCATCATCAGCACTCAAACTGTTACTATGCCGGATGACTATCGGATAGGTTTTTCCAGCGTGGAAGATCTTGTGGTCAGGCAGTCCTGGTATGTCATCATACAGTTTTAAGAGACCCTTCCCACTGACACCAATTCGATGGAAATACCTAGACTTGACATTCATAGTAGTTATTGCCAAATTTCCAGCAAGATTTCCGACGATCTTCTTATACTTCATGTCCATCCCTTCTATACGCTCGTCCAATGCATGCATTATGTTCTTAACCATGGTGGGGGTCTGTGATCCAACATAAATCCCGCCTCTGTGAAGGACTGAATTCACTGGAGCAACTGAAAGAGCGCCAAGAACAACGTCCTTTTGAATGACAGATCCTGGGAGAATCAGACTCTGACTACCCACCACTGAGTTATCCTGTACCTCGACTTTCTGGCTGTTGAAACCACTGCAGGAATAAAACCCAGCAATGATCCGACTGAAGTCTCCCAAATGGACACCGTTACCAATTGAAATCAAGCCTGGGTCAGAGACTGGGTTGATGGCTCTGATAGAACAGTGCTGCCCAATTTTTGCACCCAGGAGTCGTAAGTACATGCAGAAGGCTTCAGTTCCGGAGAGGAATTGAGCAAACCTGAGGTGGCAAGCAATGGTGATTCGATGACCCAGCCATGTTCTAAACTGGGATTGATTTGATTCTGGTTTCCCAGCAAGAAACCGGGTCAAGGTGCCAGTAAGTAGACTGAGGATGAGGCCATGGACTAGGTAAGCAAGGCCAACTGATAAAGAGAAAGTAACAGGGTTTGAGGGCACAGTGGCAAACATGATGGCATATGCGACTATGGTAGCTGGAAACCAGTGAAATGCTCCAGCAATGCAAAGGAACGAAAAGTGTTGGAAAGAAGGAAGGTCTTGAGATAACTGAATGTGGATGAGATAAAGGGTCGCTGCTGAAAGGGAGCTGAGGAAACCAATCATGTAGATGCCTAAACAATGGTAGACAGCCTCCACTTTCTCCTGCGTGTTACCTGTGAACTGAGACATCATCTGACCCTGCAACCGCAACGAAAAAATTACAATCATCAGTTTCTACAAGCATCTTAACAAGAACATAGAACCTGCAGGGGTCATAATTATATGATATCCTAAAGACTCAAACTAAGAATTGTCTGAACACTAACCTTTTGAACTCTGAACGACTTCTCAGCTTTAGGTAAAGGTCTACCTCCCTCAGTCTTTTGCAAGGGTGGAACCTCAACTTCTTCTCCCAAAACGGTACCTTTCTGGATTACAGCATATGGACCAACCGAAGCCTTCCTACCAATTTTCACTGGGAGGAAACTTATAGTGCCATTCTTAACCTCATGACTTTGTACAAGAGACCCTTCTGCAATCACTGCTCCATCTCCAATTGAAACTAGAGATGGGTCTGTAATCTCAACAGTGTCAAGCAAAACTGCTGATCCAATCCTAGCTCCAAACATTTCAAACCAGTACTTGAGGAAAACAGTTCCTCTCAAATGGACTGCTAGAACTCTACCAGAAACTTGTTGGACTTTGTAAAGTGTCCACCATCTCACAAAATCCATCGACCAAATTGGAACTTCTGGATTCAGTGCATAGTTTGGCAGAAGAAAACAGTTTCCAAAGAAAGAGATAGAAATGCAAGTAAGTAACATGCAAGACATCCAAGCAAGAGGAGCCAATGCCAAAGAAGTAATATACTGCACCAATGGAATATCTCCGGAGAGTTCTGAGGCAGCAGCGAGTAAACTTAAGAGATAAGAGATTGAGAAATATATGGGTAGGATCAGCAATGCAGCAGCATAGATGATCGCCAAAAAATGGAAAGAACATATACACAATTGCTTGAGTCTCGAAACTTCTGTGACTGCTCCAGCAGAACCTATATCAGGCTCCGGAAGATGTGACAAAGCAGTGGTAGACAGTTGAGACTTTGTGACAAGATTCTCGGAGAAGCTTGCTAAATCCTCAATGCAGGTTGCTGTAAAAATATCTACAGCCCCAACTGGAACACCAAGGAAATCTGAAAGTTTCTGAGCTGCTCTAACCACGCCAATTGAATCAATCCCATAAGACACAAGGCTTTCAGTGGCAGAAATTTTCTCAACTGAGATCCCGGTCTGTTCTGCAACAAGCTTCCTTAAGAACTCTGTAATGTCATTCTTCTTGATTTTGGAAAATGGAGATATAGGAGCCGTGTTCAGCTGAGGAAGAGGTGTTTTTCCTTCCCTACAGTTTCCTGTAGTGAAAGACCGAAGCAGCGATCTTTTCGGCTCGGTGACTAAATTCAGTGTTCCATCTGTGAATTGTTTAAGGCATTCAAATCTCTTGATCTTCCCAGATGTTGTTTTAGATATGGTTCTAGGCTTGACCAACTTGATGGCAGCCACTGGCACACCATGTTCCTCTGCTACTCGAGTTTGAATTTGTTGCTCCACCTCCTTATCAATGGGCTTACCACAATCTCTAACCTCTGCAATTACAACTAGACCAACCTGATCAGACATCTCCGGGACTGGAACCCCTTTAGCTGATAGAATGTCCTCCGGCACTCCAATAACAGCACAACAGCCTGGGCGCAAAAGTTTAGAAGAATTCTCAACAGTCTTTTCAACGTCGGCTGCATATATGTTTCTTCCTGCAACAATAATAAGATCCTTTATTCTTCCAGTGATGAACAATTTGTTGTCAATAACTCTACCCAAGTCTCCAGTTCGGGTGAACAGTTTTCCTGGGAGGTTCTGGAGCTCATTCCTGAATGTATTCTCACTAAGCTCCGGTCTGGCCCAATAACCAATTCCCGCACTTGGACTACTTATCCAGATTTCACCCTCCTTTCCCTGTTCTTCATGCTCTTTCCCTGTCTCGGGATCAACTATTCTAATATCAATATCAGGATCATTTTGTCTAACGTACCCGCAGCAGACCCTCCCTTGCCAATCCACCAAGATGGGTTTCCCTTCTCCAAATGCACAACTAACAAACACGCAATTTTCTGCCAGACCATAACCAGGAGCCATCACCTCTTGAGAAAGGGAGAAAGGATGGGTGAGTTCAAGAAATCTTTTAAGAGTTTTCTGCCTCACGGGTTCGGCAGCAACCATGAGAAAAAGCAAGGAAGAAAGGTCATAGCTCCTGGCCTTATTTTTATCAGACTCCAATCTTCTGATAACAAGTTCGAAAGCAAAGTTGGGGCTGGCACTATGAGTAGCACGGTGCTTGCTCATTATTTGAAGCCACAAGAGAGGGCTCTTGATGAATGTCATTGGGGAGAACAGTACTGCAGTTCCTCCGCTAACCAGAGCTGTAAAAAGGCCTCCAATTAGTCCCATGTCATGGTACTGTGGAAGCCAGCTAACCAGTACTGTATTTGAAGTACTCTTGTATCTCTTCCTCATCAACTTCACATTATGAATAAGTCCACCATGAGTGATCATCACTCCTTTAGCATCACCTGTTGAACCTGATGTAAATTGCAGAAAGCAAAGATCACCTGATTGAGAGTCAGATTGATCACTTAGTTCTTCTGGTACCGTGTTTTTGCAATTCTTTACCCAAGAATCTGTGTGCAACCAAGGAAGGTCAGGCCAGCGGGCAGATGATTTCCCATTTTGCTTTGTTAATGAGAGCAAGTTCTTCACATTGCCGAACCGAACAGCAGCGTGATAACCGGAACTAGATAAAATTGCCACTGCATTGCAGGATTTGGAAATATTCTCAATCTTAAGAAGTGCTTGTCCAGATCTCTGCAGGGGATCAGGGGGAAGAACTGGAACTGGTAGGACTTTAGCTCTTAGGCAGCCAAAGAAAGCATCAACAAAGTCCAGACCTGGGACATGGACAAGAAGAACCCTGTCACCAGGTTTGATGACTGGTTTACGGCTTGTCAAAATCTTGTTAGCAATGTGAGATGCTTTGGCATGAAGCTCTCCATATGTCCTTTGGCTTACCACGGCACCCTCCTCATTTAACCATGAATAGAGAGTTTTATTTTGTGTAATCTTATGTGCCCCCCAGTACTTCAGATAACCATCAAGTGTAGACAGGTCAGGAGTCTCCAATCCTGCTAACTCATTTAATCTTCTAGGAATACTAGCTCCATGATCTGATACCAATGGCAATAGTCTCTGTAGAAACGAAAAAACGTGTAAAAGTAAAATTATGGGTTTCTATGTTATGATTGTTAACTTCCAAATAGTGCTAAGCTGAAATAAACAAATCACCTTTACATATGGAAATGAAGGCAAAGCTCCATCGTCTGCAAAGTGCTTGCAAACTAGTGCCATAGCATAAGATGAATTTCTCTCAGTGAGCTCAAATGCCATAAGTCCGCCTACATAATATGTGTTTTTCTGACCTTGAAGTGCAGATTCCAACTTCTCATAGAACCCAAGCTTCATATCTATATTAACAGAAACAGTATTTCAAAGTCAGCAGGCCAGGGTTAGACCAAAAAGATAGACTAATGTTATGCATAGTAGCTCATTAGTTGCACATACCTTGGCTGCTAACATGAGGAAAGTACCTAAATTGACGTTGTAAAATTACTTTCTCAACCTGACCTCCCATACTCATCACCACATCAATTATTAGCTTGGTCACTTTTGGTCCACAGATATCTTCTGAGTTACCGTAAGACCAGAACAGGAAAATATCCGAGTCTTCATAGAATCTTTGCATTGCAACTGGATGACCAATGGTTGACGGATCCTCCATGTACTCCCCAAAGTAATAAAACCCCTTTGGTACATGTTCAAATCCCTTAATTTTCAAAACTGTGGTGTAGTAATCAATAGTCTGTACTTTACTAAACAATTCCATTTCAAGTTCGCTCATATCTATTAACTCAGAAGTGAACTCTGTTAAGAAGAAGAAAAAATATTAGAGCCTTCTAAAGTTTTAAACATGAGAATGAAAGTTTGTACATATGATATTATGCACCTGCTGAAGTTAGAGAAGGTGATCTATACGTCCTTCCATTCTTGAAAGGAAAAGCACCTGAGATGACTATCTTATCAAACTCTAAAACTTCATTTTCTCCTCCAGTGTTCTTGATCTCCACACTCGCACCAACTGGATTGCGCCTTATCTGCAAAACCTCAGTATTGCAATGGACTTCTATTGGCAAGGATTTGCTAATCTTCTCCCAAACGCTTGTGTATCCTCCCTTGAATCGCCTGATCTTTCCAGCCATAGAAGTACGGGTGAATTCTTGGATATAAGCATATGGCATGTCTTGAACAAAGCCATATCCTGAAGCTGTGTAGCCATAAGCCACTGATTTTGGAACAGATTTGAATCCATGAAGCTCAAGAAATTTGGGAGTTGGATCTGATGCTATTTCACTCACAGCATGAATTCCAATTCGCCTAGAGTTTGTTGCCTCATCCTGTACAAATGTGCTAAACCGTTCACTCTTTTTTCTTTTTACCGTCTCAAAAATAGTAGATGTTTTCTCTAAACTCAAACGTACCTGTAGTTTCAAGGTCAGCGAAATTACGGATACATAATCATCTGCCACTTTTATGTTGCTATACTTCCCTTTACTGTCAATGAGGGCAAACTTGTGAGAATCCAGCTCTTCCAGTTCAGCTCCAATCTCTTTCGCCAAGTGAAAGATAACAGGAGCACTGTTTGCAGCAAGAACTTGACCTCCCAAATCATAAATTTTCCCTGTAATAAATATGCATGTTGGATATCCACGTAATGAAATATTGTTAAAGTGAAGATGCAAAAACAGAATACCATGAGATTAAAAGAAAAAACCCCATACCTTCAATGTCGACTGATTCACACATGCCTCCGACTGTGTGATGCTTTTCAAGAACGGTAACATTTGTGTAACCAAGCTTAGATAGTGCATATGCAGTAGATAAACCACTTGGCCCAGCTCCAATGATTCCAATTCTTGTGGTCACTGGTAAGCATGGATGCAACTTTGAGAATTGATCTTCAATTGACCTTCCAAGGTCCATGCTTTCTGTTATTCAAGCCTTCTGGCAACAGAAGCTGTTAAAATCAAACAACAAAATGAGCACCATCATTCATCAAACAATAAAATGAGTCTCTCAACACATATCTTCCTTCCGAACGCCAAATTGTTTAAGATTAACATAAATGTGCATATTGTATGCAATAAGTTGTAAATATATTAGCAGATACAAAATAAAGAAAACAAAATTTTTATGATGATTTCAAAGCTTCTTTTGGGTGACAGGAAATCAGTAAAATGTATTGATTTTTCAAAACTGGGCTGCGTCAATTACACAACCTTCTTTTTGGTTCTTTCTCATGTGCTATTACGATCAAAAGTTTTGAGAAATCCAAATTTTACTTGTGAAAATAGAAATGCTAATATGCATATTAAGAAAGGCCAACCATCTCCAACCCCCGATTTCACAAAACATATCATCAGAATATAAACAAGAAGCATGAAACATACACATAGCATGAAGTACTAGAACTAGAAGATCTGGTGAAACCAATAACAAAACACTAAATTAAAACTACAGTTGGAAGAACTTAAGCGCTAATATGAATATTCAAAAATCCGAACCAAACATACCAAACTTTAATCAGACCTTCAATTGTGATCCATTCTCCATGTTTTCTTCCGGTATACAACTCCAACAACAGAGGTGCTAGTATACACATTTATGAAAAGCAACCATCCCCAACTCCCCATTCCGCAGAAGCATTTCGATGACACTAACAAGCATTTGCCAAACAACCCATTTTGAAGAAGCACTCAGATAACAATGAATAACCCTCCCATGGAAATAACATGTAAAGCTCATAACACACATTACTCTGATGTTGGAAAGCAAAAAAAAAAAACACCAATTCAAACATACCCCATACACAACAGGCCTGCAAATTGGGAAGCTCCAGTAAACCGAAAATAAAACAACCCATTCAATTAATTCATCTCATTAACAAAAATAATCATCTGGGTATCCATCATTTTCACATAAGAAAAACAAGGAGTAGAGTGAAACGGAGTTGTAAGTTCACAAACCTTTTTTTTTTTTTTAAATTTCTTTCAAGTGGTTGGTTTGTAATGCAAAGAAGGCGCCAAATGTCAGACAGACAGGTAAATGGGGTGGTACTGTAATGTCTAGTTTGGTTTGTAAAACAAGTGATCTCATTGTCGAATTTAAACACAACAGATGCCCCTCTTGTCCAACCAAAATAGGACAAAACCAGCAGTGAAATCTTCATTGGTGAAATCGGGAATTTCAGATATTCTTTAAGCATTTTTATCTTTCTCTTATCCATTTTTTATGTTTGTGATTTTGATTTGTGAACTCCGTCTCTCTTTTTTACAATTATGTGGAATGCAAGGGAACACCGTTGCGTTGTATGAAAAAAATTAAAAAATAACACAAGGCCTTATTAGATATGCTGTGCAAACGGGAATTTTCAGATATCCAAGTAACGATTATTGCAAAGCTAAAAATTGACCCAGGTCGCTGGATTTGGATTTATTAGTCATATCCAGACGATTTCCATTCAGATAATCTGATTTATAGCCTTTATCAAGTATTGTTTTACTAGGCACCTGGTATGATGTGGTGGTATTCGGATGCTCTACTTTGACTTAGCATTTTCGTATGATAGTGGTTTATAGCATATTCGCGGGAACATTAGATTTCGGATCCCTGGGAAATGGTTTCGTACATTGAAAAAATCACCCGTACAAAAAAAATCATTGGACATTTAAGAAAATGTGGAAGGCATGTTGATCCCGTTCAGGCCATTCCTTTGATGAATGTCAGTGTTTTTGCATGGGATATTCCAGGGACATTAAAGCACATTTCCACAGAAAATGGTACGTGCATTGAAACGATCATCAGTACAAAAATAGATTACCGGCGAAAGAGCGTAAATATTTTTAATTTAATGAACCATAAAATATGCAAGGCATGTTGATCCATTTCTTACAGAGAATGATCGAATGGCATCTATAGGAGAGTGACACTAGTTCCATCCCTTGAGATAGATACTTTTTAAGTTTCTTTGGATGCATAGGAATTTGCCAGAAAGAATGTGTTTAGCCATGTAGGTGTAGGTCTCATCCCAAGCTTCTCTGCAGGCTTTAACTTTGGAATTACCTGATCTAATAGCACTGTCGATGTTTTAAATCAATCATAGTAGAAATAATGAGACTATTGTAGGTAACCAAGTAGTGAAATTTGTTATCCATTCTCAAAATGCATACATAATACATGTACTGCCTTCCTGCCTAATATATTCAATCTTTCATGCTTAAGGGAGACCATAGAAATACTCTTCTGGTGAGTGGTTAGGAAGCGCAACATCACTGACATTTTTTTTTGGGATGGCAACAACATCACTGACATTGAGGAAGAATATGAGCAGCAACTACACAGTGTATACACCTCTGACTTGGACCAAATCATTCAGAGGTTGATCATCATTCATTATTTAGATTCACCCACCATTAACAATAAACCTGTCACGCTCACTCATATGTCAATCTATTAAAAGTGCACTTGTGGAGCATTCAAATACTATTATGTCCATCTTGATTATATTTTCTATTAAAAATCGTCTGCGCTAACATCATGCTTCTTCTTCCTTTCACCATTTTATTATTAATTTTGATAATAATATCTCATCCTTCCTATATTTGACCACACCTTAATATACTAGTTTAGTATTATACAAGTCTCTAAAATTATTACCACAATTCCGCTAACCAATGCTATTGAGCGGCTTATATAGTATAGGCAGTTCATAGATAAACTTTTGAATTCAATATTTATATGTTATTAAAAAGTTGTTGAAGTGGAGAGCATCAACTAAGTTCTCTTTTTTTTTTTTTTTTTTTTTATCTATACTAAATTTTTTTTTTCCTTGGCTTAAATTAATTTCAAAATACTGCTTCAACGAACTCTTTGAGTATTTCATGTTCGAATAGCAGTCAGTTCCCAATATAGAATGAAGAGATTGTCATTCTCATATTTTAACAATAAAGAGATTCACAAAATCAAATCAGCTTTTAGGTTTATAAATTAGGTGCCCAGCAGCTAATGTACATCCTCACGCTATTATGCTTGTGGTCTTAACTTGAGTTTCCACTCCATACATTTGGCACCTTATTAACATCATCAATAGGTTTCCCGTTTGTGTTTGTCACCAATATATGGTGAAAGAAGTTGCACATCCATAGGTGGCATAGACAATGCCTACTATTTTGACCACTCAATTTGATATATTGATTTTTATATGTCATGTGCTAGATGATAGCTTAACTAGTCTATAAGTGGACGACAAACCTTGAATACCACTATTACTGCTATTGTCCATCTCTGCCATTGGTTTGATGTCACGTATACTGCAGCATGTATTGCATCCTTTTGACTGGGAGATATTGAACAAGGGGGATCAATGTTTGCATAATAATCCTTCAGTAACACCCCTTACTCTGATACTTTGGCTATTTTCAATCCACAGGTCAGACTGTCAGATGGCATTCAACATTTGGCCTATAACTTTTTCACACTGACCTGTGCTCCTTGATTCATACCAGAGTCAAGCATTGCTTCCAAGACCGCAACGTCCCTAGCTCCTTCAAAGTAAGAACTACGAGGTTCCGCTTGGTAGCTACTTCCCTCCTGCATAAAGCAACAATATAATTTTCATCAAGATCCCTGTTACACTGAGTTGAAGTAAAGAATTTTTAAGAAAAATGCCTACAGACAGCCACAGCTGTCATGAGGCCAAAATTCCTAAAAACTGGAACAGTGGAGAAGCCAGCATATCCCTATCAGATTGTTTAATGTTGGGAAATGAATATATGAAAAGAAAGTGAGGATAGTTCTTACATATATATAACCATACTTGGTAACTACATATCAAAGACGAGTATCCATAAAAACCATGGATGAGAAACAACCTCTTGGGGTAACTGGTGCCCGTAGGCACAAATTCTTCTTTTGGACACTTGCATATGGCCGCACTCTCACATTGGATAATTTAGCAAAACGAAGTATTATCATTGCTAACGGATGCATCTTATGTGGGGAGCATTTGGAAACCATTCTCCATCTTTTCCTACTGCCCAGTTGTGAGGGAAGTCTGGATCAGGCTCGCAACAGAGTCTAGGGTTTAGCCCAAACTATAACTCTTTAGATCAGTGGTTCATTTGGTGGTATAATAGAGCATTCTCAACCCAAGGGAACTGGTTATAGTAGATGTTACTCCTCTCCACTCTTTGGCCTATATGGCATGCATGGAATGGGCAGTTTTCTATAATTGGGTTTCTTTTATCACTGGCTTACTGTAAGTAGATGTAATATTTCTGTAAATAAAAAATTACTTTGGACGTAACTGTTGAAAACTGCTAATTGACCCTTAAAACCTCTCATATTTCACAATTTTTTATGTAGATATCATAAAAGTAAATCAAAGTGATTTCCCAACAAAAAGAACATGCATTTTCTAGTGGTTGAATGTCTGATAAATAAATTCATATTCAATCAATTTTGGTAACCTTTCAATTAACTTTATCATTGTTGATGGATAAAAATCAGATCAGATAAACCTGGTGCAACCAGTCAGCTTCTATAATAGGATGGATCTCGTCTCAAGATATATGTTGTTAAGTTATCAAAACACAACTACGTGGAAGTTTCAGTCTCCAGGGGGCTGCTCGGATAGAAAACTGGTTAGCAGTTAGTTTTACAAATAACCAACGGCGAATTAACTATTTTTTCACCATTCAAGTATCACAATGTAGGCGGGTATTAGTATGTTATTAGCTTAATAATACTAATTGTAACTAGGACTATTAAGTAAAGCCCACAATAGTAGTTAGGGCATTATTAGCCAATTAGGGTTAGGTTAGTCAGCTTGCCAAGAAGTTAGAGATGTTATTGTTCTTTGATTGATTGAAGAAAAGAATATTTGTTTCTTATTTGCTTACGAATTAGGGTTTATTCTCTTAAGGTTTATCTTAGATCTATCATAGTTTTATTTCAATTCTTGCTTCGTATTTCGATTATTGTTTGTTTATTTCAATTCTTGTTTAGTTGCATCACTTGGTACGAGAGCCGAAGTAGTTTTTGTTCGTTAATTTGTTTGGAAAGAAGAGAGAAGATAAGAAACAAAACTTGATTAAGATTGTAGGGAAAAAATAATCAAGGTTCGCAATATTCATCATCCCTGTTCACATTTACTGATCTTCGCACTGTTTTAGAATTTTTCGAGTACCTCCCTGAACTATCCAATAATTTAAGAAAATTCTCCAAAAACTCATAAAAATTGCCGAAGCTTCCCTGACAATAGTTATGTGCACCCAAAATCAGTGAAGGCTCGTCACCAGTGAGGAAACAAATTAGTGGCCCATACTATAACCAATATCCATACCCCTATTATTCCTACCCACACCCATACTATTTCTCGTTCCCATACCAATTTCAATATAGCTCGAGTCCAAGTATAGCCCATTACCCCGCGGTGTCCAATTCCCATTATCATTTTCCTCTCCTACACCATAATAGACATATCACCTCTCTTACCTCCAACCAGAACCCATTTCTCCTATACCACCGCCACCACCAATGACCAATGACATAAAACCCACTACCACCTCCACTGTGATGCAGGTTTGGGAGAAGTTTCCAATAGGTTGAGCAGAAAAGGGATTAGCGCCCGTTTTGCCCCAAAGATGGAGGAGATGTACCAAAAGATTAGAGCAATAAGAGAGGAAGATGAATTTGCCAAGATGCGCAAACCGGATGAGCCATATTGTTGGTCAGAGTCCCTCTAGCTTTTTCAGAAAGTTAAGGACACCATTACACGTATTCGATTTCTTTCATGTGGGTCATTTGACTTGTGCGATTTTTTCCCTATTTTTTATCAAAAAGATGTTGAGGTTCTCATTGAGGCGCAAGTAGTAAGTGATGCAATTTGTAGTGACATGTATTGGGAGTCTTTTGAGGAAAAAGCTAATGAGATGTGTCCAGAAGCTCTTATGCAAATTGTTGATATGTGGACCATGTTCCTTATTTGGATCCATTCCATTTGCCATAGCGAGTTGTTACCAAGGTAGAACTCGTGGACGGTATTTGGCCTATTTTGACAAATGTTGGATGACTGATGTGGTTGTTTTAGCTCAAGCAAGTGTTTCTCGTGGCAAAGTTCATGTTTGACTACTTCGAGTGCACTTCGCATTGTGTTTCATCACTGGTTGCTTGTGCTCATTTGATTTCTTTGACTTCAAGCTCGAGGACAAGCTTCTTCAACTCAAGGAGGTTGATGTAAACATGTATTAGTATGGGATTAGCTTAGTAATATTAATTGTAATTTGGCCCATCAGGTAAAGCCCATAATAATAGTTAGAAAATTATTAGCCAATTAGGGTTAGATTAGTTAGCTTGCCAAAGAAGATTGGGATATTATATATAAGGCAAGGGATTGTTCATTGTTATGATTGAGAAAATAATATTTGATTTCTTATTTGCTTACAAATTAGGGTTTATTCTCTAAGGATTTATTTAGATCTACCATAGTTTTATTTCAATCCTTGCTTCGTATTTCAATTATTGTTTTGTTTGTTTCAATTCTTGTTTAGTTCTATCATATCACGTAATGAACAACTATAAAAGGTTGTAAAGAAATGGTTACCTCAAGGGAAGCATGTGCTGCAATATCATGTACAAAAGCTTTTAACTCCTCGTTAACCCCACAAAATGGGTAAAAGGTGTTTTGGCAATGTCCATCAGCTGTGTAGAAGGAAACCTGTAATACCATTGTCAAAAGCTTATTGGAAAGTGCACGTATTTCAGAAACTATGTCGAGGAGCTTGATTTAAGACTTGTAATAAATCTCTATTTATTTTATTTTATTATGTTGTTTTTATACATCATTATTGTACAGAAAACAGAGATGTTTGGTGTTTATTCCTACTTACAACATAGCCATGCTGCCCATCTTTGTTCCCGCGTTCAATTTGCACTGTTCCCTTCGAACCGACAACTCGCCAAAATATCTACAAACACCGAATAGTTGGCAATCCAAAGGTGAACATATTCTTTTGTTTACTGTGAAACGAAAAGAAAAGCAATCAATTCAGCATGTACCTTTGGTGATTTTGATGACACTGCCATTAGAAACACTCCAGCACAACCATTCTCCAATTGACTGTAAATCACAAAACACCCATCATTTTAGTCTTTTTTTTAAGACCAAAATAGTTTTCATTCAACAAAACCACTAATTACAATGAGGTACATTTCCACTGAAGAGGATTTAGTTGGACAAAAGTAAAATATCCCAAATGGACCCAAAATCTTTCGAATGCCACATTTCCACCATTTTAGTCTTGAAGTCTCTATCAATATCAAGAATACTACAACAACTCTAAGCTTAAGAAACTTACAAAAGAGCACAAATATTATCTGGTGGAGGCACATTCATATCTACATGAGAGGTAACAGCAGATACTGTGGTCACTTCACACCCAACTACCTGTTTAAGATGGCGAAAACTCACTTTTAACATTCTAAGGATAAAAGAAATGTGGCATCTAACAAAAGGATTCTATCTAAATTCATAAATAATCAGACCAACATAACAACTCGATGTAAAGTGAGATCTATGCACATCACCTCTTCACTCATAAATTTTTTTGCACATAACTTTTAATAAAAGTGAGTATGAAATGCAGCATATAAATAAGCGCATCTGCAGTGTAACAACTGTTGATAGTATTTCTAACTTTCATCAATATATTTAAGATAGTTTGCTTTCTTAACAAAGAAACAGTGAGTCGTGTAGGATCATAGGGCAAGCAAATGTGCTACCAGGAAACCTTTTGCATGATTATCTACATTTCTGTTGGCGCAGGAAAAAAAAGTAATGGATTGCTTGAGATAACTTTGAAATTCAGCACAAGAAGGATCAGCTTTCTCCCCCTCCCCCAACCCCAAATCTCTTGATAAAATAATGAAATAAGACAAATTTAATCGTATGCCTCACTTCACACCAATTGTATTTGCCATACTGTTCACTGATAATTATTGTTCATTAATCCGATTCATTGGGACTATTTTTTTTTAATCCCTTTACCCTTCTCACCCCAAATGCCACCAGCAGGGTTCGAACCCTGGACCTGTGATTTCATCCGCCACAGACAGACATACCACTGCGACACTGAGCTGGTACTCCATTGGCTCACTGAGACGATTCACGAACGAGTCATGAGCATTATTTAACCAACACCATCACCAATGATACCTCTCGAGGTTTGATCTACAATTTGGAAAAAGCAAAAGCTAAAACAACTGAACTAGAAGAGGCAAAGGTACGATGAATTCTGGGGAATGGCATACAAGATGCCCAACTCTTAAACTTACTCCGATACCAACTTAAAATTTAGTGATCTCATAGAAATAAACAAAATAATGAAACACTGAAATAAAAGAAAACGATAAAATAAATAAAAGACTCTCTTTGGAGTTCTTATTTCATCAAAAGCCAATTACAACTGGTGGCAATAAAGTCCGATTTACAATATTCCAACACTTGCTAATCAAGCACTTGAGACCTAATTCTCAACAAAGCCTTACACTAATACTTATGGGCTAATAGGTCTGACCCAACATGAATTACATAAATAAATAAAAGCAAAACTAGGCTAAAACCAAACAAAATTAGAGAACAATAAATTTGTACTGTTAAGAGATGCATAAAATACATAAGACGCCTCTAACCATTACTTGGAATGCAAGTAACTAAACTATGATGGACACGGACTACCACACTCTAACAATTAATAACAGATATAATCCTAAATACTATCTCTATTTTTCTCTAACAGGATATGCAAAGGGGAATAAAAGAGTCAAAAGCAATATATATAAATTTGTAAAGAATAGAGGTGTCATGTTGTAAACTTGTGATTTTTACAGTGTTCTAAAAATCGGCCTAGAAGGTGGAAAACCGCCCAGATTAATGGCTAGGTGGACAGTCTGGGCGGTTCTGGGCAGTCTGGGTGGGTCTAGGCGGGGTCTAGGCGGTCTGGGCGATTTTTTATTTTTTTATTTTTTTATTTTTTAATAAGGCTGATTGTGTTCTTATTTTATTTTTCTTTCCTATTTTTTAGAAATAAATTATTTAATTGTTTTTTATTCAGTATATGTCTAAATGTAGCAAAGGATGATTACTTAATGGAATTCTCAAAGGATCTGCCGGTACCAATTTTACTAATGTAGATTTTATCAAACATAACTGAGGTTATTCATGCAATTTGAAGAAAAATAAAAGAGTACACAAATTCAAATTTATATAAAGTACCCATCATGACCAACTTCAGTCATTTGAGTTTTAATAAATTTTGTTCACGATTGTTAATTTTTCATGTTTTTAAATTTTGCATATGTATATTGGATGTAATTGATAAGGTATTATGCCTAACTTTTGTAAATTATTAAAGTTATAATACAAAACCTAAGACCGCCTAGGCGCTGCCTAGGCACCCGCCTAGGCCCCTGGGCGCTAGGCACCTGCTCGCCGCCCGCCCAGCGCCTAGCGATTTTTAGAACACTGGATTTTTATATTTTGACACCTAAAATTGTCATATTTTTTTTAACTCTAATATCAATATAACAATCTCCCAGATCTTTAAAATGAGATTAATAATCGATACCAAGTTTGATGAAGGGTGCAAGACAAGCAAATATATGAAAGCAAGGAAATCCTGTGACAGATTAATTAAGATTTTTTCAGTGAAAGCAAGAAAATGACCAGAACATCATCCATAATACATGTAGAAGACAAAATGTGCAAAGGAAAAATACCATTCTCAATCCAGCAATGTAGTGTACCCCCATATCTATGATGAAACCCCCCTACACAATGAAAATGCACCTTTCAGCAAATCAGTTAGCTCAAATCAATCTATTACAGTAATTAATAAGAGATGGCTCATATCTTCATAGTTTGTCCATAGACAAAGGAACGTCATATCATTACCACTAAATATGGATTGTCCAGTACTTCCATTATAATTTTCTATAGGGACATAAGAAAATAGTACTACAAGATATAAACTACAGGTGTTGACAAGTAATAACCATGCATGGGACTACATCATTAATAATAATAAATAAATAAATAAAAGGGATATTCATATTTTCGGTCCCATCATTTGAACCAGTTCAGCATATAGGTCCTGAGTTTTGTCCAGGTTAGAGATTGAGTACCAAGACCATGTTGACTTCATTAACCATCTAATTTCCTTCACTTCAAATTTGTTTTCGTCCCCTTGACCTGTTGTCCAAGACTTGCTTGTCTTGGAATTTAACTGGGTCAATGAGGTCAAGGGGCCAAAACATAATTTTAAGTTGTGGAAGTTAGATGGCTAAGGAGGTTAACATTGTCTACGGACCCACACTCTAACCTAGACAAACTCAGGACTCATTCGCTGAACTGGTACAAATGATGGGACCAAAATCTAAATATCAATAAATAAAAACACCTTGAGGGTTTGTTCATGACATAGCACACACGCTAAAATGTCCAATACACCCCCACATGCATTGCAATGTCTGGTGCCACCTATTATTTATTATTCGTGAAGAGATGCACTTTTAAGATACGACTTTTCTTCTGAAACATGATTTCAGTGGTTAGACTGCCATTCCTCCAATAAACTATCTATAGGTACATCGAAGTGTTTTCTTCAATTATCCAAATAAGAAGTATATTTATAAGAAGAATGGGCTTCAAGGGCTCAGATTCTATTTTCATAACTACAACTCTCAAGATGCACGTGTAAATAATATTATGGACACGTGTCATGGTTGTGTTGCAGGCTTTTAGTCATCCTGTCAGATATTTGGTAACCTTCCTGAAGAAAAACACATATTCCTGTCACTGTTACATAGAATACACGCAAGGTGCATGTATCACGTACGCATGTTTGAAGACAACAAATGTAAATAAGAGCAAGTCAAGCATGGGATTTTACAATATTAATCAGAACATTCCAAAAATTATGTGCCCATGCATATAGATCAACCCATACTAAATCTCCAAGACTCCAACTACAAAAAATTAAATATACTGTAAGATCTCAAGGAGTGCACCCTAGTCTTGTCTGCAGGAGATCAAAGAACGGATTAAAAACTATGAATATATAACTGATTTTAGAAACTCAACTACTGAATCTGAAATGTGTTCAGTAAGCTAAAAAAGATGAGAACTTCCCTGATGTAACATTGGATGAAAGATAAAACATAGAATGAAAATGAAAATGAAATAACAATATTAGTATGACCATAATATGCAAATCCAAAAACATATGAACACCAATTGCATCATTTGCATAAGACTTTGGGAATACACATTTGATTACTCAAGATACTCAGCATTGATTTGAAGAGCAGCTTTTCCAGTTAGAAAAGGAGGTTTGATTGTACCTTTTGACAAAAGTATTGCACATTTATATATTCAAATTTAAACTGAAAACACTAGGGGAAGTATAATGACACCCATAAGATACAAAACTGTTTCATGACGACTAGGAAAAAGACATGCTAAGATGTGAATACAAAGGCAAGTTATATTGGAAGAAATTGTTTGGTAATCATCAAGGAAGCACGGACTCTTTGAAAAACTTACCGTACCCGTGTCTGACACGTATCCGACACTCGACCAACACGCGTCAGACACTTGGTCAACGTGTCGGCATGTGTCAGACACATGGTCAATGTAGTTAACGTGTTGGACATGCCTTTGACATACCCAAAACTTGGATAGAACATAATCAAGACTCGACAACCAACTTTATTTTATTTTTTACTTTTAGGTAGGCACATATAACTATTAACTACCTAATTTGAAGGGTGTTAATCTGTCTAAAGTGACAAACTTTCACTTCCGATGCAAGATAAAGAGAGCGATGAAGCATAAAAGTAGTCTATGCCTATTCTCTTCTTTGCTTCTATTCTTCTCTACTTTTTTTCTACTTTACTTTGCTTTTTTTTTGCTATAGAGTGTCATCTTCTTCTCCACTTTTTTCCTCTTCTCTATGTTTTTTCTTCTTTATGTTCTTTTTTTTCTAGGACAATTTGTACTTCATTTTCATCTTGTTTTTTCTACTTAAATTCTTTCTTTTATTAGATTAATGTTTGTATTCATATGACTCAAAAAAAAAATTTGTCGCCGTGTCCCCGAGTCCTAGTTTTTAGAAAATTGTCGAGTCGGCGTGTCGTGTCTGTGTCCGTGTCCGACACGACGCGTGTGCCCGTGTATGTGCATCCTTGGTAATCATCAAGAATGTCTAGCATGCCAGTTGTGCTGATTATTGGCCATACCTATCACTTGCATACTTACTGATACTACTAACCATCAAAACCTACAATAAAACTCAGAATAACCAAAACGTACAAGCTCTTAAATGAACATGAGGATGTCAAATGATGTTTCAAGCCAAAAGTCGCAATGGTGACAGTGTCGTATATGAAGAGCTACAGTTTATAATCGTATCTTCCTTTAGAAGCTTAGTTATCTTTGGGTCTAACTCAAGGATAGATGTAATCACTCAGCGGGATCTAAATGCAGCATGCTGAAAAGGTCTACAACTTTTGTAATTTTCCTAAGTATTGCGCCTTCTGAAAATACAAATAGATCCAATTTAGACGAGGTTTCCTTGATGAATTAGGACAAGGCAAATCCCTATAAGTATAGCATTTGTATTGTATTGTATATTCAGAGTTTGTTAAGCGTTTCACCTTGAGAGATTGTTCTTGAAAGATTGTAACTTTTTGTTCTAATAATATATAGTAGCATAGGTAGGAAAAACCCTGGTTTGTGTCTTCTTCTTTATTGTTTAGCTCATAATCTTTGAGTCACTGCGTATCAACCACATCCAACCAAGTGCAATATACAATAACGTTGTAAGCTGAGCAGTGTATCATCAAACAAATTTATCATACACACTGCAGACCATTTTCCAGATAATTCTAAATATTTGACAGCTACCAGTTTCCCCAAAGAAGGTTCACTTACCGCTAAATTGCGTCTCCAAGAGCTTGAGAAATATGGATTTGAACTGTTCATTGATCCTTCCACGATGACTTGGACACTCATCATATCACCAATTTCATTTACTAATCTTTTGGACTGGAAATTTTAGTATTCACTTGTCATGAAAACAGAATTGTTCCATTTGAACAGAGGGAAAGTAAACTCAATTACAGTCTTCAAAAATACCTCAACAAATGCAGGTTCAAACCTATAATTTTCAGCAACAGCCCAAATTGGTCGACAAGGGACCTGTGTTGATAAAGCATCGTAGGATGCCATACCAGTTGCAGCCTCATGAACATCTGTTTACTCAAACAAAAACAGTCACTTAATATCAAAAATAATGCATGAATCCACTAACAAACTAAATAATATCTTATTAAATGATATGCTTGCTATTAAACATACTAGATAAAATATTCTCGAATACGAGAGATACTTGATGCACTTCACAACTCTGGCATGCTTGCTGAAGAGGACTTTTTTTAATTAATAAAATATTCCCCAAATTTTTTTTGGATGACAAGTTATTGTATACTCATGAAAAACTAAAAAAAAAAATTAATATAACAGCTTATACATCATGTGCGCATGGAAACTAATACACTTCATCCAATTCCATTAATTTCCCTAGTGAAGTAGTGAATTAGGAAACATTGGACACGTCAACAAATTCACCATAACACACATTCAGACATATCGAGGTGTCGAAAGCCTGTAACACTCTTGGGCTAGGCGAGCATGACTTGAACAAGTCTACGCCACTTTTGCTATTTTTTTATCCTCTTTTGTTCTTTTCTTCGTTGTGTATTATGCATATGGTTTACAAATTATTCTTAAATTTTAGTAATATGATGTACTTGTGAATTGTATAGGTGAATTATGAGATAAAATTTTAGTAATATGATTTACAAATTACTTCAATTCAAGCTTGATGCTAGAGTTATTCGTTCAATGAACAAATGAATGGCTTCATGGATGATGGTTATTTGTTTTTTTTGGATATGTATGAACCAAAATACTTGAAGTGCTAAAGAATTTAACATTTAAAGAAAAATGCAATAATAATTTTTAATGGCATGTCCTCGTCATGCCCAAACTCCCGTATCTTAACTTTTGAACTTTCATGTCCGACGTGGCACCATGTCTGTATCATAACCTAATTTTGATCTCTCTGTTCGGATAGATGGGAGATGATGCTGAATTTCGCTCTCCTATTCCTTTTCTCCATAAGATCCATAAAGTAGCTATTGGAGCCCTTTCCCAGAATGAAGAGATTGAACTTGGGGCAGCAATCTGTTTCCACTGACTCATTCCCTCCGACAGATGGGAGGCAGCCCAAACTCCCCCAAAACATGTTCCAGACTTCCTTCGAGAAAATGCATTAAAAAAAAGAAGTGGTTTATCGATTCCTCATGGCTGTTGCAAAGCTTACAAGTTCCATCATTGTGAAGCCCCTCTTAGCTAGATTGTCATGTTTAGCCATGCTCAACTCTCAACGTCAGGAAGTTTTCTCTAGGAGATGTCTGTTTTTTCCAAAGGAAGTCATCTCCAAAGTCAACATTGATATGAGTTGGCTGAGGAAGATTTGCCACCATGAATGTGCAAGAGCTTTTAACTGAGAAACCCTTCTGATTGTCCCAACGCTATCTGGCTTCCGAATATTCTAGCAAAACTACTGAGAGATCATTTAGAAGCTTCACCAAGATGGGACTTCCTCCTAATCTTTTAAAGCTCTTGGAAGATGGAGATTGAAGGGTGCCTTGATCCGGGTGAGGCAAAAACTTTGCCACTGCACCTGATTTCTTCAAACAAATTGAAAAGATAGGGGAGAATCTTTGATTCAGAAGAATATTCCCCAACCACCTCTCACTCCAGATATTTGTCCTTCTACTGCCAATTGAGATGGTGACATGCCTTTGAAACTCCTCTTTATTGGACATAATGGCTCTCCACAATGCACGTGCATAAGGCTTTACAGTAGGTTTGGTAAACCAGCTATGACTGATTTTTCACAGACAGTCTCTTTCCATGCCAAATCTCCAAAGCCATGTCGAAAGTAGGACTTTGTTGAACAGCTTGAGATTTCTTATACCTAGCCCCTCTAGATTCTTAGGGTGTGTTTGATTTTTATTTTTTATTTTTTCCATGGAAAACTATTAAAAGAAAAAAATAGTTGAAATGAGATAGTAAATAAGAAAAGTTTTCATCCCATGATGTTATGATGGTTTTTTAGTTTTCCAGGGAAATAATATTCTTAGCCCCCCAGAAAAAAAATTCCCCGTGATTTTGGGAGAATATATGTGGTGGAAGGTCACAAACTTTCATGCTCACTCCCTCTTCTCTCGTCTCATCCATTATGCTTTTTTGAGTTTTTCATATGGAAAATAAAAATCAAACACACCCTTATGTTTACAAACTTCTCCCAATGGACTAAGTGAATTATTTTAAATTAAATAGCAGTTCCTAGAAGATTCCCTTGAAATCTTTTCAAGCTCTTTTGAAAATGAGACTGGGATGATGAAGGTAGGCATCACACATGAATGCTAGAACAGGTGTCGTTTATGATGGTGACACGTCCCGCTTTAGAGAAGTACCTTCCTTTCCACAAAGACAATCACTTTCTCACTCTGGAAAATGATCCATTGTTTTTTAACAATTTTGTGTTTTTCCTAGCATATCACCCAAGAAGCATATGGCATGAATAATACTCTCCATAAAGTCATCTATGAGACTTTCTTTGGGGAACTAAGGGCTCTGCTAAATATAAACACTTGGTCAAGTGAGCAGAGATTTGTAAGCCTAAAAGTATGGGAGGATTAGGCATCATAAGGCCCTTATCTCCAAATGGCTTTAGAAATTTGGTAAGAAGAAGGCACTTTGTGGAGAATTATTATTCAATAGAAATATGGAATTCTTAATGGATGATTCACCAACCAAGTCTCCACTGCTTATGAGTGTAGTTGGTGGAAAGCTATCATGAATTTAAAGGCTTTATTTGAGAAATAGATCTCCTATGTGGCAAGCAGAGGCTCTAGAATCAGGTTCTGGGAGACATGGATTGGTATTCAACTACTCAAAACCAAATTTCATGCCATCTATGACATTGCTTTTAGAAAAGGTGGCAATATCTCCCAATTTTATCTTGGTTTGCAGAACAACAACTCTTGGGAGCTGGTATTAAGATTGGGTGTGAGAGACAATGAATTACCAAATTTTATTGATCTGGTGGATATATTAAGCAATATCTCCCTATCATATGAGAAAGATGACTGGGTTTGGGAACATAAATCAGGGAAGTTGTCAGTTCATAGTTTCCAATCTTGTTTGTTTCCTCTCTTTGTTTGGAAACAAGATATTTTGGTTGAAGGAAGTATCTCCTCGAGTGAATTTCTTCACTTGGGCCCTTGCCTATGGCAAATTTCTGACTGTAAACTCCCTCAATCAAAGAGGCTTGTTGATTGCAAACAGATGTAGTTTTTATGAGTCCAATCCAGAAAGCATCAAACGCTTGTTCTTTACTTGCGACTTTTCCCAGAGATTTGGAGGTCCATTTGTGATGAGTCAGTTGGAGTTTTGATGGAGGAGAGATGGTTGCTCTACTGCTGAAGCTTGGTTATGGTCCAGAGTCTTACTAGCCACTGTTTGGTTAATTTGGAAGGAGAGGAAGTAAGATTTTTAGAGTGATGAAGAAGGATCTTTTCACTTGGTGTAGAGTGATCAAATCTCTTGTTTGGCATTGAGATAATATGTAGGGCTATTTAAAGGGCACCCCTTTCATACTTGTATTTAGGCTAACTTGTTATTTTATAATCTCCTTGTATAACTTTACCCCCTGTTTTTTATTGGTCACCTTTTTATTATTAATAAAATTTTCCCGCTGTTTGATTGATAAAAGTACTCTCCATAAAGTCCTTCCGACCCCACAATCTTTGAAAGATTAGTTGATGGTTGGTTTTATGTTTTATATATACCGAACGTTTGGCAAGACTTTCTATGAGTGCTTGAACCATAAGTAAACTTTGGTTACTGGACGATATTGGGGTTTCCCAACTTTCAAGAGATGTGTAACCTGAGCAATAGTTCACTATTGCTTCTCCTTACAATCCACAATTCAAGTTTTTGAACTTTATGCCCAGTCATTCAATTTTTTGAGCCTGTTGCAACATCAGGTTACAGATTAAGTTTACTACAGGGAATAGATATCAGGAGTCCTAGTCCTAGCCAAACTGTTACAACCCTGCCTATATATACACACCTTGTATACAGTTACAGAGAGGTAAGAAATCCAACCCAATACTTGCAATTTTTCTCTACCTCATTCTGATGTGGCATCAGAATGTTTTTGCTGATACATCCCCCTTCTACTCTAGATCCAGTACAGCAGCAGCAGCAAAAAGAAACTAGCCCGTAGATCTTCGTCGAACCATCTCGAGGAAGGTCGGGCAACAAATTTGCCCCGACGTTCATCTTATATTTCTAGTTTTGACATCATTACAACATTAAAAGCTTCAATAAAGTATTATCTATTTTTTACAATAAAACAACAATTTTTTTATGACTTTGGCATTCAGCATGCAGAGTTCCTTTTCAAAATTAGCATTAACCACGCAATATCCATTTCAACCAACAAAGTTACGTCACAAAGAACCATAAAGCAAGAATATGGCTACGATTGGATTACTTACATGTTGCAGCTGGTTTTTCTTCAGAGACACCAACATCCATAAGAAAACACATGGAAATACAAATAAAAAAGGGTGTGATTTAGTATTCAGCACAAAAACGATAAAGTCATGAAGACTCATTGCTATGCAGTTACAAATTATCGAAGACTTGAAGCCATGATCTGGTTTTGGCTATTTATAAGGGGTTTACTAGGCGAATAGTCGCCACTCGCTAGAGGATCGTGGAACTAATATTGCTAATCCGTGTGATTTATTCGGAATGTGTGACTCGCTGGGTGACTTGGCGAATAAGGGGTTGAATTCATATGCACTTTGCAATTTATGATATGTATTGAATGTTGAAATTGCTGATACTCTTTTAGTTAAGTTTATTAGGAGTGGATATACATTAAAAATAAATAAATAAAATAATCTTATTGGGATGAGTCGCCCGATTTTTACTCATGGAGTAATCGGTTAACTCACAACTCGCCCTCGACCAAGTCAGGACCAAACAAGCATGTAAATTACCCAGGGTTATGTCCTATACCTCTTTCAGAAATGATAAGGACACTGCTTACCAAGTTTTGATTGGGCGTTTACTTGATCTGTCTCACAACACTCAGAACTACCAGTGACAGCCCAGACAAGGCGAATAAAAGCATAATATCCTTATCTTGCATCATTAAAGGCTCACCTTGGAGAACATGCTTCCCTGCCCTCAACATTCTCAATGACATTTCCACCTGCAAAATTAATTATATTAAATATAACCTTTATGAACTTTATTACAAAATAGAAACAAATCTTTACAAAGGTTCAAGAGTTGAGACTAAAGAAAAGAGGGCAAAACTTTTCACACAAGATCTTCATTTGTTTATTTATTATTTAACAATCCAACATAAAATGCACCAAGTTAAAACATTACTATGAAGCTTATTCAATCATCTTATCACTGAGATTAAGATACCAAACTGAATATATCTCAAGTGAGCTAGAGCTATTAACATGAGAACATAGAAATTCATGGTGAGATTTCAAGTTTTTCTTTAGCTATACTTCATAGATAACTTAGAGTTGAGCATTTGGCAGTGAAACAACAAATCTTTGGATAGTCATTGGAAAAGTAAGTGAGAATTCGTAGAAAAGTTTTTCAGCGGTGAACTATGTGATAAGGACCTTTTATTTTCAAGAACAGTCCGAAGTTCAGAACACTCGGACACATTTGGCACTCCAATGGAATCAGTAAACTTAAAATTTTTCTCATATCTTCCACTGAGCCAATTCTTTATAAATGTCGGGAGTATAAAAGATAGTAATAAGTAACAATTTTGATATACAAGTATACAACTAGGGAAGAGATTGTGTGCGTTGACATTCTTGAGCATGAAAGCAAGATTGTGGCCAATCAAACCAATGGAAGGAGTCGTCCGAGGGTAGGGTTTGAAGCCTAGGGTCCCCAATCCTCCTATCAAGGCAGCAAGTCATCAGATTCGTAAGAGAGTGATGGAATACGGAAGCCACCTGTTACATGCTTATGGGTGAGGCAGAGGTGGAAAAATCAAGCTCGGATAAAGCCATGAGGACCCGGATGGTCTGGGCTAGCTTCTGCCATGTGATTTATGATTGTGTTTTTGGGTGACAGCACCTCCATATGTGGAGGTGTTGGGGTTGTATATATATGACTGAACCAAGGTCCCTCTCAGGCACACAAAAAAAACAGCCTCCCAACCTCACAAGTTTTTCTGTTACCTGGTAGAAGTAAAATTCTTTCAGGTTAGTTCCAGAGATTGTCTGCCTCACTAATTCATTCAAGATATTCCCAGCTGCAACAATTTAAAAAAAAAAAAAAAAACCCTCTACTTTTGGATAGATTACAAGTTTACTTTCTTTATAAGAGTCTGGATTTTATTTGAATAAGCAAACATACTAGAAAAGCCAAAAAGGCCCTATGATCAACACCAACAAAATGTTATTGATCTCAAAGTAAAATAATCCCAATTGACAAAAAAGAAAAACTTTTTAAACCGTATGCCCTTTAAGAGATCTAATACCATAAAATGTGATAATCTCAACAACAACTAATCTCTCCTAGTTTCCACACCCTTTAAAATGCGATAATTCAAGGTATTCGACCAAATTAGCCGCCTTCTCCCCTTAGAATAAGCTTCATGTCGCCAAGTATAAGCATATCAACAATGGATCGTGAGAACACCCAATGGAATCCAACACATCCCACAAGACATTACACATACCAAGCTGATTCCAAGAAAAACGACAATTTGGAAGGAACCCCCTTCTTCCACACAGATTTCTCCAACAAACACCATATCCTTGGTGGGTAATAGTAAGAGCCTACTATAATAGCTCATTGGACCATCTCCACTTCCATGCATCATCTCAAATATTTTACTTTGGAGCCAATGGACCTATCAACACCAACAAACTACCTACCTCCCCAGTTTCCTCTTCATTAAGAGCTATCCTTAGATGGTTAGATGGTGATTCCAATCTGCTCCACCCCATGTCCCAAATCCTTTTAAGGGAAGTCCTAGACATACCCCTCCTATTATAAGCACACGTCTAAACCCTTGAAAGTTTCTCCCTCTCTAGAGCAACCATATGACATACAGTTCTATCATGTCAAAACTTGATTACACCCCACTTCTCCAGCTCAAATACAAATCCTACGAAGTGAAGAATTGGAAAAAAAATAAAACACTCCTTTACATGTAGGATGTAAACATTGTAAAGGAAACTAGTCTCCACTCTCCAACACCTCTACATTGCCTCTTTCACCCTCTCCCTAAGCTTCCCATTTTTATGAGATACATCCAAAACTACCTCACCTTTAAGAGAGAAATTCATATTCTTGAAGGTTCCTATACCAAACCACCTGCTTCCTTAAGAGCTGCCAGAGTCTCCCAAAGAATGGCATCAAACTTGTTATTTTCTTAACAAGGTAATGACACTTTTTTTGTCAAAATGGGTAGCAATTTTCAGTGTAAACAAGTAAGATGCTTATGGCTCATATCTAAAAAACACAAGTTAATCGAAACATTCAACGAATTTCTAAGAATAAAAATGTAAGGGGGTTAATCAAGATGCTGAAAGTGAAACCATTTATATATAATAATACCTGAATTTGGCCAGCAAGAACAAGAGCAACTCCAAGAATTGAAGTATCTTTAATAATGTCATCAAGACCTGACTCACCCCACTTACACTCAATGTTGGGGAAAAACTCCCGAGCCTTTTCTACAGCAGCCATTGCAGACTCCTACATACATCCATAATAACCCACTAACATACACAAATAGAATGCAATAAAAATAAAATGAATGAAGGAAGGAGAAGGGAGTAGCAAGTACTTGAGTACGACTCCAAATGGCTCTAACAACGACGAGATCAGAGATCTCTCTGAGCCTGGGAATGTACTGGCTTCGAACAAATATACCTGCGCCTAATACCGCGATCTGAGGAAGACACTCTGCCATTTCCAATTTTAACAAAAGGGATTGGGTCTAGTCTACAAGATTAGAAGATCCAAATGCTTCCAGAATAAAATAGAATAGAATAGAGAGATCGAATTGTGCTCAAGGAAAGGAGGGAATAGACAGACACTGAGAAGGAGAAAAAAGTTTGGTGTCTCGGTGTGTGTAGTGTAATTTGGATTGGTTGCTGAGATCTACAGTAAAGCGAACCAGTGCGACTCGTTTCTAACTGAGTCCGGTTCGAACCGGAAATGGACATGATACTGAATGAATGGGGTCAGGGTTTTTGACAATCCAAACATTAGTTATTTATCTTTTTTATGATAATACCAACTAGGGGTTAGACGCGAAAAAATAAAATAAAAATCTCCACTATTGATTTTATTTAAAAACTTAATAAGTACAAATTAATATTTTGGGTGATTTGGCTATAAATTTTAAGTTGGCTATTTGTACTAAATTTGGGACATTAGTTAAAAAAATTACATGTGCCGATTTTATTATAAGATGGCTGATTTTAATTGTAAAAAGAATGAAATGTGGAAGGCAAAATCAAAAATTCAAAAGTTAGATGTAAGAGCATACTTATAGTTTATAGATAAATTGAGGGGCTTAGGTGTAATTAATCAATGTTTGAAAATTGCTGGTTGTGATTGTAAATTGTTTGAATTTGGGAGGGCAAAATAGTAACTGTGTAATAGTGATTTTCACTTAAAAGACACCAATACCCCTTCCCATCGTTCACCCACATTTTTGGTTTGTCTTGTCAATATTTAAAAATAGGAAGGGCATATTCGAAAATCAAAACATGATGGATGGATCCTATAACAATGAAGTTCAATTTTCGTTATAGAAGTATATGTTAACTTCAATAAATACTAACGGTACGTGTGTTAGTTTGACATATAAGGTAAACCATTTATAAAACGGGTTGGTTTTTATATCCCTTAACCCGTCCCACACCAGATAGTGTCGGAATGGTTCGAACCCTAAATTTGTGATTCCATCTACCACATGCCTACCGTTGAGCTGGTACCTTATTGGCAAACTAATGTAAAGTTACTTCAATAATGGCTTAAATTTTTTGACACCACCAAATCCCCTCTTTGACGCCATCACTCCCCCACATTTCTGTCTAATGCCACCACCATCTACCATTTGACACCACCAATAAAAACCTAAAACTTTCGATTCTCAATTTTTTTTTATCTCACTTCTCCCCTAATCTCAAAGGTTTCTCCCTGGAACAATAATAATTGGTTCTCTACCATCGCCATCAATGTTATTGTTGTCACTGTCAATTCTTTCCCACCCTGCCACATCGTCGTTGTTGCTTGCATGTCCCATTTCTTTCATTTTTCCTTTATTTTTCCATTCCTCTCTCCCTTTTTTTGCTTTTCATCACATTAGGCTGCAAAGTAAGGAACCCGGCCGCCCCACCCCGCCATCACCCCTTCATCTTTTTTTCTCCTTCGCCCTCACGTTGACTTGGTAGGGAACCCGTCCTCGCAGAGGGTCAAGTGAGAGCGAAAAAAATTCATCCTCACACAGGTTAAGGCAAGAGCGAAAAAATGGAGTGAAGATAGGAGAATAAGAGGATGAAATTAGGGGAAATTTTGCCCTACCTCGTCGATCGCCCTCTCCCTGCCCTGCCCTGCCCCGCCCTGTCGATTGCCCTCTTCCTCACCCCTTAGCTACGAGATCAGGGTGAGAGATAAAACGAGGATAGAAAGAATAAGGGAGGAAAGTAAAGAAAGGACATAGTAGGAGAGAAATACGGCATGAGCAAGACGGATGAGGTGGTGCAGCAGGTGATAGGTGCTTGTTGTTGCTCTGTTGTTGTTCTTGAGAAGAGATGATGAAAGAGGAGATGAACTCCTTTTATTGGTGATGTCCTCAAGTAGGTTTCCAAAAAGGGGTATTCGTGTTAAAAAGGGAAACCGGTGGTGTAAAAAAGTCTCAGCCTTTAGTAACCCGTATGATAGGAATGGAACTGTGCTCCATTGTTAAAAAAAAAATTTAACAAAAAACAAAAAAGTGTGCCTAAGGTCAGAGCAACACATGTATAAGGACTTGGTTAGCATTATACATCTTGTAAAACAAGTAAACTTACATGAATCATACACTCAACGCAACTGTTATCAGCCTAAAACTTTCTCGATCTCGATCCTCAATGTTGCTTTAAAAAAAATACAATACAATGAAGCCACAATTGCCAGGGTGGCACTACATTTTGAACCTTTCCCGTGAATTGGGAAAACTTACAAGAAAAGGAGTAAAAATATACGTAAAAATTAAAATAAGTCATTGATGAAGCATATCCTGGAAGAGTCTGAAGACAAAGACAGAACTATGGAAGTCAACGAATTCTTGTTCACCTTCTAGGGCTTGTAAATAAATGGCCTCTCTGGGTTCTTCGCTTACTCCACTCTGCATTGCATACTCCATTGCCATTTCATAATCCACCTGCACATTTCCCCACAAAATGAATAATAGGTACCAAAGAAAAAAAAAGTTCAATATACATATTTTTTTGGTGGTAGAGAATAGTACTACTGAATAGCATATTCATGAGCATGCCACACATGCAACCTAGTTTTGATATCTAAAGACCTAAGGATAAAAATGGACATAGGCCACTCAGAGAAAAAAGCAATACATGTGATGGCTATGTCCAACTTATTACTCAGGCTTCATGTTGATGCACCATGCCCATGCAATATGTACTTAGCATCCAAGGATAAACATGGTCAGATATTCGTGATGGTGTACCATGCCCACATACATGGATCATGCTATTATGGATGTGATCGGTTTCATATGGTACATGTGTGCTTTTCTCACTTTAGGGTGTCCGGTTTCAAGACTTCATTGTACATTGTGAGGTTCCAATAAACCACTTGTTGTAACCGGGGCTTGATGCACTTTTGGCTTCTCTTGTATAAATTTTAAATCTTCTCTAAAAAAAATAATAAATGAACAGCGTACTAGATAATCATTTACATTCCATCAGCCAACTGGCATCAACAATAGCATTGTTAGCTATATGAAAAAGAAAAAGGAAAAAAAATCAATACTTGAAAGAAAAAAACAGTCCAAGGGACCTACCTGCTCAACATGTTTAGTAAGTTGCTCCTTTAGCTGTTCGATTGTAATGCTACGTGCTGAGATTTTCTTGAGCATTTCAGCGGGCTCTCCCTCATAACGTCTCTTCTTTGATGCATACAGCTGAGCGGTCTCTTTCATGATACCATATGCCGCATTCACAGCATCAGGTACATACCTTCAAATTTGAAGGCATTTAATCAAGTGTGGGAAGAGTATAAAATGATAATCTACAAAAGTGAATTAACAACCATCGTTTACTGGTAGGGTAGAGTACTTATCTAAACCCTACAAGGTGAAAATCCCTCGAAGTTGATCCCACAAGCAACCGGCAACACCACAAAACAAACCAGATCTTCCACTTTTATAGCATGAGTTGTGTGAAATATAATCTTGGTACCAAAAATTGGGGACCATTCACCAATTTCCAGGGACTTGAAATTAGTCCAAATCTAATGAATTTATTATTTACATGGACTGCACTGAAATTTTTCTACCCTCCGAAACAGATGCTTCACTCAAGTTTTTCAGCTTTTTCTTTAAATTCATTTGAGAAACCATTTCACTAAAATGTGTCCATGTGTTCAACACACACTATCAATGAGCTAGTTGTGCATTACTTTGCTACTTGCTAGTTAATTTATACACCTTCCTCAATTCAATGTGGAACTTTTAGTTAATTCTAATTAGGATAGATACTTATGAGTTTTGTATTGAAATTACTTCAATATAAATTTAGAGATTAAATTTTGATATTAGGTACACTCCTTTGTTAATGAGTTAATGACTTGCCTGTTTACCAAGTTGTGCCTATTCCATGAAATACATGGCCCAGAGACAATGATCAATGCAATATTTTTATCTGGGTAAACAGGAGATTGAATGAATAACTTACTTGCTTATAGTGCGCTTCCTCTCCTGTTGCTCACGAGCTTGAATTTTCTTTACTATTTTAGATTTCAGCTGAATACAACACTGCTGAATAGAAGTCTGAAGATACAATGACCAAGTTGAGTAAAAAAATTCATGTTTCAGATCATTTAGAAATAAGTGAAGTAACCACCCACCTTAACAGCAGCAGCTATTTCACTTATGTCATCTCCAATATATTCCTTTCCAGTTCCCTTGAACGGTATTTTAGTGCTCACTATGCTCACAAATACACCAATCTTATCTTGTGTCTGGTTTATCTTGTAGCTACTCCAACTGGTTGACAAGGAAATCGGCTTAGAGCTTTATGGCTTTGTTTCCAATAAATTAACTATTAAAATAGAAATGTGAAATTAGGGATTTTATTCTCCATATATCTTACTTGATCCTCTTTAAAGCGGTTCTTGTGACAACATCAGCGCCTTGTTCAAAGAGAAGTGGAATACGATTCGCAAACCGGAAAATATTCAGACCCTATTTAAATGAAAATAAACAAATAAATAAAAGGCACAGCTCGACAAACATGGATCCTATCTACATTATGCAACTAGCTTAACCTGGCCATTAAACATGATGAAGGAATTAAAAGGTAAAATGGTAAACACATTAACTCCAAACAAATATGTGAAAGGTCTTATATACAACCTCAAGAATTATTATTCTCTAGAGTTCCCAACTTCCTGTCACTGTTCACTTTTGCGGTAACTAGAGTCCATCAGACTAATACGTATAGGTCCTTGACATTGAGTTCTCGAATCGAGTGTATGCCTCCAAACCTATGTAAAAACTAAAATGGTATGTGTTGGTGTCCAGAGATATGACTTACGAGGTGTCGGACATTTTCGACTTAAAAATCCCACCAATAAGAGAACATGCCAATACTCTACAATATTATTGGTTTTTAATTGTAAACTTTATTCTATCAATCATATTTTTCACTTACAAATCAAATATATGTATGACTAACTTGCCATTATATACTCATAACATTCATAAAGAATTGAAATCTTCAAAAGTTGTGTGAAAAAGTTGATGAGTATCAGTGTTAGATTGTCCAATACATATCCAATGCAGGATTTTAATTGAAAAAAGTATCCTTGTTACATACTCCAAGGAATAGCTCATTGAACCAGTTAATCACCTTAAGAAGAAAAACTTACTTGCTTCACATCTTTTCCACCCACGCTGACACCAGCTTCCACAATGAAAGGATGGCCTTCAAAAACTTGAGGGCTGTTTTCAGAAATGCAACACATATGGGTGAAAAAAATGTCCATCAACAAAGCACATAATTTATGATATAACGCTTACTTGTATAAAATGAAACAAGTCAAACTTTCTAATGCCCAACATAACTACCATAACAAAGTTAAAATCTATTGAATTCACATTTAAGATCTGAAGCTGGTTAAAAAAAATACAAACCTGCCCGAATAAGTGGCAACCATGTCAGGATGAAGCTCCTTTGTAATTCCAAGGCGTAGATTGTACTCGCCTGCAGGACTTAGACACTACAAGTACAAAAGAGAACGGCTATTCAGGAAACAATGGAGATGATAGACCAACGGATAAGATGCCCAACACTAGGAAGGACTTACATCACCGCTAGGATCATCAAATTTAGCCTGACGAAATAACTGATGAATACGAACTATTTGCTGAGATGTCAGAGACTTGACAACCATTTTTGGTTTAAAATCTTGGCCCATTTCTCCTATGATACGTAACAACACAAGGATTAGTAAACACCAACTAGGTTATGCAGTCAAAATGGGGGTAGAAAGAAGTAGCCAACTATTTAGATGAAGACTGAAGGGATTCTTTTATGAGAAGCTAGAAATTCGATGATATGTAAGTAGATCAACGTCTGCTTCTTGCATACCCTGATCGATTACTATACCAATAGCATTTGTTGTCGCAGTTTGTGCAGCAAAGGGCGTCCCTCTTCTTGGGCCCCTGAATCCACAAGTACCAGCGGAGGACCATGAAACCACCTTAATCTTGGTATCTGTAACCGTTACAATGGTATTGTTGAAACTTGCTTGAATATTTATTACCTCCTTGGATATTCGAAGAATACTTCTCCGTGAAGTAAAACGCAGCTATTTCCGTGAAATAAAACGCGAATTTTTTCGTGGAATAAAACGCACATAGTTACGTAAACTAGTTCTTGATATAGGTTTTGCCATATTTTATCATTTCATAAAAATACTCTTTACTAGAGATTTTGGATAATCTCATGTATTTCTTGGAGTATGCCCATAATCATAATCATATTTTAATCACAATTATATTTTTCTTGCATTTGGATGCCAGAACCTTTCTGCATTCATGGCAGCATTCTTTGGAAATTGCCGGTTTTGGTACTAGTGTCTAATGGTCATTAGAATATAAATGAATAAACCAATTTCTAAGGACCTAGAACACTGTACTAATAAATAATTTGAACGTGCATCCTTAAACGAAAAATGAGTCAGATATGTAACTAACCAATCAAACGCTCAGCATGAGGTTTGCTTATGTTTACAAATTCATGCTGCAGGAACTGTGAAAGGTTCTGCTTGGAAGTCTCTGCAATGAGTCGTTTGATGAGTAGTAAATCAACAGCAGAAGGATGGTGCTTTGTCTCAACAGGAATAGGGGGCATTACATCAGTTCGTCGAGCGAATCTTATGGTAACATTTTTGCTATAACAAAGAATTCAACAAAGTTACTTAAGATCAATATTTACTAATTAGAAGGCTAACCAAATAAATTCAACCACAAACTTACTCCGTTGTATCCGAGACAAATTTAAAGAGGAACTGAGCATATGGGGTTATTACGGCCATCTGACGCATATAATGCAAAATCTTTGACTACATAAAGCAATATCAGAGATATTAGGCAGGCCACAAACTCATGTCAAGTTTATCTTAGTGGATTTACTTATATCAAATATTAAGCTATCATGGCTAGGCTCTTGAACTTTAGAATTGATAGAGATCACTCACACGATAAGTAGTCCAATTTCCCTCAATGACAACTTGAATTTCTGCCCCATGCCACCTTTCTTTGTCATCTCGTTTTTCATGCACATGTATATGTGGAATGTTTCTGAATAGCAGAAAGAAAAAATAGCCCAAAGTAATTTAATTGTGGCTTTAAGCAAACATATACTTAAAATTTGGGAAAGCTAACCATCAAAGACAAAATCATTTTAGTCTTTAAGATAGTACCGATGAATGTCTATATCCAGCCTGCAGAATGATACATAACTCTGGCCCTTCATTGATGATGAGATCTCAATAGGAAGCCCCGTACTCATTTTGGACCAAATCAATGCCTGCATATGTCATCATCAGCCAAGCTTACTATAATTTGCATGACTAGCCTGAAATGTGTAGTGCAGCCTTCATAACATTGCCACAACCTTTTAAATAACTGTCACTAAAGAACTTCAGAATACCGATTAAAATTGGATGAGACAAATAAGTAACGAGATGAGGAATACCATCTTTGCACCCAGTCCAAATTTTCCACGAGTCTGCTTCAGGCCATATTTTGTGCCAGAAAGAACTGCACTAATTCATAAAATTAAACTTTATAAAACCTACAGGGATAGAGGTTACATAGAAACTCAGATTATACGACAAACTGCTGCATTGCAATGCCACAATGGGTTGTGATTATTTTTCGAAGCTAAAGATAAATATTGCAAAATGGAAGTGAACAATTGAATACCTCGTCCAAACATATTTGGGATATCATCATGGGGCATGCCTCTGCCATTGTCCTAAATAAAATTAATTTACCATGTCAACAAAGCCACATGTATGAAAAGCAATTAAGACTTATGTTTCTAGATTCATCGTGAATTAGAGTAAGAATACATGGATGAAATAAATTAGAAACAGTCTAAATTCTGACAAGAAGAAAGGCACCGCTTTGAAAGGCTATCATTGGTTAGTGAAACAAACCTTACAAGTTACTCTGAAAAATGAAGGCTCCCCTCGACCCTTTGCCCCCTTTGTAGCTGAAGGCTCTTTGACCTTTTTCCCAAGAGTAGCATTCTTCGCTTGGATTTCTAGGTTCCGTGCTTCCTTAGCAAGGCGTTTCTACAAGGTACCAAGAAACATCCATGTTAAGCATAAAAGACATGCAAAACAACAGAGCTCAGAAGCAAATTCATAATTTTTGCTTTTAGCCACTTCAATCAGTAATGGAACCCATGTTGTTATAAGGTTTGTAATCCTATTTGAGAACTAAATCACAAGGAGTACGTATTAGGCACACCTCACGAGCCTTAACAGACTCGAAATCATCATAGAGTGCTTCATCAACACGGTCACGGTCAACAAGTCCAATCATAGAGTTATACTTGCTTTTCCCAACTTCCTCACTGCCACAGCAAAGCCCATCCAATCAATTATGTTCTATTTGACAAGTATATCCTATAACCATAAAAAGAAACAATTTTGTGATCAACACTTACATTGTGATTTCTATCACAGGAAGCTCATTGATCGATTCTGCTGAATCGAGTGAGTTCTCAACGAGTTCTCTCACAGTCGTGTACAGACTTTTCCCTGGCTGCAATAAGCAATGAGTTAATAACTTTGACAGACTTTTTCAGTTGTAAATTCCCATTTGTTCCATTTTCTTATATAGTATTCTAGTTTCAATTTCAACTTCAACTCAAAAAAGCAAACCAATTTAATAAAAAATTATGAAAGACACTCACATTGTCGAACCCCGCGATGTTTTTGTTCTCCGCGAAGAACTCAGCCGGAGATTCTGCACAGCAATCATCAAACATATATAATTCAATAAGTTACAAAGAAGAGAAATGAGTTGATATGGTAAGAGAAAAACTAACTTTGCTTGAGAACGCTTTCCTTAGCTTTCTTTGGTGTTTTAGATTTTCCCTTCTTCGGTTCAATTGGACTGTCGTTGCTCCCATCAGTATCCATTCGATAAGGGTTTTTAGGATCGATGAAGATTTAAGAAATTAAAAAAAAATTGTTTAGGGTTTATCGGAATCAAGTGGGGAAGGAAGTAAACAAGCACAGCTGCACTTCGGTGCAGGCTCACTCACACTTTTTCTTTTGATTTTGGTCTAACAAAATTAATCTGAGTCTCATCCACGCCATTTGCCTTTTGAGTCTCAAGTCTCAACCCAGACGGCCAGACCTAACCAGCAAAATTCTTTCACATTTTATTTTGGGGCATTGGGCTTCTTAAAGTTAAAACCAAATATTTGTGTGACACTTTAATTTGTTAATCTCATGTGATGGGTTTTTTTGGGTAATCTGTTTTAGCTGAATTTTTTTTGTAAGGAACATGTGGGTTAATGTAAGAAATAATGTGTTAAAAGTTTCAGCCCCTTTCGACTTGAGTTGATCTATTTAATTGAACTCTCATTGTTGTCATCACTAGGACTATTAATGGACTGGATTCGAATCAGATTGTTATAAATTTGAATCCAATCCAATAAAAATTAAGCTAATTCGAATTTAATTTGAAAATTTATATAATATTGCAATCCAAATCCACTTAATATGCTCAAATCTAAAATCCCTCCAAATTCGAATTTAATTTTACAATTTTTTTTATAATACTTATACGTTTCGGATTATTATTAGATCGAATTTACTCAAATATGATCTGATAAAAATTTCGGGTTGGGTTTTGAAATTTGAATCCAATACAAATTCGAAAATATGAAATATGGATCTGATTTTTTTTTAATTCAGATTTTTTTTTTTTTTTTTTTGGATAAAACTTGGTCCATTAACAGCCCTATTCATCAATATCCATTTAAAGAACTTGAGAATATCCATAATCAAGTTGAGAATATTTATAAGCGACGAGATTTATGGTTCATGAGCTCTCTCTCAAATTAGATCCTTTTGAGTTTGGTCTAGCAATTCATCCTATCAGTGCCGAACATACATAGAGCAGATAAAATGCAGATTAATAAAAAAAAAAAAAATGTGTTGGGTAGGAATGATTTATGCATTTTTTATGACAACCCTTTCCATTATTTGGGAGGATGGTTGGTTGTTATAAAAAGTGTTCACATATTCGTTTCATTCAATAACATTTGTTGCCAAGAAAGAAAAAAAAAACAGTCATATTCTTTTATTAGTTTTGTTCAATTCAATGAATACGGAGAAAATTGGAAAAATGATTTTTTTTTTTTTTTTTTACAAAGCAAATGCATAACTTCATACAAGAACAAGTGAAAGAAAACAACAAGAAAGGAATAAATTAACAATTAGGAGGATATCGAACGAAGGATCAATATCACGACTCATAGGGTCAATAAAATCACACTCTTTAAGTATGGATGTAGATTGATCAGATTGTGTGAGATTCGAATCAGAATCCAATCAGATTTTTTATTTATTAGGTGCTAAAATGACCAAAAACACTTTCATCTTTAATTTTAACTTATAAAAGTTTATGCTAAATTTAAAAAATACTAGCCTTCACATGCGTGCTTTGCACGTGTGTCAATTTGTTCAATAAAGAGACAATACTCGCTCTGAAAAATCAAATTACAATTGAAACTGTTCACAACTTGTAATGTAAAATCTTCTTATGCTTACCTAGTGGATGTATTTTGAAGGGTTCCAAATGGATGTTAAGAAAACCATAGTGGTGATGTTGAATTTATAGTGTAGTTAGTATTTTTTTTTTTCATTTTATTATGAGTAGGGGTATCTTTAGAGCAATACTAATTAATCCATAGACACTTACCCTCTCCCAACTTTTGTGAACTCAAATGGATAAGCTATATCACTCATCATGGAGACTATACGATCCCCAAAAACACTCGATCAACACAACCTACCATTTAGTCAAGGAAATGAAGTAATAGAGAGAGAGTTTGAAAATCGATTCACTTCTACAATAGTTTAAGCATAACATGAAGGACAACTTTTGCTCGATCAATTTTTCAAGGGTATCGTGTTGGATCAGGTTCCATGAATTTCCACCATAAAAGCTCACAATGAAGGACGTCCAATCCCTGACTGAATGCATTGGAAGATACATCGAGGTGGACCAAAAGGCTCTGGATGATGTCTCCACCCCTTACATCTGGTTCAAGGTGTGGCTCAACGCCTCCAAACCCTTGCCATGTTCAATGAAAACTAAGTTTGGGATTGAAGGAGTGCGATCATTCACACTCAAATTCTGCTATGAAGACTGTCCCAACTTCTGTCTTTGTTGCCGACTGATCGAACACATATTTGGTAATGCATGTCCTCTTTTCTCCACGACGACCACCTCCATCCAACGCCTCAGCTCTTGCCATGGGAATGAAGGCTTCAACTTTCCTTTCAACAGACGGTCAAGAATCAAACATAGATTGGAAGCAAGGTTGGGCCCAACCTCAGTTCAGTCGCCTTGGGACGATCCGATACAACCAGGCTCCAATCTCCTCGGTTGTTGGTCGGAACAATCGCCACTCGCCGATACACGGAGCGTCATCAACTCAGCCTGGATCGTCCTCTTCCCTTTCTATATTTGAGAGTCAAAGGAGTTTAATGTTTGTGGAAAGAGGCACATTTAATTACGGGTGGGCATCCCATCCTGCGATTTTGAACCAGTCCCGTCCCGACTTTTTTGGGCCATTTTGGGATTGATCAAACTCATCCCGATCCCGTCCCGTCCAGATCTAGAGTGGGATGGGATCAGGATGGAGATTTTCAATCTCGCCCATCCTGTCCCGTCCCGAATTTATTTATTTAATATTTATTGTTATTAATTTTAATCAAAATATTTTTCTAAATTAAAGTTTAGGGTTGAAATTAAATCAATGTAAAATGAAATTCTATATGAAATCTAAATGAATTGAATCATTAATTCTAAATGAAATTTAATATTATTTGCCTTCCAAAAAAAAGTTTAATATTTATTTATTTAATATCTATTATTATTTATGATGTAAGTTATATGTATATAAATTTGACATTATTAGTGTGTGAGTAATGTGAGATAAAACTCTTTTTGTTCTTTTTTATTGGAGGACTATTTAGTACGTGCTCATCATGTCTTGTCCCGATCCCGTTTCAGATGGGATGAGGTATATCCCGTTCTGTCCCGTCCCGATCCCGAATGAACGGGATGGGATAGAGATGAGTCCATCTCATCCCATCTTGTCCCGTGCCCATCCCTACATTTAATGGCCCAAATGTTGGCACATTTAATAGCCCAAATGCTGGCACATTTAATTGCCCATCTATTGGTGCTTTAATGACAAATCCACCAACAGTTTTAACGGGCGAGTTAACAAGAGTTACAACGGATGGAATTGCAAAGGGTTTTTACAAAAAGCTGGCTATCCAATTTAGAGGCAGTTAGTAACGTTTTTCAAATGGCTTTTCAATCTAGTTAGTTACCACACAGTTAAATCCATTATCACAGGGGTTACAAACACTGATGATGTTGTTTTGTACCATCACAACCACCTTGTTCCCCCTAACTCGAACGTTCCTACAATTCAACTGAGTCTATTCTCACCCCTTATTCACAATAATTTCCACTCTTTTCCAATACGACCCCCTCTCCGACTATCATACACCCGATTCCCTTCGACACACCACACCACCCTCCACCACCAACATCTCACTTAGCATTTGATGATACCCAAAAACTTTATACCGCAAGGCTTGAAGTTATGTCTCCTAATATGGAACAAATTATCAATTTCATATCTCCAACAGTGTCAATCCAACCACCAGGCCATCAGATACCGGTTCACATAACACAAGGGGCTTCCAATGAGAAACGATCAGAAGATGATATAAATATCCAACACATTGAAACCAGGCACCACCAACCACACAGAGATGGTGTCATCCCACCTGTATTCATGCCACAATCATCAAAGAGCTAGCCATCTCACATGAGCATACCATAACTGAGCTCAGCATTACATAGGATGGTACAATTAGAAAAGTCTATATTGGCTTGAATCAATTCTCCCACATACATTATTTCTTTATTCTACAATGAAAAAACGCAGTGTGGTCATCACCGAGAACAAGGAAATAAATAAAAGGGATGAGGGCATTAGGCTGGGAAAGCACAAACTGAAGTTAGTTCACTCTAGCCCAATGATTGGTAACATCAACAGGACCCACTTTTCAGAGTTGCAATCTAGAAGAAAGAAAAGACTCACAGGTCTGTCTATTTGGAGCAAACCAGATCAAACACCTACCTGGACCATCTTGTATGCTTCCCAGAGTTTACAGTGAAAGAGCAATATGGAAATACATCTTAGAGAGTCTACAACTATTGATTATCCTACTAGCTAAGATAATTCCTCAACTCATTCCACCACGGATCTCACTCCATCTACTGAGGCATTGGCGACCGCCGACTTAGGGTTGCCACAGTTTCCATGATCTTATCTTGGAATGTAAGGGGCATGGGGTCCCCCTGCATGTTTCGAAATCTAAAGGCCCTCTCCCACAAATCCAATCTAGACATCATTTTTCTCCCTGAAACTAAAGCAAATGCTGCTAAGATGGAGCGCACTCGCCTGAGACTTGGTTTCAAACACAGAGTCTCAATTCCAACAAGTGGTCAATCAGGCGGTCCCGTTTTGTTTTCAAAAGAAGGTATCCATCTTACTATCATTTCTTCATGGAAATATTATTTCAATTGCACTATTGCTAATTATCTTGCTCAGTCTACTTGGTCTACTATTTTTGTGTGTGGGGAACAAAACCCTGTCCTTAGGGCTCAATTTTGGAATAATCTATTCGACATTTTTTATACCCAAACCTTACCAGATCTCCTCATTGGAGACCTAAACTTTATGTTATTGCTAGAAGACAAACGGGGGGGGGGGGGGGGGGGGGATGGTGCTCCAACTTTAGGCATCTTAAAACTTTCACTGATAAATACAACCTCGTGGACTTCCCTCTCAAAGGTTCACAGTTTACCTGGAACAACAATCGCAAATATAAGAATGATGTTAAAGCTAAACTTGATCACATTTTTGTGTCAACTGACTGGTTGAATTGTTTCCCTTCGGCCATTGCACACACTATTCACACTTCGACCTTGGACCACATAGCCATCGCACTCCAGTTGGTCTCAAATGTTAATAAGGGCCCTAAAACTTCCTGGTTTTTTACCTTTTTCACATGTGGGCCGGGGGACCCCCAGTGTCGCCATAATATCAATTCCTCTTGGGTTCCCTGCCACCATCATCTCCCCTCTCATAATTTCCAATGAAAACCAAAAAACTTAGCTATAGTCTCACTAGATGGAATAAAAAAAATTTCATAATATTCAATACTGCATTTCGGACACCCAAATGGCCTTGGATAAACTTCAAAATGACAGACTTTGAGGATAATGTCGCTACCACCTCAGTTCTTGAGGACCACTTTTTCGAGCTTTATCTTAGAGAATAACTTTTTTGGCGAAACAAATCAGAGTGTTCCTAGCTCATTGAAGGAAATAAGAACACAAAATTCTTTCACCTAGCTTCCATGCTACGCAAAAAAAAAAAAAAAACATTATCCTTCGCCTCAAAGATGTCTCTAACAAATAGCACTCAAACCAAGATTTTGTAGGACAAATTCGTTACGACTATTTTAAATATATATTTCATTATTTGAGTCCTACCCCGTTCCCCGATGTCATTTATCTATTTTTAACCTTCCATCTATACAGAAGACAATGAAATTCTTCTTACCACCCCAAGCGAAGAGGAAACCCACGCCACAATCTTTGGTATGAGTAGTCACAAAGCCCCGACCTGACGGCTTTCACATTTTTTTTCCAACGCTACTGAGAAATAGTGAAGCATGATGTGATTGAAGTAGTTCGAAACTTCTTTACCTCTTGGCGTTTAGATCCAAAGCTCAATGAGATTTTCATTGCCCTTATTTCGAAGATTGCAAATCCCATCACACCTGATAAATTTCAACTAATTGGCTGTGCAATGTCATCTATAAGGTCATCTCAAATATTTTGACAAACCGTATGAAACCTTGTTGGATACCGTCATATCTCCCAACTACTGAGCCTTTCTCAAAGGCTGCTCATTGTAGACAATGTTAGCTTAGCACATGAAACTTTATTTCAAATGAAACATTGCCGCAAAAAGAAACAAGGTTGGGTGGCTATCAAAATTGACATAGCCAAAGCTTATAACAGGGTTGAATGATCATTTCTCCTCCAAATTCTCGAGCAAATAGGCTTTGCTAGATGTTGGATCCAAATGATCAAATGTATCTCCACCTTCTCCCTCCAAGTATTATTTAACTGATCTCTTCTCCCTATCATCAAATCCATCAGAGGAATCAGACAAGGAGCCCCGTTTTCCCCTTACCTTTTCATGTTAGTGGCGGAAGCCTTATCCAGGCTTTTTGCTCAAGCAGAAAATGAAAGCATTATCAAAGGAATCCAAACCAGGTGCCACTCATTCTCCATCAGTCACTTGTTATACGCTGATGATCTTATATTTTTTTATATGACATCTGTAGTGGAAGCCCACTCAGTAAAGGACATACTCCAATAATATTGCGCATCCTCGGGCCAAGCAGTGAACTACGACAAATCGTCTGTTTTCTACAGCTCAAATGTCCACTCAAAACACTCCAAAATGATCAACATGATCCTGGAATCTAAGCTATACAACCCAAAAGACAAGTACCTAGGATCCCCTTTACTGTTGTCCAAAAGAAAGCTTCAGATTTCCAGTTCCTATTTGATAAAGTCAACACGGAACTTTCGAGCTGAAAATCTAAAGTCCTCCTCCCAGACTGGGAGAACGATCATGATTAAAGTAGACTTAAATTCGATACCCATTTATGCAATACAAATTAACTTTCTTACTTCCCTGCTTTATAACCACCAAATTGGACAACCTGGCTCGTAACTTCTGGTGGAAAGAAGCGATGGATAGCAAGGTCAAACATATGTGTACTTGGGATTGCATTACCTTGCCTTGCCATCTCGGGGGTCTCAATATTCCTTCTGCCAGGAATACAAATTTGGCTTTAATTGCAAAACATTTGTGGCATGCCATCTCCTCACCCCACAACCCATGTGTTCTTCAACTTAAAGCTCTTCACTTCAATAAAAATAACATTTTTCAACTATCCAAACCTCCAACCATCGCCTCATGTGCTTTGGAGAGGTAATTTGACCGTTTTATAAAAAATGAAAGACCGTATCATCTGGCAAGTTCTCTCGGGATAATACATTGACCTTTGGCGAGATTGTTGGCTCAAGCCATGCTTCATCCTTGTTGATTGCCTACCTTTACCTCTAACACCTACTAACCCTTGTACCATTCCAGACCTCTGGATTATTTATTTTAGGCAAGTGCCTTAGTGGAACACGAAATTGATCATGTCCATTTGTCCTGCCCCGGTGGCTAGAGATATCCTAGATATAACAATCAGACCATCAGTGAGTCCTGACAAACTCATCTGGCTTTTTGACAAGAAATGTTTTCTCTCTGTTAAAAGTGTCACACGTGATTTACTTATGATCAACTTGAAAGCTCCACTTCAAATGCACCAAATCTGGACCTTCAGACTAAACAACTCTGAGAGTTATGGAAAATCAAAGCCCCCACTTGTGCTCTTTTCCTTTTCTGGAAAATCAACCAAAACGTTCTCCCCATCGTGGCCAACCTGGTTAGGTTTCACACGCCTATTGCATCATTTGCCAAGATCACACGGAGGATGTCACTCATTTTTTTTCTTTTGCCCGGTTTAATAGACTTTGTCACCTTTCCCATCTGCCAATTGATTGGCTCAACACCAATTTTAATCATCCCTTCATTTCGAGTTTTTTTACGTTCATTTGGGACATAGCCAAGGCCCATCTTAAGGTTAAAGATGAAATGTTGTCTCAATTTACGGTTGTTCTCCAAACTATTTGGCAGATTCGTAATAGAACGATTTTCAATAAGACCAAATTTGTACTCAAATGTTTATTTCCTCTTTTCACCAAACTTGGAACTCCTGACATAATCAATGGTTTACCAAAAACCCCATCCATTCAAATCACTTTGGCTACCATTACATCGTGGATACAGAAAGGCTAGTATCCATTCACCACATTCTGGAAACAACTTTAATTGATAGTCAATTGGTTCCATCCACTGCTCGGGCAGAACCCGATGCTACTATTGGTCCACACACTGAGGCGAAAACCACCAAAATGGAGTTGATACAGGCCCAATTACAGTCAGCTAGACATCATAACCTTAACTCTAGATCTTTTTTCAGCTTAGACTCGTTTCCCTTGCTTTGGACCAAGACATGATTATTTTTACTTATGATGCTGGTTTATTTGACTCATTTAAACATAGAGCGATAAAGGCTTTGGAGGTGAATGTTCTTGGTATGGTACTTGCTCGAGTTGCTTGTCCAATCTCAGGGAAAGTGATGAATAATACTATGGAGAGATGCCATGCTGTTGAGGCAGTCTTTTGTAGATCCAGGCTAGACAATGGAGGACATGACTTCTTCTGGGAGACTCAGGCTTCAATCCATTATGCAAGTAGAACCGAAGGAACAAACGACGGTCGTGTGCTGGATGTGACGTCCTCTAATCGGCAGTGATGATACATAAAAAAGACCGATCATCACGACTGTACACGTGTCATGAAAACCCATCACGAGAATACAACGCCCGACCTATTGGACCAGCCCATAAAGCCTAGGAAAAATGAGGCCAATTATATAGAAGGACACAATCTTTGGGATCAGACACATTTGTCAAAAGTGTTGGTTTGGGTGAACTACAACTCAATACCAAGCAAATCCTTTTATGTATAGAACATGTTAATCAAAATTTTATCATCAAATTAACTAAATCCGAATCCGATCTAGTAAGTAATTTGAGTTCAATTTTACATCTAGATTCAAAACTTCAAATCTAAATTCGATTTATCGTATTGGATCTAATAAGATTTTAGATCAAATCTAGTCAATAGACAACCATAGTCATGAGGGACCATAATAAAAAAACCTAAAGCCATTAGTAGGGATGTTAATGGATTGAATTTGAGTTGGATGGTTAGAAATCCAAATCCAATCAAATAAAAATTCAATCCGAAAAATCATCCAAAATATAAATCAAATCCGAAATCCACCCAAATACGAGTTGAAATAACTAAATTTGACAAACTTTTACATTAAAAATAAAATAAAAACTATTTTTAAGTTAGTTTTTCCCTTTATAATATACTAAGTAAAAATTTAGAATTAAAATGACCAAATGACCCCATTTTCTAAATAATACATATAATATTTATAAAACTATCATTTTATAATCTATTATACAATTTAGAGTGGTGTTTTACTATTCATTGCTGACTGGGGGATAAGAGATAGTCAGGATTGAAAATTGAAAATATATTGAGATTTGAGATTAATATCCTATAACGACATGTTTGTAAATATAAAACATGCAAGGCAAAGAAAATGAAAACAAATTGTAAAAAACAAATTTGTGAAATGCACATGTAGCGGAAAGAGAAAATATATATATTTTTTTTAAAATGAAAATTAAGATAACTATTTATCTTATCCAATTGGATAATTTGAACGCCATTTCTTATCCAACCTCTCCTCGCTCGCTCACTCACTCACTCTTCCACTCTCTCTTCAATGCAAAACCCCCAAATTTCCATCAACTAAAGCCCTAATTTATCTCAAATGGCCGCAATTTCATCTCTATTGTATTCCAATCTCCTCCATCAACCCACAAATTCCTGCATAATCCAAGCTCAAGCACCAAAACCCTCGCTTTACCTTCCCAAACCAGCTCCTCTTCGCAAATTTCATGGGTTATCTCACACTCCTCACTTGTTGACCTCAAGGGAAGCTCGAAAGAGGGTATCTGTTGTTGCTGAAGAGACCTCTGTGTCGACTCAAGATCCTACTTCTGAGGCTGCTAGGAGATTGTACGTTGGGAACATTCCCAGGGATGTTGATAACTCGGAGCTCGCTCGGGTTTTCGGAGAACATGGAGCTGTCGAGAGAGCGGAGGTATAGGAGAAAAAAAAAACCAAAAGTTTTTATTTATTTATTTATTTATTTATTTATGTTTTGAGAGTTTATGCATTCAACTTGCTTAGTTCTAGCTGAAAATGTCTGATTTGTAATGTGGTTGCTCAAACTTGGCTTAGCCAATTGATTAGTTGTTATCCCGTCGCTACAAAATTTTGCGAAAAACTCACTCTGAAGTGCAATAGTTCTGCGCCCCGTTTTGTTAGATAGTTAGAGGCTGCATAGTGAAGGAAGAAGAGCTATTTCCCAAAGCAGATATACCACCTATTTCAATGACTTAATCATTGGTATATAGAGCATCTACGGTAAGCCAGGGCAAATTTTTTGTAAATTTAGAAAAATGACAGCCATTTGAGTATGTAAAAGAATTTCCATCCACAGATGGCTTTTGTGCTATCGAATTGAAGAAGAAGAGAGAGGGAACACAACACAAACTAAATAAGGCCCAAACATCCCGCCCCATTTAAGAATGCACGGCCACTCTAAGATGGCGCCCTGGGCTATACATATCCAGTAAGTGAGTATTTAAAGTTACATACCTACTAACAACAATATGTAAATTTAACATGAATATAGCGCTACATCAATGAACTTAGTGTGAATGCTCTGACATTCAGAAAATGAAAACCATTAACCATGTAATGTAATGTAATGTAATGTAATGAAGGTATTCTTTGGTACTAGATGAATGAATGTTGACTGCATTTTGGTTTCGTGGACAGGTCATGTATGATAAATACTCTAAAAGGAGTCGTCGTTTTGGATTTGTTACAATGAAGACAGTGGAAGATGCAAATGCAGCTATTGAGAAGCTGGATGGAACAGTAAGCAATAATTCTGCATCTGAGAATAAATAAGCATAATTTGTTTCGTTTATTAATTATAAGATTGAGTTGTCCATAGCTTTCATTTTGTGTTAAAGGTCTGAGAAATGGATCAATCTACTTTTCATGAAATGTTGAACAGGAAATCGGTGGCAGAAAGATTAAAGTTAATATAACAGTGAACCCTTTATCAACGGGGGAATTATCTCTCCAACAAATCGAAGAATCAACATTTGTTGATAGTCCCTACAAGGTTTATGTAGGTAATCTTGCAAAGACAGTGACGTCGGACACACTTAGCAAATTCTTCTCTGAAAAGGGAAAAGTTCTTAGTGCTAAAATTTCGCGGGTACCAGGGACTTCAAAATCCAGTGGTTATGGGTTTGTCTCTTTCTCATCTGAAGAAGATGTAGAAGCTGCCATTACATCATTTAACAATGCCGTAAGTTCTCTCTGCTGGTTCATTTCATACTATACCATTTAAATATCTACATGCCTACATATAGAGATGCAGTTTGGATGCATAAATGAAGTCATAAAGTCGTGAGCCGTTTTGCGTCTACTCTTTCATACTATGCATTTATGCTTGGTACATGATTTTTTATTATTATTTTTTTATTTTTTGTTTTTCCTTTTGATTTGATCCTGGGGCTATTTCATACAAAAACTCATTGTCCTCGACTGAGGATATGCTTTTAAAAGAAGCTGGTACCTGCAGGAGCCGACTTTTCCCATGGGGTTTCTCCTCCAATTATTGTTCTTTAGTATAGCTAAGCGAAGTGTTTCTCTTAGAATTCCAAGTCAACCCCTTCATCAATTGGGCTGAACTTTGGTCATCCTCTATGGCTATAAGCCTCAACTTCTCTACTGTGTGTAAGTGGACATATGACCGGCTCCTTCATGCCATAGTATGGGATATTTGGAAGGAAAGAAATAATAGAATATTCTGAAATATTTGTAAACTAGTAGATGCCTTGTTTTTATGATCAACCAAAGATCGTGGATTTCATTAAAAGGTGAGTGAGGAAGTCACAGAAATAAAATACAAACGGAAAGCAAGCAGAACACAACAGAGAATTACAATCTAAATAGGTTTTCCCTGTTAAAAAATGCACATGCGAAACTCTAAATCTGAGATTACATCCCACACAATTCCCCAGTGCCACACCAAAGATTTAATATCTCTGCATATAGATAGGTGATCTTTCGTAGTCCAAATATTCCACGAAAATGCAAGCGACACTCTGGTCCAAATCCGGCCCTTAAGAGAGCAACTCTCATTTACCCAATCATCCCCAATCAATAGATGCCTTGTGGATAGATATTAAAGTGCAATTGTGGTCATGGGGTAACACTTTGGGTTGATTCTATTGTGTTTAGTTGGGAGGCTATTGTGCATAATAACACCTCTTCATGTATAGTCCTTTTCTGACCCCCTTTTCTTTAAAAAAGTGATTCCATCCTTGCAGATCCACTCATCGAATTGAGTGATCTCAAGCATCATATTAAAAATCCCATCTCTTGTCAAGTTCAATCCTCATCCTATATTGTGATCATTTAAACTATCTCTTTTGAGGAAAACAAATCAGTGAAGGACAATACTAAAACCTAAAACTGAGGGCCAGTAAATGACCTGCCAAAGCGGATAACCTATGCTCCCTCCAGATTATGAAATCATCTATGGGATGTCCTTTGTTATAAAGCAGGTATTGATGGGAGTAACCCTGAATCTGGAACGATATATCAGACTACGCTGATAAAGATTCTTGAGGAATATCATCGGTTCTTTGTTCTTTTTGGAGGGTATGGATTCAAAATTCAAGGCGTTTCCATCATACTTTTTTCTTCTTGAATGGGATTTTTACCTAACCAAGTGAAAAAATTTGGCCATGGTTACCATAGTTTAGATATGCATAAACATGTACAATTCTTTCCATTGTATCGATAACACTGTCTTTATCTTCATTAGAAATATAATCGATATCAAAATAAAATAAAATTGATCCATCAAGTGTTCCACCCCCCTCAATTTCCGTTTGCATTCTTTCAAGAATTTGGATTGATGGCCTCCTAACTAAAAAGGACTATACATGAAGGCATTTTCATTCATAAAAAAATTACACTCGACTAATGGGTTTGTGCACCATTTTTGTATCCCAAATGTCAGTCTGGAGTGTTTTTTTTTTCTAAGATGTATTAAAATCCCTTGTTAACTGCAGTAGAAACTTTGAGGGTTTTGCTATCTATTTCACTTTCTGACTACGTTTCCTGTTTCTTGCAGTTATTTGAAGGGCAAAAGATTCGCGTAAATAAAGCTTGAGCCTGGGGGAGTTCTGAGAAAGAGATACTTTTGTGGTTAGTGAACTAGGATATTTATGAAGACTTGGGACCTTTTTTGAGCAATGGAAAAGTTAACAACATGATGTTTTTTTCTTCCAATTTACCACATTTTATCTAGTTTTATCATTTCATTAGTGCGTTCCTTTTCTTAATTTATTTGATTAAACAGTTTTGTTAGATGACCAATAACTTGCAAGTAGTTTTATTTTGCTTTTTCAAACTTATTGATGCTCAGGAGCACTACTGCAGCACTCCATTTAACAACCTTTTACATACATTCAGTTCGAAACGCTAAGTAATCGAAAAGAAACAACAAAGAGGAGCCAAGAGAGAATCAACAGAGAGAAGGTAGAATCAATGTAATATCCGTTGTTCAACTCCATGCATATTTATATGAAGAGAATTTTATGACTCCACCAAAAAATAATTCAGTGTACTAGGATTTAATATTTTCCATTTGGCCTCTATTAATTTATGACTATTCTTTTTTATTCCCAAAAGTTCTTGTATTCTAGTTTAACCTCCATTTTAAAGTTTGACTGATAGGTCAAATATGTTGATCAACTTCAGCCATCCATGTTTGTATTAAATATCAAATTGCCCATTTTTCGAGATAGATACAATTCTATATTTATATCTTTAAGGCAATATAAACCCATCTTTCCCAAATATTTTTTTCCCTATCTGTACTAACCCATTTCCCCCTAAATCTTTATTTTCCTTGTAATATTAATCTATCTTCTCCAAATATTTTTTTCTCATTGTCTATAATACTAACCCATCTTCCCCAAATAATTATTTTCCCTGTAATACTAATCCATCTTCCTTAAATCTTTATCATTTTTTTACCTTTATATCTTTAGGCCAAACCCAAAGTCAACCTTCTTTCTTATAAGCTTTTTAGTCTCCATCCCTCCAATACACTTCCCTCCCACCAACTTTTGCAGCTCCATAACCACAACAAATCCAAAAAATTGTTGACTTACCAAGTCAACCCGACGACCTTCAATGGCTACTTTATTATACAGAAATTCTAGCCGGCCTGATTTGCTTGCTTGGCTGGCTAGAATTACTCTTTTGTCCCTCATCTTTAAAGTGTTTGTGGTTGTGTTTTAAAGAGGAGGAACAAAATGTGTAAATAAGCCGGCCTGGCAAGCAAACCAGGCCGGCTAGAATTACTCTTTATTATAACCTCTCATCTTCACTTTCTTCTCCAAACCCCACTCTTTGACTCCTCAAAATTACATCTTTCTTTTGCCCTAACAATTTTGGGGGAAGATGAGTTTATATTGCCTCGAGATTTGTATATATAGAATTATATCTATCTCGAAATAATGGGCAATTTGGTATTTAACACAAATATGGATGGTTGAAGATAGTAAACGCGTTTGACCTAACAGTTAAACTTTAAAATGGGGGTTAGACTAGAATACACAATTTTTTGGGAGTCAAAGAAGAATACTCATAAACTAATGGGGGCAATTGGAAAATAACCCTAATAATAATAAACGACAATTCTTATTCACACAGAATTGAGTGCAATAATTAGATAAAGTTGAATACAAACTTAGCTGTCGTCAAATCTGAACATTGCTATTATGACTTTTATGAGTACTAACTGACACTGAAGATCAAGAGTCACAGGGGACTCAAATGTAATTTAAAGTTTAAACTCAGAAAAATGATTTCAGTGTGAAAAATAAAGATATCCGCTGAGCAAGAAAGGAATAAGCATCTTCAAAAGTTAAAGGAGATGAAAGAAAAGTTTGAAGAGTCATCATCAATTAAGCATCCTATCCCAAGCTTCTTCTTTCAGCGTTTCTGTTCTCCATAAAAAAACTTTCTTCCTAATTTAGTCAACAGTGGCTCGTCCTTTTTCACCACACTTCACATGGATAGAACTACAATCCAAGGAAAAACATATTCCAACAGTGAGCATCAAGCAAGGCAAAAGCAAATGGCTTTACATTTCTAACTGTATATAAGTTCATTTTTAGTGGTTCTTCATGAAGACAATATTAGCATTCCACCCAAACAGAGGACAAAATGGTGCAAAGTTTGCGCGACCAAAACAAATACTCTGTTTCAGTGCCCATCATTGGCTTATACATTGCCGGATCAACAATGGTACATTTCCAGCTTATGTTTTGGGATGTCATCCATGCAATTCGTTGCAGGAAGCAGAGGTTACCATGTTGATTCTTCACACTCAACTCCATTGCCATTTAACTCTTCAGCCAATAGCTTCCTGTAGATCTGACCACCCCAATGCCTAGTGCTCTTGACCAATTGTCCAAGCTCGGCACTGCCTTCATACGCACATCCATGGGGAGATTTTATGCCTTAAATGGGAGCTAGTAGTGCTGCTGTAAGTGTGACAAACACACTTGCATTAGGCCAATGGTGTCAGCTTCTCCTTCATTCCAGAGCATGTCATAATCATGAGCATGTCATTATCAAGTTCTTTTATGTCGACGTTGATCTATCTCTTATGGCAATCTGCTTGGCATATTAAAGGAGATCTCAGCCGATTATTAAAAAAAAAATGTTGTCTACAGAGGGCTTGGTCATCTACTTGACAAATTTAGGAAATCTCAGCTGATTATAATAATAATAAAAAAATCTACCAAGGGTAGAGGGAGCATGATAGAACGATTGCAGTTGTGCTATTAACAGGGGTTGTATGTCCAGTCCTCAATTGGAATAATTTAAACAATCCGATCCTTGTTATACAGGTTTTATGTCCAGTCCTCAATTGGTACAATGTAAACATTTCAATTCTTGTTATACGAGTTTTGGCTAGTATTTATTAAGAAAAGCTGGGGAGGACATGAAGAGATCAATGAGTTCAATTAATGGAAGTGATCTTTTTAGTTCCTCTCGAACAACTAAACAATCGATTTAGTTCCAAATGAAGAACAGGAAGTGTCATGTCTTTACCTCATCTTCCTTATACAAATCATCTCAGTTTCTACACCATCTGTCTGCTCTTAGCAGTAATCAACCAAAAGCTTAAGCGAAGTCTTTCAGAGCATTCATTTTGTTGATACTGAAGTGAATAACAAATATGTATTCAGAAGAAGGGGGCAATTTCAGCTGCCTTGTTCAAGGGATTAGCAACTGTGCCAGGCCATTCACAATCTGTTTTAGATCAAGCACTTGAGATCACCAAGGGAATACCATCTAAGTTACATGGGATAAAGTCGGCATCATCATGGACTTCATCACTCATTAGGTTGAGTTGAAGAGTTGTATGGTTATCTGGAGCAAACTATCTGTTGATATGTTTTGCACATTTTTCTCGTTCAACACCCAGAAGCACTATATGCGTTCCATACGTTCTTTATTTCCTAACGTACCAACTTTGTTATTATCGAAAAGAATAATTGATTTCTTAAGTGTAATAAGATCATTTTCTATTTTGGAAAACCATTTTCAATAATATATGTCATCCCTTGCATCGTGCATAAAATGCTAAAGCTGTTATGTGCAATTTCACTGAAATCTGAATTTTGCATCTTTTGAAAATGAAAGCAAAACATTAATTGGTAATTTGGCCCCAAGTGCTCCAATATTTCTCATGTGTGAGTCATTGGTCGATGGATCATCCAAAACCTATAGTCAAATTTGATAAATGAAACATAATTTTGAATATGGATAATCCTTTTATCTTTTATCTGCTTTCCTTCTTTTGGGTAGACCTCATGATACATAACATAACTACATATATTGATATAAATCAATGGATGGCTGCAACCTGCCACCAAACTTGTTACAATAGCTTCTTACAACAGCCAGTGGAGCATCGGGCAGAGACTAAGAAACAATAAAATTTCATGCAAGCAAGGGCTGAAGACACATTAGCAATATACTATAAGAAGTTGCTTATCCGTAATTTTTTTTCAGAAAAAAGCTCTGAGCTGAAACCATGTAGGAGCAGTGGGCTTGGATTCACCAGTTTTGCAACTACCAGGCCACTTTTGCTGGTTTCTAGAATGATGAGAAATCCTCACTTAAAATTATTGTCATGCCAATTCAAATTTCTACAACCAGTTTGTAACACTAGACGGACCTAATTCCATCGATTTACTCCTGTTTGTAGTTCATTGAACTACTTATGGAGAAGCAAGTACTATTTATTAGGGTCACAGTTGACTGAAACTACCTCATAACTAAAACCTAAGCACCCAGAAGGGAGTCAATTTTGTTTTCGAGGTGAGCTTCATGGTCTTCAAGACGGCCATTGACTTGATCGTTCTCCCACCGGATAAGTGTTGGAACTCCCTTGAGCTGGAACTTAGAGTCGATTCTCCAAGGGTGGTTCGGGGTCCTCCACGTGGGTCTGTCTCCAACATAAGCTCTAAGAAGTGCAACATCAGCTGGTGATGCTTCTAGCTTCTTGTATATTACAGGCTCAGCTCTCACACAATCTGCGAAATTCGAAAACAGGAGAAGTTAGCATTTAGTTGAACTGGATATCTGTCCATGGGTGACATCAGGTCCAAGTGCAGAAGCTTATTTGAAATGTTGTCAAGTGGCACTCTGATGGCAGTTTGAGGTAGAGATTCATTTACTGAATATGCCTAAAAAATCATACAAGTAAGCCGAATTGAGTGGAAATTTCTGCATGATTATGCCAGGATTTGACTTTATGATGACTGGGTACAAGTTCTGGTACGCTTGGATAGCAGTGAAGTTGTAGATCATCCTTGTGCCATTGATTAATAGCGACACTAACTGCTGCCATGGTAAATGAAGGTGGGTGGGGGAGTTTTTGCCTGACATAGCAAGATAAATGATGGATTGGCTAACATGGTTAATTGACAGAGAACAGGAACAGGACAATGATTGTGGCACAGTTACCTAGAGCAAGGATTGCGATTACGTTTTTCAGGGTAATTTCGGTAAGTTGATTTTAAGAAATATTTCGTTGTGCATAGAAAAAAGGTAAAAATTTTAGTAGTAATTTTGAAGTTATCAATATAATTTAAGCATTTTAAAATCTTACATATTACATAAAGAGTCTCACAAGACTCGTAATGTCATGCAACCTACATATTGCACAAGAATAATTTATATAACAAAATTTGAATACTAAGCTAAGGCTATATTAGTTAAAATGTACGGAAATTGAGATTGGCCTACTGAAATAAATAAATATTTTGGATTTCGAAAGAAATTTCGGTAACTGGAAAAAAAATATTTCGTAAAATTTCGACATTTTTTGAGAAATTGCATTCCTTACCCAAGAGGCAATAGGTTAGAGAAACATGCATAAAATGAAGGGTAAATTTGATGTTGGTCCCTTGTACTAATAGAGTAAATGACTTCAGTCATTTTATAAATTTAATTTGGTCTTGGTCCATTGTCGTTAGTTGACCTTTCAGTCAACTGTTATCTTATACATGTAGTGCGAACAAAAAACTTGAATTATCCTCATTTGAGAGAGGGTTATGCATATTGGATATCCATCTCTATCCCCCTCCCTCAAAGGAGGGTAGTTCAAGTATTTTTTTACATCATGTGAGAAACATATGCACAAGATAACGGTTGACTGGATGGTCAATTAACGGCAAGGGACCAATACCAAATTAAATTTGCAGAAGGGACTAAAGTCATTTACCCTATTAATATAAGGAACCACCGTCAAATACCTTAACATGAAAAGATCCCAAAATATTATATCAGAAAAACTAATGACTTTTAAGCAAACAACTTGAAAGATATAAAACAAGTATCTAATGTTGTCAGTTTCTAAGAAATGGAAAATGATTCAACCATACAATGTATGAAATAGCATGTTCACTCAACAATAATCGGTAAAGGCCATAAAACAAGGTATTTCGAACCACTTTTCTTAAAATGATTCTATGTTTCACTAAATTAGACTCACGAGAACATGTTTTTTACATGCAACATAGATTATGTCTTGATTGTACTTTACATAGGCTGATTCGGGAACTAAGGCGTTTCGGGTCCTTTAACTAGGAAGGCTAGCCTCAAGGTGTAAGCGAGTAGAAAGCCCCAAATTTTCAAAACAAAGTGATGATAAGATTACCAAAAGAATCATGAACAAAACAAGAAAAATATAACGGAAAAAAACCTATTGGGTAAAGTCGCACTGCATTTATGCCACCAAGCAAGTTGGTTATAACAGTGGTGAAAGTTGTTTTAAGCTGTTTCTTCTGCCTCAAACTCCTTCGAATGGAGTTAACTCCGCTCACACACTATGAAAGAAGTCATCTCTAGAGCTAATTTTCTTTTCTGAACAATAGTGCTTGCCAGGGTACTTATGGTGGATAAGTTTGGTGCTTAGCGGCCAAGTCATGATCAACCCATGTGGTCTTTGTGAGGATCACCAAGAGTAGGTTTCCCATCCGTTCTTTGAATGATGCTGGATGCCTTTTTGAAGGTATGATGCTTCTTTGAAGGTATGGGATTCTCTAGTGGTGGATGTTGAGGCACATGCTATCTGCTAGGAATATGTTCTCGGGTTAGTTAATGGTCCGAGAGGGTTTTCATTTCTAGTGGCAACTGGGTTTGGGATAGACCCTTGTTGGTAGTGTGGTGGAATAATGGTATGACAAAAATCAGAGGGTGTTCAATAACAAAGGCTATGAAATCATGCTATATGTTCTTAGACACTAAAATCATTGTGTTAGTGAGGGATTGCATAGGCTATCCTTCTGTGAGAGCTCCTCACTCCTTTGAGCTAATTTTGAATGAAGTTCATTTTGTTTGTTTTGCGGATAAATAATAAAAGATGATGAAACTTATCATGACTAAAAGGTTGAATGAGAGGTTTCTAGTTATCATATAGATTTTAAACAACTTACAAGAGACAATCTTATTTATTTCAGAAAAATAATAAAATTGTAAGTGAGATGGTACAAAACAAGCAACCCATAAGATGGATACATTTCAATGACACAGCTTTGTCACATGACATTGTTAGGATGTGGATTCAGCTGCAGATTCATTGAATAGATTAAGCTAATGAACAGAATGATACATCAAATTAAATAAAGGCTTCAGAATATCCACATTGGTAAATACACAAAAACAGTGATTAGATGAGTGGAACTGAACAATATTGGTCCAATTCTCCAAATTTTCATTTCGAAACTTGGAAGGAGGGATAACAGATCACTTTTGAGTGACATATTATGCTAAAACTATATGTCTCAATTGTATTTATTTGCAACTGAAGTCTGTAAAAGAATAAGCAATTTGCTAAATCATGACACTTGATGTGTGGACCTTCTCCTCACACAAGGTCGCCAGCCTTAGAGTGCGCCAACACATGGTGTTACAATCCACCTCCTTACGGCGCCGAAAGTCCTCATCAACACACTTCCGGATGAAACAACTACCCGATCCACATGTACAATATTGTCCACTTTTGGCTCAAGGCCCCCGCACGACTTTAAAACACATTGTACCAAGGGAATCCAACCTCACACGTCCACTCATGTCACCTAGGTGATGCAAGACTATAAACCTCTAAGCCCACCCACACAAAGTAGCTTGCAAGCATCTAAGCCTGTCCACACCAGCCTCATAGTAAACTGCCAGCCTTAGAGGCCGCCCACACAGGGTGTTGCACATTCTTTAATCTAAAGGTTTATAAGCTAGGAAGTATATATGTTCAAGCAATAAAACAGTAGTTACCCACAACAAAGCAAACATAATGAATCATCACATCAAGCTGGAGAAGTTATAAACTTTCGAAGTAGTTTTCATCACACATTGGCCAAATAAACAAATACTAGAACACGAGGAGATTTAACACACAAAAAAAAGAGCTTACCAGGGCACCAACTGAGATTGGTGGAAGGGTCCTTATCGGCCAAGAAAAGGATGAAGTTGGCCTTGTTGTTGGGTGCTTCCGATTTGAACTTGTCAAACACTTGATCGAAACTTGAGATTGTAGCGTCCAACATCTTCAGCGGCATTTTCACGCTTCGTTTTTTCTCTCTCTCTCGATTGATTGAGTTGTTCAAGATAACAGCGTTTCTGCATACCTTTTATACCCCACACAATAACTTGCCGACCGGGTGTACAAAGAAATTTGTTGGGGCATTTCAACATTTGCTTTGTACCACCACCTTTTGTTTCACCCGCACTTTCTCCCTCTCTCACACAACAGTACACAACACACAAATCGAAGTCCTGCTAACATATCACATCACAACTACCCATTCACTTCTCGCTTAATCTCTTTCTGAAATCAACCAAACCCTAAACTCCATCTCTCAAGAAAATCTATTACTGGTGAAGTGTGGAGGTTTTTAAGTAAAGTTTCAGCCATGTGAAGCAGGTCAGTTAGTTACTTTATAATTTTTCTTCCATTCTATGCTTAGGGTTGTCTATGGTAATCAATGTTAGATTCTTTAGCAATTTTTAGGGTCTTCCTTTTACTTTCCCTATTTGAGTTCAGACATTATTTACAAAATGCAACATGGGTAGTCAAGTTTTGGTTGATTACTCAGGTTTGCATTCTCAATTAGATCAGGTGTGTATAACTGTGTATGACTTTAGATTACTTAACATGTGTAGGCTAAGTGGTACGCATTGTGGAATGTTGAATTCTTGATGGTACACATCACACTGTAGTGGAAATAATTTGTTGATTTTTCCTTTCCTGATGTATAACTGTGCTCATGTGGGGCACAATGTAGCCAAGTGTCCTAAAGTTCCACACGAAGTGAAAGAGTTGGTGCTAAATTATATTCAAGAAAAGAAGAGCATACCTTCATATAGGGATTCTTCATGTAATGACTTGTATTTGGATGACGAAGAGACTATGAGAGACTCCAACAATAGAATGGAACCTTCTTCAACAAATTCTAATTTTAGCCAATCACGAAAAAGGGGTGCAATTGAGGCAAGTTTTAGAAAAGAACAAGCTGTAATTAAACAAAGAAAGGAAAAACTTAAGCAAACTACAATTGATGACAGAGTTAAGAAAGATCAAAGAGACGAAACATGTCAATACATTGCTCGGTGGTTTTATCAAGCTGGCATTCCATTTAATACTGTTCGCCTCCCTAGTTTGCAAAAAATGGTTGAAGAAATTGGAGAGTTTGGGAAGGGTATGAAAGCTCTAAGCTACCATGAGTTGAGGGTGTCATTCTTAAAGAAAGAAGTTGATTATACTAAAAATTTGTTGAAAAGCCACAAGGCGGAATGGGTTAAATCTGGATGTTCGATCATGTTAGATGGTCGGACGGATAGAAAAGATAGGACTTTAATCAATTTTTTTGTGAACTCTCCACAAGGGTCAGTTTTTATGGAATCAATTGACGCCTCATCATATTCCAAGACTGGAGAGAAATTGTTTGAGCTACTTAATGGATTTGTAGAAAAGGTTGGAGAAAATAATGTTGTACAAGTCATAACTACAATGCATCGGCATATGTGCTTGCAGGTTAGTGACAAGAAATTTATATCTATAATTTATATATGTTGCATATTTTGTGTTTATTATATTATAAATGTAAATAATGTTAATACTTAACATTCAAAATTGAACAGGTAAATTGTTGGAGGCTAAGCGCCCAAACTTGTTTTGGATGCCCTGTGCTGCGCATTGCATTGATCTAATGCTAGAAGATATTGGGATGATGCCTAAGATGTACAAGTTGATCAAGAGGGCAGTTTCATTGAATGGTTATATCTATAACCATAGTGGTGTTTTAAATTTGATGCGGCAATTCACAAAGCAAAGAGAGTTGCTTAGGCCTGCAAAAACTAGATTTGCCACATCATTTCTGACTTTACAAAGCTTGTATAAGCATAGGCAGGTCTTGAAGCACATGTTCAATGATGAGAAGTGGAGGTCAAAGTAAATGGGTGAAGGAAGTGAATGGAAAGGTTGCAGAAATCGCAGTCTTGATACCTGCATTTTGGAATGGAATCACCTACGCTCTCAAGATAATAGCCCCCTTGGTTCATGTGCTCAGATTGGTGGATGGTGAGAAAAAATCAGCTATTGGGTATATATATGAGGCTATTGATAGGGCTAAGGACGCCATTAAGGCTTCATTTAAGTACAATGACGATAAATATAAAGAAGTATTGGAGATTATTGATAGAAGGTGGAATATTCATCTCAATCGTCCTCTTTATGCTGCTGGTTACTTCCTGAATCCAAAGTACTTTTATTCCGATCCATCCATTTAAGCAAATGCAAATGTGATGAAATGTCTTTATGCTTCTGTTAAGAGACTTGTACCAAATGAAAGAAACTAAGACAAGATTAGTGTTGAGTTGTCTTATTATAAGGCTGCCCAAGGCTTATTTGGCGATGAGGCAAAGGAAAATTTTATCATCAGGTATGTCTATGCCTATTTAGTTTTATGTTAGTCTTGAACTAAACCTTCTATAGTGCATAACTAATTTATAATATAATATAGCCGAGTGGTGGAATTCATGGGAGCAAGAGGCTCCAATTTTGCGGGAACTAGCTATTCGCATTCTTAGTTTGACATGTAGTGCAAGTGGATGTGAACGCAATTGGAGTATATTTGAGTACGTGAGTAATGAGTATATTGTATTATAATGTGGTTAATATTAATGCCAAATATTAATTGGTTAATTTTTATATATTGTGCTTATGTTTCAATTATTTTGCATAACATTCAGATCCATACAAAAAAGAGGAATAGGTTGGAGCAAAAGCGCCTGAATGATCTGGTTTTCATCAAGTACAATCAAAAGCTTAAAAATCCTTATGCCCATCGTGATACGATTGATCCTATTTCCTTGTCTGACATTGATGAAAGCAATGAGTGGTTAGTTGCGAAGATGCAGGAGGAAATAAATGCAGAAAATGAATTGGTATTTTCTAATGTTACATTAACATGGGGTCAATATGCAAAAGCTGCTGGAGTTGGTGAAGGATCATCATAACCACGTAGAAATTCTAGAAATAGTGCAACTCCAGCAGCTTACTCAAGAAGAGGCTTTACAACAACATTTGCATCCACATCTACGCCATTGTGATTGTTGGATTTAGAGGAAGACATGGCTGGTTTTGAAGATGATGAAAATTTTGAAATGGATGCTGAAGGAATTGCAGAAAATGATGATCAAGAATTGGGTTTTGACGAAGAAGATGAGTGAAATAGTGAGAAATGAGAAGTCGGTGACTTGGTGAACTAGTTTACATTATGCTTTGATGTTTTTCTTGTTTATTTCTTTTTTTAGTCATTCAGTGGATGTTGGCAAGTTAAGTACACTTATGTAGTGCATCTTTTTGCTATGTTATGCAACTTTATTATGTTTTCATTTCAATTCTAAATAGTTGTGTGACTTTTTTGTACATATTGGCGTATTATACTTATCAAAATGATGATGTATATTACTTATTTAAATATGTTATTACTTATTTAAATATATTTCAATTTATTATAATAAAAAAATCTTAAAAAAAATGTCCAGACCGCATCGCCTCTGAGGCGTTTCCACACCTGTCCGCCTTGCATCCGCCTCGCATCCACCTCAACGCCTTAACTACAATGGATGTAATAATAATAGAAAACAATGTAAATAGTTTCGGGAAAATCCATTCATTCCAAGCTTACAGTTTCATTTGGCTTGCAGCAAAGGGTGTGTTAACTAGACATGGGAGGTAATATTGGGCTTGCAAAGTGTGTGTTGCTATTGATGAAACCAGAAAACGCATTTTCTTGCAGTGTAACCTTGTCAATATGCTTTAACTTTCGTATTGTCCATGTTTGGAGTTTGTGGGTATCTCCAGGATCAACCATGGATATCTTATTATTATGGAAGTCCAAAGGCACAGAAGAAGGGTGAGGAAACTCTTATGGTTTCTAAGCCCATAAGCAACCATTTGGAGCTGATATTTGAGAGAAATAAAAGAATTGGCAGCTATGGCATGTCAAAGTATTGCCATGGAAGCTTTCTTGGCACAACCTTTTCTCCTTCTCTTAAGGGTTTGAGATTTGAGAACTCATTAGAAATTGGGACAGCTTTGTGATGTAGGAAATCTTTGTATGCTACTTATGACCTTTGGCCTGCATGTTTCCGTGTTTAATATTCCCCCTTGTTATAAAAAAAAAAAATTGTATAAAAGGTCATTTGTTTATTAATTGTTATAACCATTATCACATGTATTATAATAGGTATGTAGAGATTTATATATTATGCCCATCAAAAACACTTCGAAAGGCAAAGTTGGGGTGACATTCTTGGGTTTAACCAATGACACATAACATGCAAAATTGAACAAATGTTCCATTTTACTTCTGGTTTTCACCCCAACTTCAGGGTGAGAAGTCGCTACTGAATATCGTGCAAACAACACTCACTTCCTTAGCCCGCTCCATTCGTGCCTCTCTTTCCAGAAAGACACCCTTCACTTCGCTCCATCAGGGCCAGGCTTTCTTCAGGAAAGAAAGGCTGACAATGCAAAGGCATGCATATTATTATTAATATTATTGTTATTATTATTGTTGTTGTTATTATTATTATTACTATTATTATTATTATTATTATTATTATTATTATTACTATTATTATTATTACTATTATTATTTATCTATTCTCCAAATCAAATTGTTTATTAGGTGAATATGTCGACAAGAGAAGGTGAAGGCGATCATCAAAACTCAACACTCTATTGGACTTGATGGCAATGATCGGGACATATCTTCGTCACCAATTGTAGACCTCCTAGAAAACTAGTCGGATGAAGCACAATTTAATGAAATTTGTGTTGGTGATGACTATCAAACTAATAAAAGAAAGCAAAACATACATCTGAATTATGGAATCACTTTAAATGAAAAAGAATTGACGGGGTCATGGAGGCGGAGTGTAGTTATTGCGGTGAGAGGCTTGGAGAGGAAAGCATGAACCATTTGAATGAACATTTGCGATGTCAAGCAACTATAAGACAATCAAGGTTGCAACCTTCTCAAATCTCCGTGGGGAACATGGTGGTTTATTGCTCACCGGTGAAGAATGGGTGAGGAGGTCATAGCAAACATAATAATTTTGCACCAGTACCCACTTTCTATGGTTGAACATCATGGCTTTATATAGCATAACAAGGCTCTCAAACCATTATTTGAGGTAATCTCGAGAAACACAATCAAGTGTGACATCTTCAAAATATTTGATTATGAAAAGTCTAAAACAATGAAAATTTTGAAGAGGAACCATGGTAGAATTGTCATTAGCACAAACATGTGGACTTCTATTAACCATGTTGTGAATGTCACAAAACAGGGGATGCTAGAATTTGCTGGAAAAATGGCAAAAACTTGGAATTTGCTGGAAGTTGCAAGAAGGTCAGAAGAAACGTGTTGGAGACAGTTGCAGAAGCATGGACAATCTGGGTGGTAACAGCTAGCACAACCAAAATCATTGAATGGGTTGGTCAAAGAAGAAGAGCGTGGAAACTCTTCCACCGCCTCAATCTGCTATAAAAAGAAGAGGGGATACCTCAATCCCTTCATCCTTAGTATCCATTTACAGAGAGGAGAGAGAAATAACTTGAGAGATAGAGAATTTTAGTGGGAAAATTTTCTTGGGTGTAAAATTGATTTGTGGGTTGTGTGAATGGTGTTGTAAACACTTAATTTTTTTTTTTTTTTTTTTTTTTTTGTAGTAAAGTTTTGCAGCAGCCCCTAGTCGTAGCCCAATTGGGGTGAACTACGTAAATTGAGTGTGTTGATTTTATGAGTTTTTGTGTTGCAATAATCTTCACAGACTGTTCACGGGAAGACGACAATACTGTGCACTATTCACACATACAATACTATTCACCTATATGTACTGTATACACATACGGTAATATTCACACCAGTTTGTTTTTTGTAATCTAGTTGACAGGAAAATTGTTGTTTTTCCCCTAACAACTGGTATCAGAGCCTTGGTCGTGAATTTTGTCAAATTTTCGTCCAGATATTATTCACAGTCGTGAAGAGTGAAATTTTGTCGATGGTACCGGTTTGTCGACAAGAGTGTTATAAACACAGAAGTTCGCAGAAATAGTCCGAAACGATCCAGAAATTACCAGATTCGAGTGGGAGTAATGGCTGCAAATGAAGGAAATGTGAAAATTGAAAAGTTGGATGGAACAGACTTTGACTTTTGGAAGATGTATATTGAAATATTTGTACAAAAAAAAAACTACATCAACCTCTATTTGGAATGAAACCAAAGGATATGAAGGATGAAGAGTAGGCAATGTTGCTTTCAACATAGCAAAGGAAAAGAGTGGACATGCCCTTGGAGTTAGCAGATTAACGTTATGCCGCAATGTTGCTTTCAACATAGCAAAGGAAAAAACTGGTCTTATGGCGGCTCTCTCCAGCATGTACGAGAAGCCATCAGCCTCTAACAAAGTTCATTTGATGAGGCGGTTTTTCAATTTGCGGATGACGAAAGGTGGATCAGTGGCGCAACCTCTGAATGAACTCAACACAATCACAACCCAGTTAGGTGGAAATTGAATTCGATGATGAAGTTTGAGCTTTGATTATTTTATCATATCTACCAAACCGTTGGAATGCTACCGTTATAGTGGTAAGCTAGTTCGTCGGGAAACAAGAAATTGAAATTTGACAATGTTCGGGATCTGGTATTGAGTGAAGAAATTCGATGGAGAGAATCGGGTGAAGCATCAACCTCATCAGCTTTGCACACAGAGTTCAGAGGGAGAACTTCAGAAAAAAAATTCAAATCGCAACAGATCGAAATCTAGATGGGGCAACTCTAGTTTGGGAAAGAAAGATTTGCATTGCTACAATTATGGTAAGAATGGTCACTCAAGAAGGATTGCCTAACACCGAAGAAAGATACTAGCACACAAGACCCTGCCAACACGACTGAGGTACCAGGTGATGCTATGATTCTAAGAGTCAACGGTCCGATTGAATTATGGATCTTGGATTCAGGGGCATCTTTCCACTCCACCGCATGTCGAGAAATAATGGAAAACTATGTCAGTGGTGATTTCTGATGATGTAACCTGGAAGATTGTGGGAAAGGGAGACATCTGAATAAAGTTTTCGAATTAAATTACGTGGAAGCTCAAAGGAGTCAGTCATATTCTCGGTCTTATAATGAATCTGATCTCGGTGGGACAACTTCATAGAGAAGGTTACAGTACAACTTTTTCAGGATGTGAATGGAAGATTACCAAAGGAGCACTCGTCATTGCTCATGGTAAGAACACTGGTAGGCTATGTATCCTCAAACTCATAAAGTATCATCGCAGTAGCAGATAATGATGGAAAATCAAACCTATGGCACCCAAAACTTGGTCATATGAGCGAGAAAGGGATGAAGACATTTCTGTCAAAAGGAAAGCTACCAGATCTGAAAAATGTAGATGTCAGCGTATGTGAAGAATGCATTTTAGGCAAACAAAAGAAGGTCAATTTTGCAAAGATTGGCAAGACACCTAAGGGAGAAAAGTTAGAGTTTCTCAGTTCAATATCTTGGAGGCTCTCAGTATTATGTTAACTTCATCAATGATTCTATGAGGAAGGTGTGGGTTTATTTTCTGAAGAAGAAATCATAAGTCTTTGACACCTGCAAAAAATGGAAAGCCATGGTGAAAAATGAAACTGGTTTGAAAGTCAAACGGTTGAGGTCTGACAACGGAGGATCAGAGAATTCTGCGAAACAACAGGATCAAAATGGAGAAAACTATTCCCATGACACCGCAGCAGAATGGCGTAGCGGAGTGCATGAATAAAACTCTAAATGAACGTGCCAAAAGCATGAGAATACATGCCGACTTACCCAAGATGTTCTCGGCTGAAGCCGTCAACACTGCGACCTACCCGATCAATCGTGGGCCCTCAGTTCCTTTGGATTAGGGGTGGGCATTTAGGACCGAAAACCTGGACCGAATCGACAACCGAACCGATCGGGTCGGTTCAGATCGGTTTGAATTTATTAAAAAAATTTCAGTTGTAAAAGTCCGGCCCGGCCCGAAGTTTCTGGTTCGGGCCTCGGTTTCCATTTCTGAAACCCGTCAGGTAACCGACCCGGCCCAGTTTAAATAGTTAACTTTTTTTTTTTTTTTTTTTTACCCTTTTTATTTATTTATTAATCCATGTCCGAAGGCTACATGACTGGCCCAATAGGGTTAACTAAACCAGACCCGAAGGCGACAATATTGTTGCCACTTAATGTCCTCGTCGCCTCCATCTCGCATAGAGACTTGCTTTCGCTCCGGTCCATCGCCTCCACCTTGCATGAAGACTCACTTTCGCTTCGCTCCGGTCTAGTCCATCTAAGCAGCTACATTCAATACCTGAAGGCTTATCAACGGCGGAACAAATGTACTCCTAATAATCGGGCGAAAACTCACAAAATCCTAACTAGTGAGTCTCGAACCCGCGACCTCTCACAAGAAGAGTGGATGCCCCTCTCACAGCGAAGCATCGAACTCCCTCTCTTCTCCCTCTCACAGCGAACCATCGACCGAACGAATGCCGCCTCCCTCTCCTTTCCCTCTCACAGCGAAGCATCGACCGAATGAATGCCGCCTCCCTCTCCTCTCCCTCTCACAGCGAAGCATCGATCGACTCCTCTCCCTCTCACAGCGAAGCATCGACCGAACGAGATCGAGCGCCTCCCTCTCCCCTCCCTTCCCCGCCTTTCCCTAGATCTAATCAGGTATTTGATCTCAGATCTGATCAGATCTTTGATCTCGGATCGGATCTGAACTTTGATCAGATCTGATCTTTGATCTCGGATCGGATCTGATCCCTGATCGTCTGTAAGGTGGAACAAGATCACGATCGTTGGACAGGTGAAACAAGATCTTGATCAGATTTGATCGTCTGTAACCGGGTCGAAGTCGAAGATCACGATTTTATTTTTTTGTAATTTGTTGTATGGTTTGTTTTGTAATTTTTGATATAATTTTTGTACGTATGATGGATGATTTTTTTCTACTGTAGAAGTATTTTTTTCCTATAAGGACCGAGATCGGCCCGTAAATCGGTTAATCGAGACCTCGGTTATCCGGTCAATTTGGTCCGGTTTCGGGTTTCATAAACACGGGCCCAAATTTCTCGGGTCGGTTTTTGGTTTTTAGCTTTTGGGCCGGTTACCCGTACTTGCCCAGCCCTACTTTGGATGGTGGAATACCAGAAGTTTGGAGCAGAAAAAAGGTAAACATTTCACACTTGAAAGTGTTTGGTTTTATCTCTTATGTGCATATTGATTCTGCTGAGACAAGTAAATTAGACTCGAAGTCTAAGAAGTGTGTCTTTGTCGGATATAGGGGTGATGAGTTTGGGTACCGATTTTGGGATTATGGAAATCGGAAAATCATCAAAAGCAGAGATGTCATATTCAATGAGAATTGTGATGTACAAAGACTGGTCAAACGCAAAATTAATTAGTTCCACTACCAATGCTGAAACAAAGGAGTTTGCTGAGTTTGAGGAGATTTCTGAAAATGATGTTCAGATTATTCCTGAAGCAGTTCAAGAAGAACCACTCACACCAGAATTGAGACGTTCCTCTAGAATTCCTTAACCAACCCAGCGCTATTCGCCTTCTTCGCACTACTTGTTGCTGGCTGACAGTAGAAAACCGGAGTGTTATGATGAAGCAATGCAAGTGGAGGATTCAGTCCAGTCCAGTGGGATGGACTCATGTCTAATCAACATGGGAATTAGTTGAACTATCGCTAGAAAGCACTCCATAACAAGTGGGTTTTCAAGATCAAAGAAGAACACGATGGAAGCAAGCGCTATAAAGCAAGTTGTTTGTCAAAGGTTTTTAGCAAAAAGGTGTTGACTACACTGAAATTTGCTCTCCAGTGGTAAAGCTGACTACAATCAGACTAGTGTTGAAAATTCTAGTTGCGGATAATTTACATTTTGAGCTATTAGATGTAAAGTGATTTGGAGGAAGAGATTTATATGAAGCAACCAGGAGGCTTCATAAAGGCAGATAAGAAAAACCTAGTATGCAGGTTGAAGAAGAGCTTGTATGGCTTGAAAAAAAGCTCCTAGGCAGTGGTACAAGAAGTTTGATAGCTTCATGGGCAACAACGGTTTTACTAGATGCTAAAGAGATCATTGTTGCTACATCAAGAAGTTCGACAATAGCTTCATCATTCTATTGTTGTACGTAGACGACATGCTCGTTGCAGGTTCAGACATGCAAGAGATTATCAACTTGAAGCAGAAATGGTCAAAGCACACTACACCAAATTGGCATTTTTGTAACAACCTCAAAAACAATATCACTTTTGAAGTGTAACAATCCACCTAACAATTTTACACATTTATACAAAACAAAATGATACAATAATTGTATCACCATGAAGAGTATGGTTATAAAAGTGATACTATTCATGGTGATCCAACTTATTGTATCATTTTTTTTGTGTTACTGTTTTTCATTTTTTTGACTAAATTTAGTTTTGACTTGAAATTGTTTTGGTGGATTGTAACATCTCAAAAGTGATATTGTTTTTAGAGTTGTTACAAAAGTGTCAATTTGGTGTAGTGGCAGTTTGCAATGAAAGATCTGGGCGTTGCAAAACAGAGTCTTGGAATGAGGATCATGAGAGACATAAAGTCGCGGACTTTGGTGTTATCACAGACTGATCACATCAAAAGGGTAAACCAGTGAGTACACCTTTAGGTGTACATTTCAGACTCTCCAAAGAACAGTCACCACAGATGGAGGAAGCGTGTGCACATATGGAAAAGGTTTCGTACGCTTTAGCAATTGGAAGTCTGATGTATGCCATGGTTTGTACCAGACCAGACATTACTCAAGCAGTGGATGCTGATTTAGCCAGAAATGTCGATAACAGAAAGAACACTACTGAGTATACTCTAGGAGGAACAACACTGAGTTGGATTTCTGAGTTGCAAAAGATTATTGCTCTCTCCATAACTGTAGTGGAATATGTCGCTATTACGGAAGCTAGTAAAGAGATGGTTTGGCGACAAAGTTTTTTTGGAGGAATTGGGCAAGAAACAAGAAGACAATGTCTTGTATTGCGTCAGAGTGCTATCCATTTAGCGAAGAATCGGTCTTTTCATTCCAGGACGAAGCACATACAGGTGCGGTATCATTTTATCCGGGGTGTGAATACAGATTGAAATCAGTCTTTAAGTGGGAGATTGTTGTGAATGTCACAAAACAGGGGATGCTAGAACCTGCTGAAAAATGGCAGAAACTTGGAACTTGCTGGAAGTTGCAAGGAGGTCAGCAGAAACGTGTTGGAGACAGCTGCAGAAGCTTGGAGAATCTGGGTGGCAACAACTAGCACAACCGAAATCGCTGAATGGGTTGGTCAAAGAAGAAGAGCGTGGTAACTCTTCAAAGAGGGGATACCTCACTCCCTTCATCCCTAGTATCCATTCCAGAGAGGAGATCAGAGAGAAATAGCTTGAGAGATGGATAATTTTAGTGGGAAAATTCTCTTGGGTGTAAAATTGATTTGTGAGTAGTGTTGTAAACACTTAATTTCTCCCTTTTAGTAAAGATTTACAGCAGCCTGTGGATGTAGCCCAATTGGGGCGAGCCACATAAATTGAGTGTCGATTTTCTAAGTTTTTGTGTTGCAGTACTGTTCACGAGAAGAAGATGACGTTATTTTACACTGTATACACATATGGTACTATTCACATCGGTTTGTTTTTCATAATCTGGTTGACGGGAAATTGTTTTTTTCCCCCAACAAACCAGAAGTGTGGAGTTATGGCTATCACAGCGCATTTCATGGACGACTCTTGGAGTTTGCAAAGTCGAATTATGAGGTGTTGTTATTATTACTATTATTTCTTAATATTATATTTTTTTCAATTGTTTTAGATTAGTGTTCGTAGTTAATGTGTTGTACTCTTTGTTTTTATGTTAGGTTCATTTGTGGGCCATTTCCTCATACACCTGAAGCACTTTGTAATGCATTGTGGTTTGTGGGAGTGTTTAGTGGATTGGGACATATATCATAAATTATCTACTTGATAATTGCCTCATCAATGATCATATGACCACCATTCTTTTAAGTAAGCTTCATTTGGATACATTGTTGTTACATGGAAATTTATTTAACGTGTATTCTTGCACACACTCTTTGAACTTGATATTAAGAGGCGGGTTGAAAGTTATTGGTATTGGTGTTGAGAGAATTCGTGATAGTGTTGCTTAGTGGACATCAACATGAAAAAGAAACGAGAAGTTTGTTAAGGTGTCAATTGCAAATCAAAAGCACAAACAAGTTGGCCATTGATTGCGAAACTAGGTGGAACTCTACATATTTGATGCTTCAGGCTGCTTTAGTTCATAAAGATGCTTTTTATTGTTTGAAACAACATCATTCACATTATACATGTTTGCCACAGAGAAGATTGGGCTTTGGCAAGTGAGATTATTTTTTTAAATTGGCTGAGTTACTATCTAGGACCAAGTATCCCACAGCCAGACTTTGTTTCCAGTAGTGTTCTTTATAAAAAACTTAATTTCTAAGTGGCTGACATCTACCTTTGAGGTTGTTAGAATGATGGAAATAAACATGATGAGAAAGTTTGGAAAGTATTTGAATGCAATTCGTAATGACCATGTCAATAATTTTGGATCCAAGGTTTAAGATGATGATTGTTGAGTATTATTTCCCTCTTCTTTATAAGGATGAACCAGAGAGAAATTGAGAGAGTCACAGAATGTTATTTGATTTGTTCAAAGAGTATCAATTGAGAGAGAAAGCAAGGTGTTCCAAAAATCAATCTCCAAATACTACATCTTCCCAATGAGTGTGAAATCGAAAAGAGATTTCATGAGTTTCTTGCCAGGAGAAATGCTACTAAAAATGTCAAGTCAGAGTTGGATCGTTATTTGGAAGATAGGCCATTTCCTTGTTTCGATGACTTTTGACGTATTGACTTGGTGGAAGGTAAGTGGAGCAACATATCCTGCTTGTGTGCTATTGCTAGAGTCATTTTTTATTATCTCCATGTCTACAGTTGCTTTAGAGTCCATTTTCAATCCTAGTGGTGGATTTATGAGTCCACATAGTAGCAAACTTCATCCAAAATCATTGGAGGCTTTGATCTGTGCACAAGATTGGTTACAGGCTGAAATTAAAGGTAATGACATACTGAACTAAAATTTTCTTATTATGTTATTTTATGTTGGTGTTTTCTAATTAGTTTTGTTTGGTGTATAATTAGATACTACTTCTGCAATGAGATAAAAAGATTCACACTTGGTGAAGACATTGGTCTGGTTCAGGTAAATGGTAATTCACATGAATTGATATTTGATGACGACATTGATCCGGATGAGGTAAATGGATGATTTTATGACAGACTTTTCTTACTTTGGTAGGTGGAGGTACGGATTTGCTTATCATCCAATGTTTTTCACATACGAGCTTTATTTAAATTACTCTCAAAGAGTGATTTTTGAGAACAAGTGTAGTTGATTTATGAGAACAAGTGTCTGTTAAGACAAATTCAGATAAATACTTTTCAAAATGGTTGATTGATTTGTAGATTGGGTCAAGTTGGTTTAGTAGTAGATTGTGTACTTTTGGATCACGTCTTAAATCTTATGTAGCTTCCATATTTAGTAATCTGACGAGCATGTATTTAGGGGAGCTTCATGAACCATTGACAGTTTCTGACCAGATTTGAATGGATCTTGATTTACTATATAAGTGGCCTTAGCTTAGTGTGAATCTTGTTTGAGCTTGTGGGGAGTCTGTGCAGCAGGAGCAACCTGACTTATTTTCTCAGGATACAAGCTGATTTATCGTCAACCTTCTTGCTGTAATAAGAAATATAAATTGTTATTTTTTGTTTAGTGATTCTTAAGCTGACAATTCGTGTTGTCCATTACTTAAAGCTGATCGGGTGGGAGATGTTTGCATCATCAGTAATAGTTGCTGATTTTGTATGTGCCAGTGTGGTCTTTGCTATAGCAAATAAATATGTAGTTACTTTTATAATTAGACCCGTCAGTAAAGATGAAAAATTCTCATTATTTGAAATATTTAGATCATGGAGCTGAGTACGAGGCAGGTATGAGGTGCAAAAGGGAAGGTGCAAGGGATAGCATATATACCAGTCCCTTACATCTGCGGTGGTGCTGTCCTTGCAGAAATGTTTAAACTTACTCTGACCTGAGTATCCATTAAACTAAAACATTTGGTACACATTGACCGAGTGAAGTTGATAGTTGGAGAGAATGGGGAAGGGAAACTTTTGCAACTTGAGAATTTCAGCAGCAGGTGGAGTTGACAGAGTCAGTTGCATACTTGCATTTATCATTTATATGAAACCTACAACCGACAGGGTTGTGAGAATTTCATGTGTAATGTATTTGATACTCTGTTTGATTGAGGGGACGTCTTTAGCTAAGACATGATAAAAAGTATCCAAAACAGCTAAACACTGAGTAGGGAGGGAGAAAAGGATCCCGTTTGCTTTTGTTGTCGTTCCAATTGATAAGATGAGATCAATGTTAGAGTTATATAACTTGGGGGATACCTTAGTACGTTGGACACCACGTTTGACCAGAGATACTTACTTAGAGAGCAACGAAAAATGTTTGTTCCTCTTGACGGGTCAAATTATCAGTAGGACAAATAGAATGACTTGGTGGCTTATTCAAATAAATGTTTTTTAAAGGCAAGTTCAAACATGAAGCATTTCACCAGCAATAAGTTCGATTCTGTCTGCTGTGGCGTGGTGGATGCGCTGATTGAAACAGAGATTAATACATCTCACCCTAACACATTAAAAATGATTAATTTGTTCCAAGGATAGGAAGATGCAAATTTGGTTGATGGGTATCGGGTGTAGGTTTATGTCAACATTATCTTAAACCGAAAATCACCACGTAATTTGGATTAGGAGACGTGTAAGAACATCTCCGATAAGCTCGGTATTAAGCCTACCTAGCACAAAATCAGGAGGCAAGTTGGTTGTTCTTCACATCGCTACCAACACAAATTTTCGTGAGTGTACTAAAAACATTAAAATTGACCACCACCTTCCACCTTATTCATGACAAACTTTTAAGTTTGATGTTCATGTTGTAACCAAGCTGTTATAGTGGTAAGTAGGGTATATTATGAGATTGGAAAATCAAGAAAAGTTACACCGAGTGCCAAAAATTTACGCTAAAAATGCCTAAACACATTACACCATAAAACCTCTGGTTGGTTGCTCCAAGTAAAATTATCACAACAAGTCCAACAGAACCTTGACCCATTGCCCTTTTCCACGCAGTTAGTTTGGAACTTGAAACAGGGCTCTCTGTTCCATTCATTCCTCAATCCAAAAACCAAAGATTGATCAATCAAACAAGCAATCAAAGAGTGACAAATTCACTCTCCTTTTCCTCCCTCTCTCTTAGAAAATCTGCCCACAGAGATGATTCATTATTCCAAAACTTGAACCAACATAGAAAGGAACCCACTACCTTTCCCTCCTTTTTATAAAATCCCAACTACTTTCTCCCACCTTCAATCCCATTTCTCCTCCTTTCATGGAACTGGAAGTGATCTTCAATACCCTTTCATTCCTTTAGCATTTCCCACAACCCACCCCTTTTGATGGAAATCTCCGAAGATGCCCACAAAGCCCACAACCCAACCAGCAGAAACAGAGGAAGAAGAAACCTCTGTTTGGGTGTGGGGGGTGGTCTACTCCTTCTCATCCTACTCATCCTACTCATAGTGATTCTTGCCTTCACTGTGTTCAAATCCAAACATGTAGTTACCACAGTCACATCTGTAGAACTAAAGGGTCTCAAAATCTCCCCAAACATCCCCTCAATGAGGGTTGATTTCAATGTGTCTTTGTTGGTGAACCTAGTTGTGAAGAACCCTAACAAAGCTGGGTTCAAATATGGGAACAATAGTCTTGCTTTGTTGTATTACAGAAAAAATGTTATTGGGCAAGCTGCAATACCGGCTGGGCAGATTTCTCCTGCTGTGACTAAAGGGTTGAATGTTACACTCACTGTGTTGGCTGATCGATTGCTTTCGGATTCGAACATCTTTCCGGATGTGATTTCGGGTACGATTCCTCTCACTACTTATACAAAGGTTTCTGGGAAAGTTTCGGTTTTGAAAATATTTAAGCATCATTTAGTGTCTTACACTTGGTGTGATCTTAGTTTGGATCTTGGGAATCGGACTGTTGGGAACTCACACTGTAGGTATAAGACCAAGATGTGATTTTTAGTGTTTGGGTTGTTTTTGTTTTCAAGTGTTTAGTGCTTTAGGCTTGTATTTGGGTGTTTATAGCTTAATATATTATTATTTGTTTTGTTCACACTGCTCTAGTTCGGCATGATTAGAGATAATCTCAAGGTGTGGTTGTTCAACAAACTATGGTTTTGAATATTGTATAGTTGAATGAAATATATTGGGGTTTTGGAAAATTCAATCTGCACATGCTGTTTTTCCAAAGATGAATAATAATGTATGATGCTCCCTTTTGTTATTTGGGGCAATTGATCTCAGTTTAGTGATCTCCTTCAAGCTAGCAGAAGGGTTGAGTGAGTGATATGACTTCAACTGGAAAAGTTTGGTATGTAAACTTTTATATTGGTGATTGGTGAAAGTGTTTATGTATCTGAAAATAATAATTGCCAAATGAATGATATATAGTTAATAATAAACATGACTTTTTAATTTATTGTAAATGTAATTTAGGTAAATCTTTTATATTCTCATCAGTCTTAGTTTTGAAAGTAGTTGGAACCGATTCTATGTATGTATATCATGCAAGTCTGGTATCATTTATTTCACGTTTTTGATATGCTTATGGTGAAATCATTCCAACTGCTTTAGTTTCAACTAGGTGTGCATAGTACATAGAGCCCATGTGGGATTTGAGGTAATGTAAATATTTGGATTGATGAAATTGCTGTCATCTTGAGGTGGACTTTCAACCATATACAAGCTTGGGCAAACCTATGATGCCTTAGGAATCATCTTGAGGTGCAATGTTTATTTTTGGAATCAGAATCTTTTGCACGCTATTGGATTTTCCACCATACACAAGCTTGGGCAACCTATGTTGCTTTAGGAATCAGTACCATTATATTTAGTCTTGGAGTCAGAATGACTTACTGAGACTGTGTTCGGCTCTTCTATGTTGATGAAATAAACTTTTGATGACGCGTCACTTCCTCTATGTTGATGAAAAATCTTAGAGATATAATTTAGAGCTAGTGGACTGACAAAGATCCCATCCCTGCATGTTGATAAAAACCTTACAGGAATGACAGATTCAATTTAGTGGAGATAACAACGAGAGGCATTTGTTGAAAATCTATCAAATTCAACAAATAGACACTGAAGAGCAGAAACTGTGTACTTTACACCAGGATGTTAATGTGTTTAAATAAGAGAATAACTTCTAATTTTTGCAAATAAAACCAATTCTGTTCTTATGCAGGGCTAAAAATTGACATATTTAGAAACTCCATATTGGGGGAACATACCATTCAACCTTTGAGGTCCCAACCTCCCGTCTGAGCTTCCTAGCTTATAGTAATTTGGAGGTAAGGTAAGACTTCATCATAATTAAAGGAGCAAGAATGAAAATTGGAGCTATTATAAATCTTTTTGTGCTGCTTAGCTTGGATGATTTAAGGTAGCTCGAACTAATCAAGCCATGTTATTAATTAAGATCTAGTGCAACTAGTTCTGAAAAAGTTGGTAACAGTGTGGCTTAGTTATCCTTGTCACATTGGACGAGTTAGAACAAGGGTGATCTTATGCACCTATACTATTTGTGGATTCTTCATGTTGAGGGCTATTGCCATTCCAAGACCTTTTATCACTCTGGTTTCTTTATCATGGATCAATGTGTAGTTTCTACGAGGCTTTAACAGGGCTGGTTCCTTTACTTGTTTTAAGGATCAAACTGCATAAGCTTCTTGAATTAAGTTTGCTCAAACTGCATAAGCTTCTTGCATATTGCTTATGTGCCCTTCAAGTCCTTCCACATGTTCTTAAACTAGAGAGCTTCTTTGAGCAAATTGTATACCTTTCAAGACGTTTTCTGCCTTGGACCTTGGCCAATACTAATATAGTTTGGCAATGCATCCAATTGTTTGGATTGAAGGAAACAGAATGAATATGATAATCAGAAAAAAGAACTGAATTGGTTAAATTGGAACTGACGAGTATTGAGTAATGAATTACCAGTAGCATATTATCACTTAATTAGCTTGTTATCTTATGATTGGACTTGTCCCTCAACAGATATTGCTTTGTAAGTTGAGTTAGTTATACCTTAGAATATAGTCGTGGCCACCCCTGGAGCTTGTTAGTTTTTACCTCAATGATAATGCAAAAGAGGGATATCTTACTTCAGAGACCTTAGAAGGCCATCCTTCCCTCACGCTTCACACCACTCTTTGACATCTTTAAGAATAGATTCAAGGAGATGGTCAAATGACAGTCTAACCTGGCTTTCTCAGAAGCAGGCACAATATTTTTAAGTTTATCTTTGGTCTTGTTAGAATAGATCTTTTTGAAATCTCACTCTTAGAAGTTGATGATACATCCAACGTACTCTTTCCTATGTCGTACACTTGTTATGATGATTTTAAGGAATAACAGGTCCAAGTGTCAGCTCAATACTGATCCGGCCTAAGCGGTTTCAAGTTTGCACAACGCAGTCCGTCAGACGGACCCAAATTACTATAGCCCGCTGAGCCCACACGTTATAACAACCATTTTCAATACTCGTAAGCTCTATTAAGGCAAGTATCTCGAGGATCAGCTTTAGATAGGCAAGTCACCAACACTTTGTTTCCAACTAGGAAGTAAATACCAAAGTATACGTTGTACATAGAAACTTCCATTTATGGACAACACTCTGATTGGGAACTATCTCCCGCGTATCTAGGAACACAAGTCTAATAGGGAAACTTTCGTTTACAACACAACTCTTAATTAGAGAAGGATCTCCACGAAGATCTTCTTCCCTAAACTACGCCACCGATGGTCAGGTCGATTCAGGACTTCAACACTATAAATAAGACATGAGGTTGGTAAGTTAAAATACGCTACAAATTTTCTATTTACAACATTACGCCTTCCTTGGATCTCTGTCTGACTTTAGCATCGAAGTGCTATCGGCCAACGGTGGTTCGTGGCTCACATGCGTTCCTTGTGCATGTCAACAGGTCAAGGTCAAGTAGGGAGCGAAAATTGATTGCATCAATTTGACGCCCTCCGTGGAGACAACAAAGTTCCTAACCGATCACTAGCATCATATTTCTTCCAAATTCAAGGAGATGGTGACCACTAGATCCCGCAACAATGGAGAGCAGGGGGACACGTCATACGCTCAGACTGGTGTTATACCACCATTTCCAGCGGTGCCGATAACATAGGGACAACATATTTATGCCCCCGCACCAGCAACACCAACGACGGACCCAAGATGGATATGAGATCCTCTTATATACAACAAATCCTACTAACAATGAAGACGCTCAGATCCATGAAGCAGAAGCCTGACGAGACACTGAGAACGTACGTCACGCGTTTCAATAACGATTTGACTTCCGTCAACGTTTGTAACGATGCAACAACCATCGCAGCCTTCGTTGATGGTATGAGGAACGACAAGTTCTATAACTTTCTAACTCTGGACCCACCAGCGAATATGATGGATCTGGTGAAGCACAAAGTTACATCGCCCTAGAAGAGGAACATACTACTAGGAAAAAGGCGGAGTCCAAGGAGGAATCCTCCGACGAGAAGGTAAGAGATGAATCGGCGAGCACGATACACGTAGTCCATGGGACACATTCCGAGTCCGAACAATCAAACAGGTCCAGAAAAAGAGCTCTAAGAGAGATGAGGATCCAAGCGATACGCGGCAACCGACAGATATCACGCGCACAAAGCCATGATCCTTCTATATCACTAGCCTTTACAAACAAAGACCCCCGGGGCGTCCATCTTTTGCATAATGACGCTTTGGTGATAACAATCTCCTTAGCAAGTTGGGAAGCAAGGAGATCCTTGGTGGACAGGAAGCTCATTGAACATTTTATTCCTCCGCATGTTCAACAACATGTAACTAAAGGAAGAAGCCCTAACCCTTGATAGTCGTTTAATGATTGATTTCAGCGGCGAAAAACGCTTTTCGATGGGGAAAATACATTTAACAGTAGTCACGGGAGAGCCACCGATTCAGAAAGTTTTGTTTTAAGAGTTCATAGTAATCGACGCACCGTCCACCTATAACGCTGTTCTGGGGAGGCCCTAATGGGAATAGTAGTTTTCACTCTGCACCAATGCATCAAATACCCAGTCAACCAAACAGTCGATACCATACGAAGCGACCAAGCAGCTGCCAGAGAATGACCAGTACATGACCCCACAACAACCATGTAACTTTCAATTGGCGACTAGTCTCGCGGCCAAGATGTCTCTTAATCTTGCCAAAGAAGTTGAGATAGATCAAACAATCCCAGACGATGAAGCTCCAGTGATCCCCCGGGGTAGATCTAACGTCGGTCAATCGGAGGAAGAAACTATCATGGTTTACCTCGACAACCCTCTCAACAATAGGGTCATTCAAATAAGTTCATGTTTGAGCAAATAATTGGCGGAACAACTAACCGAGCTACTACAACAGAACCAAGACGTCTTCGCTTGGACCATGCAAAACATAGTGGGAATCGACCCGTCAGTAATCACTCATCGCTTAGAGGTGGACCCCACGAGGAAAACCATACGGCAGAAGAAGAGGCCCGTGGCACCTGAAAGAAATAAAATCATAAGTGAGGATGTACAATGGTTACTCAACGCGGACATGATCAAAGAAGCACGATACCCAGACTGGCTAGCAAACATCATATTGGTGAGGAGGAAAAATGGGAAGTGGAGAGTCTGTGTAGACTACACGGACTTGAACAAGGCTTGCCCAAAGGACAACTTCCCACTTTCCCGCATCGATCAGATCGTGGACGCCACATTCAGACACAACCTCCTAAGTTTTGTGGACGCTTACCTCAGGCTACAACTAGATATTAATGCACCTCTCGGATCAAGAGAATACCTCTTTCATAACTGAGAGAGGAATATACTTTTACATGGTGATGTCGTTCAGCTTGAAGAACGCAGGTGCTACATATCAACGACTGGTGAACTGAATGTTCAAGGAAAAAATCGGTATAAACATGGAGGTCTACATAGATGATATGCTAGTCAAGAGCCTCCGCAGCCCCGACCACATAGAAGACCTCACCGAAGCATTCAACCAACTCCGTAAGTATCAGATGAAACTCAACCCACAAAAATGTATGTTCGAAGTTGAGTTAGGAAAATTCCTAGGCTGTATAGTGAACTAGAGGGGAATCAAAGATGATCCAAAGAAGAAAATTTTTCCTCGCTATGGCACCCACAAGCCAACGACCAAGCGGAGGTTACCAACCGATTAATCTTGGAGGCGATTAAAAGAAAACTTGACGCAACCAAGGGGAAATGGGTTTCAGAGCTACCAGGAATACTCTGGGCGTATCGGACAACCAAAATAATTCCTACCGGAGAAACACCCTTCGCCCTAGCCTATGGGTCGGAAGCCATAGTTCCGGTAGAACTTGAAGTGCCCACCTTCAAAATTGAGGAGTTCAGAGCAGACAATAATGATGAAGCCTTGCCGCGTCGAACTAGACCTCTTCGAGGAAAAGCGAGACCTAGCCTCCGCTAAGATAGCTGCCTACCAGCAACGAATAACGCAATACTACAACAAGAAGGTCAAGCCACGCAAATTCAAAGTGGGAGACTGGGTTTTCAAAAAAACCCAGTAGAACACCAAATAAGCGGGAGCAGGAAAACTGAACCCAAATTGGGAATGACCCTACAGGGTGACAATTAGGTCGTGGACATACTGGTTGGAAGACATAAACGGTTTCGAACTTAAACGTCCATGGAATGTAGAACACCTAAAAAAATATTATTAATAAAAATATTTGCTTTTACTAAACTTCCACTGTTGTCCGTTGCAACCAACGCAACCTCCAATCATCCCGCAGTGGCCAGATCTGAAAGATCACGTCCGACGCCTAGTCCGCTGTGACGGATGATGATGGCCTAGGAAGTGTGAGTTTAGTTAGTGCTCCTATGCCTGATGATGACGACTCGCCAAAGGATCATTGCTCTTCTACAGATAATGATCATCGAATCTACTAGGTAAGCTCAGTTAGTTCGCGACTGATGACGATGACTTCTGGTGCACCCAACACCTAGTTCACTGCGTGCGAATAACGATGGCCTAAGAAAAGGGAGTCTAGTTAACGCTCTTGCGCCTGATGACGACGAAGGGATCATTGTTCTTCTATAAACAATGATCGCCGAACCTACCAGGTAAGCTTAATAAGTTCGCGACTGATGACGATGACTTCTGTTGTGCTCGACGCCTACTCCGCTGCGCGCGGATGACGATGGCCTAGGAAATAGGAGTCTAGTAAGCTCTTACGCCTAATGATGATGACTCGTCAAGGGATCATTGCTATTCTACAAACAATGATCGCTGAACATACCAGGTAAGCTTAATTAGTTTGCGACTGATGATGACGGCTTCTGGTGTTTTCGACTTCTAGTCCTCTGCGTGCGGATGACGATGGCTTAGGAAGTGGGAGTCTAGTCAGCGCTCTTACGCCTGATGATGACGACTCGCCAAGGGATTATTGCTCTTTTACAGACAATGATCACCGAACCTACCAGGTAAGCTTAGTCAGTTCGTGACTGATGATATTGACTTTTGGTGCACCCGACGCCTATTCCGCTGCGCGCGGATGACGATGGCGCTCTAACGACTGATGATGATGACTCACTAAGGGATCATTGCTCTTCAACAATGACCACTGACTCCGACCAGGTAAGCCTAGTCAGTGACGACTAACGACGACATCTTCTGATTAACGCTAGAATATGTAGCTCGCTTTGCACTAGGGATGGGCACGGGATGGGACAGGATGGAACCATCCCTATCCCATCCCGTTCATTCAGGATCGGGATGGGATAGACCTCATCTCGACCTCGTCCCATCCCAAACGGGTTCAAGACGGGACAAGATCAGCATGCTCGATCTGTTTATAAAATTATTTTGACAATTTATAACATAATAAACACAATTTGTAACATATTACAGCAAGTAACATAATAACATATTTCAACAAAATATAATAAATACAATCTCAGTATAATAAACACAATATTGTGTTACATAAACTTCATTCACAATCTGTAACATAAACATAGACTTCATTCCCAATATGTAACATAAACTTTATTCTGACTTCATTCACACTTCATTGATTCATTATGACTTCATTCACAAACATAATACACATCCTGTAACATAATAAACTTCATTCTGTAACACGATAATACACAACTTGTAACATTATGCCCAAACTTTATATGGGCATCCAAACAATTGCAATTCAAAAATAAATATATAAAATAAATATTAAAATTATTAATAATAAGTATTACAAAATCAGTACGGGATTGGCGGGATTGAAAATCTTCATCCCATCCCATTCTCGATCGGGACAGGATGAGATTAATCAATCCCAATAAGACCTGAAAAAATCGGGACGAGATGAGATCGCGGGATGGGATGCCCACCCCTACTTTGCACGGGTGTAAATGATTTGGAAGGTAGAAGCCTAGTCAGCCACGACTGATGCCAATAGCTTGCTACGAGACCACAGCTTCTCTACAAACCATGGTCGCCGAATTTAATCACATCCTAATGGGTGCTCTTGCACCAAGTAAGCTTAGTCAGTTCTTACTGACAGCAACAACTTTTGGAACATCCCAGCGCTTAGTCCGCTGTACACGGGCAATGATGGCTATAGGGAGTAAATAGTGTATTCAGCGGTTCTACTACTCGTGGCGGCGACTCATCAGGGACCATTACGGCTCACCTATAAATAAGGGTGGCTCAGAGCAGTCAGTTTTGATGCAACTCAACTGATAATACATACCATCTGCCAGCATGTAGGGCCCGAAAGTACTAATTCCACGACCTGCAGCATGGGTCGAGAGCTTATAAAGATGTAATGGCACGATAGTACAAGGCAAAAAACAAAGTTACAAAACATGACTTCCATTAAAAATTATGTTTTTGTCCCGAAAATGACATTACAACTATTTTTAATGGAAGAAGGCAAATCAGCTTTCTCAGCAGCCTGTCTCGAAGAATCAGGACTTTATTCCCACATGATAGCCCCAAAAGCAGCCTTCCTATAATAAGCAAAGTCAATGTCAAGATCAGGGTGTTCTTCTCTAATGAGCTCTAGAAGCTCTAACCTACCCCACGCAACCTCAGACGAAATATGCAGCTTCCATCCTGAAGCCTGAAATCCACCGCGCCTACCAATGTGGCATAGTGTGAATGTTATTCCGTCAACAAGCATTCTGCTTCATGAATGTGGCGAAATCCCTCAGCGACTTCTGACTCAAGTTGTCGTCGCATAACAACCCATTCAGTCTCAACTCGCTTCCTTTTGGCAATCTAAGCCTGCAGATCGGACGACCATTTTCCAACAACGCCTTCTAAGCGCTCCAACTCAGCGCGGGCATGCCTCAGTTCTGCTCGGGTTAAAGCCAAGTCAACTTCGGTTGACTTCAGTTGAGCCTTTAAGGCTACCAATTTTGTTTTCGATGCGGACGTCGCGGTTTGCATAGCTCCCAAGTCCGCAACAGTACTGGGATCAGTCAAAGAATCCACCCGATAGATGGCATTAGAATATGACACCTGCAAGTCTGCGAAAGCCTTCTCCATAGCAAGAACTCTCCCACGAGCATCGAAGTGCAGCACAACATAACCATAGTGACTCACAACGTCGACCCCTGGTCCAGTGAGCTCCCCTTCTAAGTTAACAGAGGGGATAACAAGATCTAGCGAGAGACGATGTCACGACCCAATCCACATGATACAATATTGTCCGCTTTGGGCCCAACCTAACTACCCGCACGGCTTTAAAACGCGTTGTGTCACGTAGATTCAAACTCGTACATATATAACACATATCCTTCCCTCACCTAGGCGATGTGAGACTATAACCCCCTAGTAGCCTGTCAGGCTCTAAGCCCGCCCACGCATGGTAGTTTGCCAGTCTCTGACCCCGCCCACACACGGAGTTGCCAGCCTCAGAGCCCGCCCACACATGGTTTCCTGTCAGCCTCAGAGCCCACCCACATAGGGTGTTACAATTCACCCCCCTCAGGGCCCAACGTCCTCGTTGGCACACTTTCGGCTGGGTCAGGCTCTGATACCATTCTGTCACGACCCGATCCACATGATACAATATTGTCCGCTTTGAGCCCAACCTAACTACCCGCACGGTTTTAAAATGCGTTGTGTCATGTGGATTCAAACTCGTACATACATAGCACATATCATTCCTTCACCCAAGCGATGTGGGACTATAACCCCCTAGTAGCATGCCAGCCTCTGAGCCTGCCCACACATGGTAGCCTGTCAGCATCTAAGCTCGCCCACACACGGAGCTGCCAGCCTCAGAGCCCGCCTACACATGGTTGCCTGTCAGCCTCAGAGCCCGCTCACATAGGGTGTTACAAACAACGATCCCCTAGGACTACCTTCTGAGTAGATAAAGGTAACTTGTGCCTCGCAGCAGCCACCTCCTTCTCTGGCAATGATGACGACTCAGAAGAAGAAACATCATGATTGGTGGGTCGACTCCTCTTGGGAATAACAATAGTAGGCACACCCACCTCCAACTCAGCCAGCCTAGTCGGGCTGGGCATAATCAAGCTAATTTTCTTTGAACGATGACCTCCGACCTTTTAGGTCGGTGAACTGGGTGCAACAAGGACATCATGGGAGCACCGAAGCAACCCGCTCTATACGACATTATCTGGCATCATGACCTTCTCGATAGACATCAATGGGAGTTCATTAAACTCCCTTTCTATCCGTTTTTCATCCTCAGTGAGGATCAGAGTCACAAACTTTTCATAAAAAAGAAGCAACATATTGAGTCAGCACTACATCCAGGAACATAGAGGATGAGACAACAACAAAGAACTTACTAAGGTCAAACTGGAAGTATCTGGGGACTTGACGTCCTCCAAGCCTGCAGTATGAGGAATTCGCCAAAGTCAGAAACCAATACTTTTGCCAAAGCTCAATGTCATCCGCTACCAGACGCATGCAAGCAGGGGTGTTCAGTACGCAAATGCCCCTAGAATTCGATTGAGCGGCAGTAAGACAATGAACTATCGCTGGGGTCAAACGAAGGCCAACATCATGCGCTTTGAGAAAGATCACAATCAAAATCCTGAACCCGTTCGGGGCCAATTGAGCGGGAGGCATACAGAAAGAAAAGAAGAAACGCCAAACATCATCCAACATTGGGAACCAAAGTCCAGATTCAAACATGCCCTAGTGCAACCCTATATACCCCTCTGGGGTGAAGATGGAGCTCTAGTGGCAAACATAGAGACAATTTTCAGATCCCCGGGAACATAATATAGGCTGCGAAGCTTGATTAAACTCAGTTTCATCAACTAAGCTCTTCTAAATTTTTTTGAGGCAATTATAAGACAACTCTTGCCTGAGAGTAAGTTCAACATTATCAGTCATCGATGAAAGTGCAAATCAAGCTTTACAGAAGAACACTCACACAAAAAGAAACAAAAGAGACATTCCTTGAAACGACGACTATTTATAGAGAATATAAACCGTACCTCTTCTCCTTGAGCAGTCGCGTATCCATTAATTTTATGTGCCACTCGAGACAATGCTTCGGGTTCAATTATTACGACGATACAATTACTTTTCAGCGATTTATTGGACCGACTAGACGGCTCACTAACTCGGAGGGAGCAGCTGATGATACATCAAAACGTTCTCTCTCATACGTCGTACACGTGTCATGATGATCTCAAGGAATAACAGGCCCAAGCATCAGCTCAACACTGATCCGGCTCAAGCAGTTTCAAGCCCGCACAACACATTCTGCTAGATGGACCCAAATACTACAGCCTGCTAAGCCCACACGTCTCACAACCATTCCCAATACCCGTAAGCTTTATTAAGGCAAGTATCTTGGGGATCAGCTTCGAATAGGCAAGCCAACAACACTTTGTTTTCAACTAGAAAACAAATACTAGAGTATACGTCGTACATGGAAACTTTCATCTATGGACACACGCTGATTGAAAACTATATCTCGCGTATCTAGGAGCACAAGTCTAACAGTGAAACTTCCATTCACAGCACAACTTCTAATTAGATAATGATCTTTACGAAAATCTTCTTCCCTAAACTACGCCACCAATAGCCTAGTCGAACCAGGACTCCAACACTATAAATAAGACATGAAGTTGGTAAGCTAAGGTGCGCTACAAATTTCTTGTTTACAACATTACGCCTTCTTCAGATCTCTGTCTGACTTTAGCATTGGAGTGTCATCGGCTACCACAACTGTGGTCCGTGGCTCACATGCGTTCTTTGTACAGGTCAGCAGGTCAAGGTCAAGCAGGGAGCAAAAATCGTCTGCATTAGAAGTGATTAAGACAATAACAATTTCTCAATTGAGCTACCTTGATAAGATTTACTTATCAAAGGCTTGTCAGGACCAAAGTTTATTATAACCACAACAATGGATTATTGTTTGACCATGGTATAAATCATTCAAAGTGTGTACTAGAATAATACAACTTATTCTTTCCTCCCATCTCGACTACTTCATTGATATTTCAAGTTGAGGCTCAGGGTACTCAAGGCAAAGTTAAGAGGGTTCTAGGTGATCCACCTGTCCGAACACTCCAACAATTTTCCCTTTCCTGTATTAAACATGAAGGTAGAGGGCTGCAAATGGCCATACTTTCAAAATAGAAAAAAAAAAAAGGAAGCAAAGGCGCATTGGAGCCATAGCATTAGGGGTGGCCATCCCATCCCGAACCCCCCCGTCTCATCCCAAATTTTTTCGAGCCTTTTGGGGATTGATCAAACTCATCATGATCCCGTCCACTCCGATCTAGAGTGAGATGGGATCGGATGGATATTTTCAATCCCGCCAATCCTGTCCTGTCCCGTCCCAAATTTATTTATTTAATTAGGGGTGACCATCCCATCCCGAACCCGCCCCGTCTCATCCCAAAATTTTTTGAGGCTTTTGGGGATTGATCACACTCATCATGATCCCGTTCGCCCCGATCTAGAGTGAGATGGGATCGGATGGATATTTTCAATCCCGCCCATCCCGAATTAATTTATTTAATATTTGTTATTATTAATTTTAATCAAATTACTATTCTAAATGAAAGTTTATGTGTTAAAATTAAATCAAAACATCTACTATTTGAAAATTTACTTGCTTGATTTGGTACTCTTTGTTTAGGTAGAAACCTCAATTTAAATATTTTAAGTCCAATAGAACCCATGAAAATTTATTTATTTCACATTTTAGATTGGTTATAGGAAAATTATTTTTATGGAAAATAAAGGCAAATGATGGTTTGGGTTAGTTTTGCGTTATGAGTTATGTAGTTGGAGAACATTTATCCTAATTGTATATTGTATAATGATATTTCAACTCTTGCGAAAATATGCAAGATGGATCTATGGGGGGGGCTCATTTCATCTTTCATCATTCGCTTGACAAACTTAATTATTTGGTAAGGTAACCTTCCACAAATTTTATATGACATTTAATATCGTTATAATGAAAATTATATTTATATAAATTTGATATTATTGGTGTGTAAGCAATGTGAGATGAAATTCTTTTGTTATTTTTCATTTGAGGACTATTTAGTACATGCTCGTCCCGAGCCTGTTTGGGATGGGACGAGGTATATCCCGTCCCGATCCCAAACGAATAGTATAGGATAGGGATGAGGTCTATCCCGTCCCGTGCCCACCCCTACATAGCATGGGTAAGAAAATATCCGAATATAGGTAGCAAATTATTATTAGGTTTTGGCTCATTCTCATTCTTAAGCCTGCTATTTTGGTTTTAGATTCCATTAATTAATCAATTGTTGAGGACTTTTATTATCAGTACACGGTTGATAAAATCGTACCTGTAGGGCTTGAACCCGCTTAGCCATAAGTTAGTTTGTTTAATTTTCTCCTAGCTAGGGATGACAACGGGGCAAATTTGAGCAAATTCATCCCCGCCCCCTTATTGATCACGGATCCCCAAATTCGCCCGTCAATCCGTTTAAAATTATAGTTAAAACCATACCCGCCTCGAACGGATTAGCAAATATCCGCCCTGCCCCGCTAATCCGTTAAAGGCTTTTGGTTCTGCTGGCGGGTTACCGGTTCCCCGCCCCGATCTGCCCAATTGTTTTGGACCTGAAATTATAATTGCATAATTGGGCCTGAAATATATTCTCACAAATCGGTCTCTTAACAACACAAATTACAACGCCACAAAACTTGATAATCAGCCCATTTGGCTCTTAATAACACAATCTACAACACACAAAACCTGAACAACACAATCTATAACACACAAAACCTGATAATCAACCCATTTAGCTCTTAACAACACAGTCTACAACATCACATATCAACTCAACACAATAGCATGGGTGGTTGATGAGAATCACTATCATAAAAAAGGGTAGAATGTTGAGATTCACATGGTCTGGAACTCTTTCCTGCCATATTCTATACATTAAGAAAACAAAAGAAATCATGAGAGATTACCCAAAGAAATTACAAAAAATTGCAAAAATGGAATGTCATTGCAAAGCATGCCTGTTAGGGGATCTTATCATTTATGATTAGCAAATTCTTTACTGAAAAAAAAAGAAAGAATAAAAAGAATGGAGAAAGTAAAAGAATCTATAAGACCTCATTCTGGCAAGGATGGTCTTCAATATTCATATCTTTTATGTGTTTAATCTACTGTTAATTTCAGTGGGAACATGAATAATGGACGCTCCCAATATAGTATCTGTGAAAAACCTACCAAAAATCGAAGCTAGCTGCCTTCTACAACAAAATTGAAGGATTCTATCAAATTCAATGAACAATATCAATCATCCAATAGAATAAGATGGCTTTTAGAATAAGGGCATAATAATAGATATTACTTTTTGGCACGGTATGACTAAAACCCACTTTTGGTAAAACAGAGTTTTAGACTTTTGAAACTCTAAAATTAGTTGATTATGTTGAGATTAGAAACTCCAACTTGATTGGTGTTTCAAGAATTCTCTAGAGAAATTGAGAAAATGGAGAAGAAGAGAAGATGGAGGAAGAATTCTCTAGAAGAAGAAGAATGGAGAATGTTGGAAAAATTTAGATGGTCAAATATTGAGGCTATCTAGAGCCTTCCTCTGTCTCCATTGCGAGACTATAAATAGGGGAAAGATTCTTGAGGTTGAGGCATCCAGGCTTGTGAGCCTTGGATCATTGTGAAGAGAAGATCAGTGATGATCTTTTTGTGTGTATAAGAGATTTATGTGTTTATGTGTTGTATTGTTGTAATATTGTCATTATAATATAAAATTAGTGTTTGTAATTGATCCTGGGAGCTGGAAAACTCAACAGATTATAATATCATTCAAATAGAAACATTCTTGTATGATCTTTTGATGCTTAGTTAAACAAAAATCCAAAAACATGAACAAACCCATGTTATAGTAGATCGAAAATTGGAGTTAATTGACTCAAATCAATCTGCGTATTCTCTGTTGCAATACATGTACACCCATAGAAAAAAAAAATTCATACAAAAAGGGAGCAAAGAAACCCTCCTCTCACCCCAACAAATCAAAATTGTTCTTCTTCATAAAATAATCCACATAACAAATAACCCAAAACCCTCATCTCACCCCCAACAATTCCATCTCTTTTTATTTCTGTTTCTGTTTTAATACTTAAAAAACAAACACACACTCCGATTCTGATTTATTTTCTTTCACTTTTTTTTAATTATTTGCAGAAAAAGAACAACAACAGTAACAATTAGAATCAGAAGAACGAAGACGATGGAGGGGCAAAGAAAGGAGACGAGATTCTCGCCTCTATCAAGAGCTTTCAAGGTATAAAACCAACTCATCAAACTTAACAACACACCCATTATTGTACATAACCAAAACCCACAATTTGCAGAAAAACAATCCAATAGAAGAAGAGAAAGAAGAGAAGAAGAAGAACAAGAGAAGAAAACTTACTCACAAAGATGGCAGATCCGAGCAGTGTAGGGGCGGATGTGAGATCTAAGAGTGAGAAAGGAAGATTTGAGAGTGAGGCAATGTCACTGAGGCAGCCGTCTGAGACGATGAGAGTGAGAAACTGAAGAATGAGATTTGAGTTAGATTACGGTTATATTTTTCCTTTATATAGTTCAGGGGTATTTAAGTAATTTCGTCGGTTAAACGAATATCTGTGGGGCAGATATGGCTAAATCCGTATCCGCCCCAAATAATAAACGAATACAGTTTAGATATCCGTATCTGCCCTGACCTCCATTTAGCCTGAACAAAATCCTCCCCGAATAGGGTGGGTGGGGCGGATATCCGTGAAAATTCGCCCCACTGCCATCCCTACTCCTAAAAGTATATAGTAAGCTGAAAGTGATTGGAGGAGTGGCATAAAATTAATCGCATCTGTTGAAGTATGCAAATGGATTAAGCAGGCAAGCTGCAAAACCTTTCATTGGTTTCTGATTAGGGTTAATTTATGATACCCCAAGAACAAATAACTAACTACGGGTTACCCACTAAAAAAATATCATATTGCAATTTCCCTTTTGGACAAGCAGTCAACGTCCCTTTACCGTGAAAGCATGTGTTGTTTTTAAATATGTTATATTTTGATGACCACATTATTGCAAACTTGGTCTCGAACAACCAACAATATGTATCTCAAGGAATATTAGTGGTTCTAATTGTAAATTAAAATTGTAAATTAAATTTAAAATGCGTATCTCGACACATGATTTAAAAAAAAAACTCATCAAAACATCAGCTTAACCATCCCCATCCTACAACACCTAACTTCCAACACTCAGGGAACCCAATCTCCAACACCATCAAACTAAACCAACTCCAACAACCCAAAAGTCCACCACCACCATTCCTAACCCACCCCATATCTCACCATCGCCCACAATCAACATCATCATCATCCATCACCACCCCCTCCTCCCCCACCCCAAAAACAAACCTCCCCAAACCCACTTGCAATGGCTTTTCCCCCCTTCTACCATCCCGAATTGCCCAACGACCACCAACAATTGACCTCACCACCAACCCTGAACCAGTCAACTTTCCACCTCTAGCCGGCCAACCGTCGCCAACAATCAACCTTGCCACCACCATAATTAAGCTTGTCGTCACCTGTTAGGAAACTATTCCTTTGCAAGAGTCTAACTTATTTAGATGTTTATTTTGTTTAGGTAGTATTAGTGAATTAGGAGTCATTGTTTAGGAAGTATTTCACTAGGAGTATGTTATTCTTTTTCTTATAAAAGTATGTCATTGTAATGTTGAAAGGGAAGAAAATATTAATAAAAACTTATTTTTTGATGGCTAATCCCCAATCAAAAGATTTATCGGTGGTTGATCATCAATCAAAAGATCAAGTTCATAACATCTAGTATTAGAGTTGGTTTTTGCACCAATTTTTTTTTTCGTTCCCCTTCTCTTTGTTGTGTTTTCTTCTTCACCATGACTATCACGGAATTGAAAGTTGAATTTGCTGTTTGGAAAAGCGATTTACTGAATTAAACAATCAATTCAATGGCTTGGAGAATCGATTTACTGGCTAGGAAAATTATAATGGTTTAGAAATCACCGTTACTAATCTTACTACACAAATTACAAATTTAGCAAGTTGTACTCAACAATTAGTGCAACGACTGCCTCCACCTCTCCAACGACCTCAAGGTTTTGTTGTTCAGAACCATCAATCTTAGCGACAAGTACCACCATATCTTCAACATGTTGATGGTAACAGAGTACCAATTATTCAAGGTAAGAACCTTTTCGATTGATTTTCCCAAATTCAATGGTGATGACCTTGAGGGATTTACAAGCTGAGCAATATCAACACTTAAATGGGGTTACCGATGCACAAATGGTTTCCTTGGCTAGTGTACACCATCAAGGTGATGCTATTTAATGGTATCGTTGGATTAAGCAATCTCTTGGATTGCTAACCTGGCCACAATTTTCAAGTCGTTTATGCTCGTTTTAGGCTCACAAACACATGGATCCATGCAGTTCATTATCCAAACTAACGCAAATGGGCATTGTTCGGGAGTTCATAAGATAGTTTGAGAAATTGGTTAATTTGGTTTCAGGTATGCATGAATCTGCCAAAGGTGTACCAGCTGAGTTGGTAGAGGTGTGGCAGATGAAATCACACGTCACGGGTTTGAATCCGGCCGACAGCATGGGATTGAGAGGGTTAAGGGATAAAAAAAAAAGTTGTAAAAAAATAAAAAATGCATGAATCTCATCAAGTAAGTATTTTTGTTTCTGGTTTACAGTTGATATAAGGACTGGTGTTCACTTGTTGCGTCCGATGAGTTTAACTGAAGGTTTTGAATTGACACTTTGTCAAGAAGATGTCATCCATGCAACTATTGTGTACAATGCATTTCTACCCGTACATTCTTCATTAAAGCCTAGCAATCCTAATCATCTATTGGCAACTAACATGAATTGTCTCACATGGGCTGAAGAAAAGGAAAAACGTGACAAAATATTGTGCTTTAATTACGATGAACCTTTAAACCTGGTTGATGCGTCCAAAAATCGTCATCCTACGAGTTTGACCTGCAAAACAATTGTTAGACTGCCAATGACCACCTTTTTGGGTGGCCGAATGCACTTCGATGCTTAAGTTAGCAACTCTATTGAAAAAAGAAAGTAAATCTGGACAAAACTCAGTTAAAGTTGCATACTTGTGTCAAATGTTCCCTTTACCTTTTATAATAGTTGCGGTTAATTCTCTGTGCGACTTAAGCATGTGAGGCGCAACGGAAGGAGATGTTTCATGTAATAGTCTCCTCCTTAATGGAGATGCATCCGTGAAGGCACAACTCCCTCCACGACTCTTTTTTAGTGCAACGTTCCTCTTCTTTTTTAGGGAACTCGTGTCGGGCCTGGATTTAAGCTCTGATTCATTTGGACTTGGATTCAAGCCCTGTTTTACGTCTTGTCATTAGTAGGTATGTTCACGTATCCACTAACTGTGTGACGGTTGGTATTTTGATTGCACTTTTGCATCGAACTTAATGTTGTTAATAACTTTCGGTTGGTTACTTTGTTGTCTGTTCGTTTTCACGCATATTTTCTGGGAGTTTAGCACGCCATTATGTCCTGTATGTCGCTCCTTAAGAATTCTCTTCGTTGCTTGGTTGTATAAAAGGCGTTGAGACTACTTTGCTCCCTCATTTACGCCATCTTTGCTATTAGTGTTGTTTCTTCTTTCCTATTGTCCTTTCCGGTCTTTTCTTGCCTATTCGAGATGTCTGCTAGTGACCTACTGGACGGTGAGCAGCTTGCTACCTTTGAGGCTCATTTTTCCCCAAAGAAGGCTTCTTAGGCTACCTTGGATAGTGTCCATTCCAACTACGTTTTGTCTTCCAACCTTGAGATCGTTCTTCCTCGCGAAAATGACAATCTTTGTTGTTCGAGGAAGGGATATATTGCGCTTTACCTCACATGTTCTATGTCAGTCTTCGATTTCCAGTTTCGGAGCTATATGGTCTTATCTAGATTTTTTGGGTATTCCTCCTACTCAGATGGGCCCGAATGGTTGGAGGGTTATGGTTTCCACGTATGCCAGGTGTCACGGGCTTTCTTTTCACAAGTACTTCCCGTGTGGCACTAGCAAACTTTGCCCCGACTTATCAAAGAAAGCTAGTCAGCTTTGCCCACAAAAGACTTACTTAGACTTTGGAAAATTAAGCAAGCTAAGAACACACAAGAGAGCTTAAGAGAACTAGAACTTGTATTGCTTGAATTATCTGAGGTGATTACAACAAATGAGGCCTTAGCCTATTTATACAACTCCACCTCCTCAATGGACGGTGGTGATCAATTTGATCTAACGATCTACAATGAACTTTTACACACTTCCTTAGAAATATCTAAGGACTAGAATCCTATGGAACTCTATAGAATTTTATGGAAGGTTCTAGAGAAGTATCTAAAACAATGTGGAATACTTTACATTATTTACACTTGCCAACCTCACTTAGCTAGGCAAGAAGATAGTTGTGACATTCTCCCCTACCTAATCAGGCGACGTCCTCGTTGCCTTCAAATCCTCGTACGCTTTGATTTGCTCCTTGAATTGCCACAAATGTTGGATTGGCTCCCAGCTAGCTTCACTTTCTAGCAATCCTTTCCACTTGACGAGTAGCTCATGTGTGGGAGGTTGGTTAGAATGACGCACCACAAGATCTGACAAGATAGTTTTTGCTTCCTTGTCATGTTGGATCCTCATGCCCATTGGTGCTCTTTGTGAAACTCCATTGTTTGGATCATCATGATCTTCCTTATACGGTTTCAGTAGGCTCACATGGAATACTGGATGAAACTTGATCCTCGGCGGCAACTCGACCTTGTAGGCTTGCTTTTCCACTTTCTTGACTATGGGGAAAGGACCCTCATATCTCCTGATAAGGCCACGATGCAGTCCAGAAAGTCTGGCATGAGCATGCATCTTGACAAGCACAAGGTCTCCAACTTGGAACTCTTGAGGTCGTCTCTTCTTGTCGACCCACTTCTTCATCCTCTTGGATGCCTTCTCCAGGTAAGCTCGAGCCTCATCAGCTTGATCATTCCATCCTTTGGCAAACTTATAAGCTGATGGACTCACTCTAGTGTAGCCAGTGGCAATAGAACTCGGGGTCATAGGTTGTTGTCCCATGACAATCTCAAATGGGCTACGACTCGTCGCTTCACTTTTCTGCAAGTTGAAAGAGAATTGGGCAACATCTAGCAACTTAGCCCAATCTCGCTAGTTGGCAATCACATAGTGCCTAAGATATAACTCCAGCAAGGCATTCATCCTTTCCGTTTGACCATCCGTTTGAGGATGAAAGCTAGTAGAGAAATTAAGGTCGGTACCCAACAACTCAGTCCAAAATTTCCCCGTGAACCAAGTATCCCGATCACCGATGATAGATTTGGGCACACCCCAATACTTCACCACATGTTTGAGGAATAAATGTGCGGCTTGCTCGGTTGTGCACTCCTTAGGTGTGGGAATGAAGGTGGCATACTTCGAAAATCTGCCCACGACCACAAGTATCTAATTGCAACCTTCCGATGCGGGCAACCCAACTATAAAATCTAAGGAAACACTCTCCCAAGGTCTCTCTGGGATGGGGAGGGGTTCAAGTAAGCCGACAAGTGATTGTTGCTCCACTTTGTCTTATTGGCATACAAGACAAGTCTTCACATATGCTTCGATATCATCCCTCATATGTGGCCAATAATAGGAATCTTCCACAAGAGCAAGAGTCCGATGTATACCTGGATGTCCCGCCCACTTGCTATCATGGCATTCTTTCAAGACTTCATTCCTTAGGTTGTCATGAGGTGGAACATAGATTCTCCTTCCCTTAGAGTATATCAAGTCATCCTCCACCCAAAACCGTCTTGTCTTCCCATCTTTGACAAGAGCTATGATGGTTTGAGCCATGGAATCATGTGCCAATCCTTCCTTTATGCGTCCCTTCAAGTTGCTTTGAGGTTGACTTATGTCAGCAAGTTCTCCTTTTCTACTCAAAGCATCCGCAACAAGATTAGCCTTGCCAGGCTTGTACTCCAAAGTGTAATCGAACTCTGCCAAGAAATCTTGCCACCTAGCTTGTTTTGGTGTGAGCTTCTTCTGTGTCTGGAAGTAGCTAGTGGCAACATTGTTGGTCTTGACCACAAATTTTCTCCCAAGCAAGTAATGTCGCCATGTTTGCAGGCAATGCACAACCGCAATCATTTCCTTCTCTTGTACTGTGTACCGCCTCTCAGTATCATTGAGCTTCCTACTTTCAAAGGCAATAGGATGCCCTTCTTGCATTAATACTCCACCAATAGCAAAGTCGGAAGCATCCGTATGTACCTCAAAAGACATAGAATGGTTGGGAAGTGCCAACACCGGTTCTTCCACAATTGCCTTCTTCAATCCTTCGAAAGCTTGTTGGCATTTTGAACTCCAATCCCAACTTCGTCCCTTCTTGAGCAAGTCCATCAATGGAGCGGCTATGGAAGAGTAGTCTTTGATGAACCTTCTAGAATAGTTCACCAAGCCAAGGAAAGATCTTAACTCGGTGACTTTGGTCGGTGGTTCCCATTCTTGAATGGCTTGTACCTTGGACTTGTCCATACGAAGCTTTCCCTTGCCAATGATATGACCCAAGAATGTCACCTCCTCTTGGGAAAATGAGCACTTCTCCTTTTTGACATAGAGCCCATTCTCCTTCAAAGTTTGGAACACTTGCCTCAAGTGATCCACATGTTCCTCCAATGTCTTACTATAGATCACAATGTCATCAAGGTACACAACTACAAACCGATCAAGGTAAGGAGCTAGTACCTTATTCATTAGAGTGCAAAATGTGGCCGGCGCATTAGTTAAACCAAATGGCATGACTAAGAACTCGTAAAACCCGTACCTTGTAACACATGCCGTCTTTGGTTAATCTCCTTCGGCTATGCGGACTTGATAATATCCCGAGCGCAAGTCAAACTTTTTAAAGTACCTTGCATCACCAAGTTGATCAAAGAGATCCGCAATAAGTGGAATCGAGTACTTGTTCTTGATAGTGACCTTGTTGAGTGCCTGATAGTCAATACAAATCCGTAGGGATCCATCATGTTTCTTTTGAAATAAGACCGGCGCACCATAGGGAGCTTTGGAGGGTCGGATAAAACCAACATCTAGTAAATCCTTCAATTGTTTTCTTAACTCCTCGAGCTCAGGAGGTGCCATACGATAAGGAGCAAATGCGGGTGGCTTTGCTCTAACTTCTAACTCAATAGCATGATCCACCTCTCTCCTTGGTGGAAGTTTCTTAGGCAACTCGGCAGGCATAACATCCTTGTACTCCTTGAGAACATCTTGGACGGCCTTAGGTACATTCACCTCTCCATCCATGGGACCTTCGTCTTCCTTGAGGGTAGCCAAGTAAGCAGGCTCATTCCTCTTTACTCCTTTAGAAAGTTGGAGAGCGGACACCATTCTCTCCTTACTTATCTCCCGTACCACGGGCACAACACAAGGTTGTCCCTTCTCCATGATGCACATGGTGTTGGCATATGGGACCAGGAACGCCTTCACCATGTCCAAGAAATCTATACCCAAATAGAACTTGTGTTCATCAATTGGAGCAATAGTTATGTCGACTTTACCTCGCCATTGTCCAAGCCGAATATCGGTGCCACGATCTATTCTTTCAATTGGGAGACTTTTAGCATTGACTCCCTTGATATATCATTTCTCCTTTGTATATGATAGGCCAATTTCTTCAGCAAGGTCTTTGGCCATGTAGACTGTGTCAGCTCCGGTATCCACCATGGCTTTCAAAGTCTTGTCCCCGATCTCGGTCTCCACGAACATCCTTCCACATGGTTGTTCTTCAACCTTAGCTTGAATGGCACTTAGGAGATTCATTGAGGCGATCCTCTTTTCCTCATTTGCTTCTTCCTCCATGACAAGTGCGACAAGTTTCCCATGGTTGGAACACTCGAATGCCCGATGGGGTCCACTACATAAGAAACAAGATATCTTCTTGGGTGATCCATCTCTTTTCTCCTTCCCCTTGTCTTTGGAGTACTTGTGTTCCTTGGAGGACTTCTCTTTGTCTCCCCCACCTTTGCCATCATTACTCGGCCTTTTCCCTTGCCCCTTGGATGAGTCCTTTATCTTGAACTCAATCAAGGATTCGGCCGCAGCCATAGCCGTTGCAAGGTCTTGCACACCTCGCCTCTTCAATTCCAACTTGGCCCAACCCGTTAGGCTATCAAGGAAGCTAAACAAAACATCCTTTTCTCCCATGTCAGGAATCTCCAAGAGCAACTTCGAGAACTCCTTCACATCCCTTATGTGGCCTTCCTTATGTTGAAGGCGACGAAGCTTGGCCCTAGCTTCGTTTTCGGCATCCTCCGGGTAGAATTGTCTCTTGAGTTCCTTCGTGAATTCTTCCCAAGTGTCGATGGTGCACAATCCTTTCTTGACATCATCGGACCTTCTGCGCTACCAAACTGTAGCAACATCATTTAAATATAAGGAGACACTATGTACCTTTGATGCTTCATCTATTATGCCAACCGCATCAAAGTAGCGCTCCATGTTCCACAAGAAGTTGTCGATCTCCCTTGCACTCCTTGCCCCACTATAGGCCTTAGGTTTGGGAGCTTCGACTCTGTGGGTGATTGTCCCTAGTGTAGTCCCACCATTGGCTACCACAGCCATACACACGCTGAGTTGAGTTTCTAGCTTCTCAACTCTTTCCCTGTAAGCATACATCTCCGCATCTTTGGCAACAATTTGGGCTTCAAGGGACTCGATCTTCTTGGACACCATGTACACTACTGCGTTCATGGCTCCTTGCATCTCTTCCCGGAGCTCTTGGTCCTCCCTATTGGACGCTTGCCCCTTGATGCGTTGGTCCATGTCTTTGACTTTCTCCCTCAAGTCGGACATGGTGGCACACAACTTAGCCAACCTTTCATCCATCGCAGCGATCATGTCCTTCGACTTGTCCTTGCGAACTTTCCCACATTTGTCGTTGTTGCCAATTGATGGGTTGTTGACCTCTGACGACATTCTCTTGTGTAGAATGATTTCACCAACCTTGCCAAACCTTGCTCTGATACCAACTATCACGGGCTTTCTTTTCACAAGTACTTCCCGTGCGGCACTAGCAAACTTTGCCCCGACTTATCAAAGAAAGCTAGTCAGCCTTGCCCACAAAAGACTTACTTAGACTTTAGAAAACTAAGCAAGCTAAGAACACACAAGAGAGCTTAAGAGAACTAGAACTTGTATTGCTTGAATTCTCTGAGGTGATTACAACAAATGAGGCCTTAGCCTAATTATACAACTCCACCTCCTCAATGGACGGTGGTGATCAATTTGATCTAACGATCTACAATGAACTTTTACACACTTCCTTAGAAATATCTAAGGACTAGAATCCTATGGAACTCTATGAAATTTTATGGAAGGTTCTAGAGAACTCTCTAGAACAATGTGGAATACTCTACATTATTTACACTTGCCAACCTCACTTGGCTAGGCAAGAAGATAGTTGTGACACAGGGCTATCCTTTCTGGTATTCCTCTAATTGTTAGAATCTTGCATTATTTGGTGGGGTTTTGCGTGAAACCCAACCATACCTTTTTCCTTCGTTTTCCTGCGTGTTTTGGCAACCTCAATGATGACATCAGGGGTTGGTCGTGGGATTGGTTTTATATGTCTGTTGACTCTAGCTATTTCAATTTATAGGGTCTGCAGATAGTAAGGTTTTTCCGAGTTCCTATCAAGCGGCGAAATCTGCACTTGACCGTTGAAGAACAAGTTATCAGCGAACGTTTCCTGCAGCTTCCCGTAGTTCCTTTAGACACCTATCGTACTGATGATATGGTGAGGCGCATCGGTTTATACAGTATGAATGAAACTGAGTGGGCTCTGCTAACCGAAAGGCAAGCCATGGAGATTGCTGCTCGTGTTGTCGTTGTTGAAGGGGATAACGTTGTCGTTGAATGGAAAGTGAGCTCGGATGTGACGGAACTCAATGCTCCTGTTAGCAGTGCTACCGGTCTGTCTTTCAGAAAGAGAAAAGTACCGAGGCCTGTTAGTCCGTCGAAGCGGTTGTTTTGAGTTCTAACCATGTTTCGAAGAAGAAACGGCTCGTTGACTCTATTCGTCGTACTTCTCTTTACTCGGGTTCTGCAGGAGGTGGAAGAGAAGAAGTTGACATTGGAGAGGAGTGAGAAAAATACCATTCGCCCGCTGGACGATGGCAAAAAGAGGTTCCTCTCTGCTTATGGCGGCCTTGATTTTGCTAAGTGTTTTAACGAGAACCCTCGGTCTTTAGATGACAAGATGCTCTAGCTGGCTGTTGTCCAATCTAAGGAGCTTGGCAATCGTGTCGAGTTCCCGTGTCACGTCCCGATTTTTCGAAGAAAACGAAAATTCCAAAATCCAGGTACGATTATCCGTTTCCCCAAAACTCGGGACGTGAAAAATTCAATAACAATAGAAACAATTAGAAGCAACAACTAAAACATAGTTTGGAAAATTGAAACAAACTAAAATAATCTAACCAGGAAACTCTGACATTGTTAGCCCTACTAACGGAACTCCAGTAACGCTGCTAAAAAATATCTAAACCTGAAAGGCTAGTCGACTACATTTCCAAAGGAATGTACCCAAGAAGCAAAAACTCACTTGGGTCAGCAATAAGGCTATTGTGAGTAATCATCATCCCAAAAAAAATCAACACATCAGCAAGTGATAACATAAAATTAAACATAAACCATAAACAACCACACAAACACGTAGTTCCTCAATAAGGCAAATGTGTCATGCAAGAAAAACACACTTCAAATAATTTAGTTTCTCAACGAGGCAATCATGTCATCCTAATAAGTAAATATTTATTTACTTGTACTTACTATGAAATGGTTAACTATGGCAAATCTGACCTGCAGTAATGTCAATAGACTTGTCACCCTGCATGAAAATGGTTATAAACAATATAAATGTAATTTATTAATTAAAACAGTTATATTCGTACATTATTTGATTGAAACATATTATTCATTTTTAATGGATTGATCACTTAGACGATACCACATTCGCACCACTTCCGTGCCGAACATACATGCCCGTATGCCTCTCTCATATAAAGGAGGACTTCTCCGTCATCCATGCCCAAGTGAGGACACAACACATACATGCATGCATCACCGGATACCCCTAACTATATGAGTAACAAAAAACCACTCTTGGGCTATCAATGCGCATAACTCACGTCACATTTTTTACGGATAAGTATCAAAGCCTATCTTAGGCATAAAAATCCACATTATTTCCGCAAGATTAACCCAAATGTTATTTTAGTTTTTCTATAAGAAATAGGCGCCCCACATCCGCAAGACAACTCGAAGGTTATTTAGTTTCTCTATAGGAGAGGGGAAATCACATATAACAAAGAGGTGTGGTAGTTTTAAGTGATACAATTCTAGATAATAAAAATTTAAGGAATCATAATTTATCAATATCATTTATTGTAATGTCTCAATTTTCTTTTGTCATTTATATATCAATTACAACAATATCCACTCACTTTTTGGAGAAAACATATCATTTGACATCTTGTCGATAATAAATAATTTCATCATAGTATTTTCCCATTATTTTGGGGCAACCATCATTTTCCTATAAAAACATTCTTTAACAAAACGAAGATCAAAGCTCATGCAATAAAAATAATTTATACTTCTTACCAAGGCAATTTGTATAACAATTAAAATTCAAGTCACAATACAAATACAAATACAAATATCAATCCACATAATAATACGCATACTCAAATTCATCCCATCAATGACAAATCCTCAAATTTAATCTCAATGTACACATTTACATTACCATCGTCCCAAAATTTTAAATCTTATAACATCAGCCCCAACAGTAACTCATAATTTATTTTTCAGAATTTATAAACTCATTACAAAAACATAACCCATCGTCTTTTAATACCAAAATTGATAAACCCAATCAAATTATAACTTATTCTATTAAATTCCAAAATTGATCATCCTAATCAAACCATAATTTATTCTCTAAAACTCCAAAATTTATAAGCCCAAATAATTCACCCTCCTTAAATACCCAAATTTGATAAGCTTAAACCAACCCATAAATCATTAAATCTAAGTCTAGCCCACATATATATTCAACTAAACAACTTTGGGCCTAACTATTTAGTTCAGCCCGTAACAATGCCCAATTCCTGAATTTCTGAACTCAATTCCAATTCAATTCAGAACTAAATTCAAATCAATATCCAATTCCAAATCAAATTAGTACCTAATTCCTTATTTTCTGGATGCAATTCAAATCAGTACCTAATCTTTATTTTCTGAACCTATAAGCCCAATTCCATCAGCAACCCATATCCTTTATTTTCAGAACTTATAAGCCCAACCCAATCAACAACTCATATTTATTATAAGTCAAATCCACCATCCATATCTATTTCATAAGTCCAGTCCATATCCTACATCTTATAAGCCCAATTCCATCAATATATTAAAAGCCCAAATTAACCAAGATAATTTCATTCAAATCTTTAAATCAATTAACAATAAAATAATTCTACTCCAATTCTATTCCATTCTTTAATCATTCCTCAATTATTTCACAAAATATAACCCTTTACAATTTATCAAACTTACTCCACATGCCAAGTCTAACTCATTATTATGTCTAATAAAACAAATAACATGTACAACACTACTAATCAAAACACTCTAAAACACTAACTATTTATATAATTGTGTTTTTCTTTATTTAAATTAATCTAAACCCAGACTTGTACTATTTCACAAACTCCATATTTTCCATCAACTACACTCAAAATATTCATAGATTATTTTAAAATAAATATAAAGAGAATGAAGAAAAACTCACCTATTTGATCATGTAATGAATATCACAAAAGCTGCATTGATCTAAAATCCTACAAAGTCGAAAATCACAACAAATAGGTGAATACCCAATCAATTTCTTGAGCAAAAACACGTGCACATCACCCACACAAGCACATGTCACATCCCCTTTTCTTTCTTTCTCTCTTCTTATTTTCTCTTCTCTATTTTCTTCATCAATTTTTCCTTCCATTATTTTCTTTCTTCTATTCATTTTCTCTTCTTCAATTTCTCATTCCCTTCCCCTCTTTTGTCTTCTTCTCCATCATCTATATTTATCTTTTATTCCTTTTTATTTTCTCTCCCATTTCTTTTTTTTTTCTTCACTCCAAGCACCGTACGGCAAAAAAGAATACTTAAATCCAAAGACATCCCACTTAGGGTTTTAAGTAGGTAGTTATATTTGCACCCTTGTAGCTGCCACACCAAGTTAAGTCCATAGATGAGTATAAACCCGTCACAATTAGGGTTTAAGTAAATATTTATATTTGCACCCATTTTTTTATATATTTAAACTAATCATATATAACTAATAAAATATTACATAAAATCATTAAAATGCACTATTTAGCCACCAAATATTTGGCTATTACTAGAATACTAATTTTGTAAATCATGCATTATTAATGTGCAAATATAGTTTTGGTCGACATCAATAAAAGATGTATTTTATCGAACTTCAAACATGGAGGTAAATATATCCAGGTAGTTCTAGGAAATGAGGTCATTACATTTAATTTTATTTTTTTGTACAAAAAAATATTTAATATGGTCGTTGAAAAAGCACGGGTGTTACATCCCGAGACGCGATCTCTTCGTTCTTCTTCCTCTCCTGTTGATGGGGTGGAGATCTCGCCTTCTACAACCTGTTTGGGCTCTTCTACTCTTGTTGGGATTGTCACTCGTTCCGTTTCTATTGTGCAACGAGAGGGTGATGATGGTTCACCAGTCGTTCCTTCTTTTTTCCAGGCTGTGGGTGGTGGTTTATCCATACTACCAGATCCTCACATTCTTCATTCTCGGATCAGTTTGAAAGAACCTACTTCTGAAGAAATTCGGGTCAAATTGGACGAAAAGTTTTGATGGTTTTCCCGGCTTGGCGTGTAGGACAGTGCGCATAAGCTGATTAATTAATGGCACAGACGGTCAGTGGAGATGACTTCAATGCCCGTGCTGGATCCGAGCTTTCATCTTGAAGATGGTGTTAGGCTTGTAATGGACGAGATGACCCATTTTGCCTATGCAGAGGTGATGGGTTTGGGTCATCAGGTCAATCACAATCTTGTGATTTTTCTGGAGAGAAAGCTCTCTGTGCTATTATTGGTATTTTCCCATGTTTTTTTTTTATCAATATGATGCGCTAAAAACGCGATGTTTTGAACGGATTAAAGCGGTTGGGGTTGCTCAAACTTTGTTGGCCGATGTGGAGGGTACACGAGATCGGTATGTGGAGTCCTTGAGAGCTAAATTAGACGACATTCATGCACGCTTGCACAATGTGGAGAAAGAGTTGTCCATCGAGAAAACACTTCATGATGAGGCCACGCATGCCATGATAGAACACTCTAAAAATCATGACATCGCTGAAAAATAGGTGGAACACTTACTGGCTTCGCTTGACGAGGTCAAGGATGATTACTCCACGATGCTCACTACTGCTGAGGGCCAACTTATCGTGGCCAGAAGTGATCTTGCTTCTGTTAAGGATAGGCTTCATTTTGTGGGGGTGGCGAATTGGCAGCATGTTGTCGATGGTCGGACTGAGCTTTTGGATTATATTGAGGGTCTCAGTGTTGACTTGTCCTAATATCGTCATCTAGTCTATCGGTCATTCGAGGATGAAGAGTGTGCTAAAGACCCTCCGAGTGATCCAATGGCTGAAGAGTTGCCACCTTCTCTTCTTGAAGAAAGAATCCCTATAAATGATGCAGCTACTTTTCTTCCTGCAGATGGTATTGCTGAGGATGTTATAAAATTTTCCCCTTAATCTTCTACTGTTACCTTCGAATGTAATAGAATAGATTTTGAATGAAAGACAAAAAAAATTTCCTTTGTTTTTCTTCTTATTGACTTCGTTCGTCCGTTGTTGTTCGAATGATTTGTATTTGAGCTTTGATTTTTACAGCTATATCCTTGGCAGTCTTTTCCAAATTTGAATTTTCCTATGCTTTAGTACGTATGTCTCAACCTTGTGTTTGTCGTCTCGGAGCTTTTGTGAAAAGGTGTTTTGTCTACTTGTCTTTTACTTTGTTGATCTAGTATGTTAGTTAATTCGAGGCTCTCTTGGGCTATGCTGACTTGTTCCTCTGTTGTTTGCTCTATTTGTCTAATAAAAAATGGAATATGTCTCATTCGAGTTGGTTTGTTGATTGGGTTGTCTCGAAGTTGCTTCTACTTCATTGAATCGTTCCCTTAACATTTACTTCGTTAACTTGACGTTTCAGTCGTCTCGAAGCTGTTTTTTTACTTGTTTTGTTCAACTGATCTATTTCGTTAACTCGACATTTCAGTCGACTCAAAGTTTTTTACTTTGGCTTCGCTAGTTCGACGCTCCAGTTGACCCAGAGTTATTTTACTTAGTTGACTAGTTCGCTTAACTTTACTTTGTTAGCTCAACGTCTCAGTCGACTCGAAGTTTTTGTGTTAAGCTTACTTGTTCCTCTACTTTGGCTTCGTCGATTCGACGCTCTAGTCGACCTAGAGTCTACTTCGTTAATTCAACATCTCGATCAACTCGAAGTTTGTGTGTTTACTGTTTAGTTAACTCGGGTATCCAACCTTTGCTTCGTTAATTCGATATCTTGGTTGACTCAAAGTTGTTGTGTTAAGTTGCCTTGTTTGCTAAACTTTTACTTCGTTAATTCAACGTTTCAGTCGACTCAAAGTTTTTGTGTTTAGTTGACTCGGGTGTCCAACCTTTACTTCGTTAACTCGACATCTCGGTCGACTTGAAGTCGTTGTGTCAACTTGACTTGTTTGTTCAACTTTTACTTCATTAATTCGACATTTCAGTCGACTCGAAGTTTTTATGTTAAGTTGACTCATTCGTCCACTTTGGCTTCGTTGGTTCGATGCTCTAGTCGACCCGAAGTCGTTTTACTTAGTTGACTCGTTTGTCCAACTTTTATTTCGTTAACTCGATGTTTCAATCGACTCAAAGTTTTATGTTAAGTCGACTCATTCGTTCACTTTGGCTTCGTTGGTTCAACGCTCTAGTCGACCCGAAGTCGTTTTACTTAGTTGACTCGTTCGTCCAAATTTTACTTCGTTAACTCGAGGTTTCAGTCGACTCGAAGTTTTTATGTTAAGTTGACTCATTCGTTTACTTTGGCTTTGTTGGTTTGACACTCTAGTCGATCCGAAGTTGTTTTACTTGGTTATCTCGTTTGTTCAACTTTTACTTCATTGGTTGATCAGACCATAAGTTTATTGTATATATCCCACTTGCGTCCAGATTCCTTTTGGCTTTATACGCCAATTGCTTTTCATAGCTTCGCTTTGAAGTTGTTCGCCTTCATGGGATATTGATTCCGAAATTGAAACTTTATTGATTCTCCTATTTGGATGTCTTGACTACTTCTAGTAGTTGTTTTTCTGGAGCAGTTACATTACATTGTGGAGCAATTTTTCGACTGATGTTTTCCTCACGTTGGTGTTTTATGTCTCTGTTGCTCTTTCTTGTTTAATTTATGACCTCCTTTGTTTGGCCCATTATTGCTCCTCGTTTGGCATCGCTTGTTGAGGCTTGATAGAGTTTGTCGTTGCTAATTCCTTTGTAAGTAACTTTGGTTGGATTTTATCCGCTGGTAGAGTCCCCGAGTTGGTCAGTGCAACCGTCTTTAGGGCGTTGATCTTTCCGCTTCGATATAGGTCTGCTCGAGTGGGAGATGCTTCTTTGCTGGGGTAGATGTAGTGTAGAGCATATATCAGTTCCTTGGATCATTTTTTTGATCGTGTGGCGGTGGTATATGCTTTTTCATTTCCTTTGAATTGCTTTTCTGGTATTCCGATGAATTCATCGAGTCGTCCTTTTTGGACCCAATGCTCGATTTCTTCTTTCAATTTGTAGCAGTCTTCGATATCATGTCCGTGATCCTTATGAAAATAGCAGTACCTGCTTTTGTCTCGTCCTTCTGGGTCTCCTCTTATCCTGGGTGGCTAGTGGACGTTCTCCCAATTCGCCATGTGTTTCAAGATGTTGGTATGGCTTGTCTTTATGGCTGTGTACGGTTTGTACTCCTTTTTCATTACACTGGTTATCCGCTCATGACAGGGTCGTGCCGATTGCGACTTCCTACTGGTTGGATTCGATTCTTCCGTCGTTTCGATGTTTCTTTGAATGATTGTTATCTTCCCGTGGTCTATCGTCTCTTTTTTTTTCTTTCCTTTCCCGTTTCCTCGAATGGTTCTCCCTTTCCTGTTCATTCTTCCTCCTCAAAGCTTTCATCTCTTCAAGGGAGATTTATTTATGTGATGTTTTCAGCAGAGGCCTCTCTTCAAAGAACAGCAGTCCGGCGATGAAAGTTGCTGCTGTTATGTTGTCGCTACATCCATCAATCATTGTCAATTTGTTGATAAAACGAGTGACATTCCCGTATTTTTCCTTTGGGTTTTTGTCTGATGTGTAGGAGGCAGTGTAGTCATTTCCTCATCTACTGATTTCCAATGAATTAGGTGATAAAAGCGGTGGCTAAAGCTTTGAAAGAGTCTATTGACCTTGGTGGTAGGCTATTGAACCAATTTATCGCTGTGGAAGTGAGGCTGGTTGGGTGAAGGGGATTGTTGCGGTGAGAGAGAGATCTTGTGTGCCGAAGGGGATATGTTATATATGTACGAGTTTGGATCTACAAAGTACTACGCGTTTTAAAGTTGTGCGGGTCTTGGGCCCAAAGCGGACAATATAGTACTCTGTGGATCAGGTCGTTACAGAATGGTATCAGAGCACTTGGTTAGCCTAGGCTGGGGTAGAGTGTAGGTGATCCTCGGAATGTGGATATGGGTGTGTAGGAGTGTAGAAGTCTTAGAGATGAAGTGACAAGGGTGAACCTTGAAACTTTAGTATTATTTCTTTTTCGTGAATCTCATGATGAGGTTTCATTGACTTGTGTGTGCGCGAGTAATCTTATTTATAATGTCAATATTTGCGCGACATTATTCCGTATCGTTTCCTTTTTAGTGGTTTTGATATCCGTAGTGTTCAGTTAGCACTTTCCGCGAATCTCGGGACGAGATTCCTTTTGAGTTGTATATATTGTAACACCCCTACTTTTCCAATCACTATATATATTTAAGTTCATAAAATCCAATTGAAAATTGTATTTTAAAAAAAATCTTTTTTCATTTGACAAGTCGTATTTTTCGAAATCCTGTTGACTTTCTTACCTTCCGAATCTCGGGACGCGATTCCATTTAACGTGTGTATAATGTAACACCCCTAAATTTCATAAAACTATTTTATTTTATTTTGAATAAAATAAAATAGGGTTACATGTAATTGAATTCAGGTTTCAAAATTTTAGGGTTTATTTGGTGAGTTAAAGGGTGGGTGCCCTCAAAATTTTTAGTGGGGGCGAATAGCCGCCCATAATATAAAGCAAAACCCTCATTCCCTTATTCTCTTGTGCAACAGGAAGAGCAAACTTTGCTCTTCCTCTTATCCTCTTCGGCGATGACGAAGGCTAGGGAGGCGTGAGAATGATGGGTTGCTGGCGATGTGGTGGTGGTCCGGCGAGGTGATTGTTGCGGTGAGAGAGAGATCTTGTGTGCCGAAGGGGATGTGCTATATATGTACGAGTTTGGATCTACAAAGTACTACGCATTTTAAAGCCGTGCGGGCCTTGGGCCCAAAGCAGACAATATAGTACTCTGTGGATCAGGTCGTTACAGCAGGTCCACCCGAGGGTCTGTGGCAGCGCCGCCAGATGTTTGGATTGTCTGGGGTACTGCGTGCTACATATCCGCATTTTTGGGTGCTACATTGTTGTCAGTAGGAGAGTTGTCGCAATCATCACTGGGTTGAGGATCTGCGAAATGCGTCATTTGTTCTGACGACTTGTTGATCTTCTATCAGGTTATGGTGAGCTTTGTCACTGTGGATTTTGTTTTTAGAAAGGAAACTTGTCGTTCCCCCCGAACGACGCCAATCTGATGCGTCCAAAAATCATCCTCCTGTGAGTTTGACCTACAAAACAATTGTTAGACTGCTAAGGACCACCTTTTTTATGGCCGAAAACACTTCGATGCTTAAGTCAGCGACTCTGTTGGAAGAAGGAAGTAAATTTGGACAAAACTCAGTTAAAGTTGCATACCTGTGTCGAATGTTCCCTTTAATTTTTATAATGGTCGCGGTTAATTCTCAGCGTGACTTAAGCATGTGAGGCGAAACGGAAGGAGATGTTTCCTATAACAGTATTCTCCTTAATGGAGATTTATCTGTGGAGATACTCTGATCCAAGTATTCCTCTGAAAAAAGGGCCAATGGAGGCACTATACAGTGCACACTTAGGGATGGCAATTGGGCGGATTTGGGAAAATCCATCCCCGCCCCGCTGGGGATACGGATCCCCAAATCCGCCCCGAATATCTGTTTATATAATTTTTCAAAAACCATATCCGCTTCGGATGGATTGGCTGATATTCGTCCCGCCCAAATATTCGTTAAAAAAACAAACAAACAACACATTGAGAAGATATTAGATTAAGTAGTAAAAAACAAGAAATCATCAATTACATTCAATCGCTTCAATCCATCAATAACAACACCCATCTACATCTAAAACAACAACAACAAATGATAATGGTGATTATGATTTGAGTTCCCCATTGTATCTTTTTCCCCAAAAACCCAACAACAGCAACACCCAAACACTACAAGATAGTGCTACTACTGAATCCCCCATTCCTCAAGAATTCCTCTCTTTTTGCTCACAACAAAATAATCCCCCATCAAATGTTAGACAAGTCTATCAGACAACGGTGGAAGAAGGTGGTAATAAAGGCGAAGATGAGGACGACGACATCCAAGAGTTAATACAACTTGTGGGCGAAGGCGGGAGAGGATACGAGTCTTGGCTCTCATTCCCAAAACCAAACATAACCACAATCAAATCGGAAAAATCCTACCACGTTAGATCAGTCAGTCTTCCATGCAAATCCCACCCATTGGTCACTCAACTCAATGACCAACTCACCAATCTCAAGTCCTGACATCTTAGATGATTTTTACAACTTCCTAAATACACAAGGATCACTCGCTCGCCGGTCCGATTGGGTGGAAGTAGGGATGGCAGTGGGGCGGATTTGGTAAAGGGTTTTTGGATTTTGGGGTGGATACGGATTCCCAATCTGTATCCGTTTATTAATCGGGGCGGATACGGATTTAGCCATATCCGCCCCGCGGATATCCGTTTAATTAGTGAAATTACTAAAATACCCTCGGTTTAATTAGTGAAATTACAAATATATTTTTACTATATAAAGGAGAAATGTATTCCCCTCATCTCACATTCTCCCCCTCTCACTCACATTCTCCCCTTGTCTCTCACAGCAATTAGCAAAGGCGGAGGCCGTGGCCGAGGCGAGGCCGAAGCCCGAAGGGTCGTCCCGATCGTCCCTTCTTCTCTCTTCACAGCAAAGGCGGAGGTCGAAGGCCGAAGCTCGAAGGGTCGTCTTCGTCCCTTCTTCTCCACAGACACTCGAAGACAAAGGGATTAATCCTCCTCCCTTCTTCTGCTGAGATTTCGCAAGGAAGATCCATCCTCCTCCCTCTTCCTGTTGCTGCTACGACGGTCTTCCTCCTTCCTCCTTCCTCCTCCCTGCTGCGACGACGATCTTCCTCCTCGCGGTGATCCCTTCCCTTCCCCTGGTCCTCTTCGTCCCTTCATCTCAGATATGATCTGTGAGATCTCAGATATGAGATCTGATTTCTGATCTGATGAGATATGATGAGATGATCTCTGATCTGATCAGCGATGATCTCTGATCTGATCTGATCCGTGATGATCTCTGAGATTTTTTTGATTGATTTTTTTCTTTTTGTAATTTTTTTTTAATTAACCTCCAGTGGGGAGGGGCAACTATGGAATGCCAAATCTTTATTACTTAGCAAAAAATCTTACAATCGTTACGGGGGTACATTACGACGTTACCCGCATTTAGCCAAAACCAAAAATAAAAAGCCAATCTTTCAAGCATTTGTCCGAAAAGAAATAACAAAACTAAAAACCTCCAAGGACTTGAGCCAAAACAGAGTGCACGCAAGCCTGCAAAAGCAGCCAGCGTACACACGCTAAAATAGCACTCAAACAAACGCCAAAATAATCCGCAACATCTCAAACAAAACCGCAACCACGCAGCAAAGCAGGCCGCATCACTCAGCATCTCAGCGAACAAAATCACAACATCTTCAGGCCGTGTCCTCGCAGCGTCGGACCGCAGCATCCCAAGCCACAGCAACGCAACATCCAGCAAAACAGAGTACACTCTGTTTTGCGACAGAGTGCCCAGCCTGCTCTGCTCTAGTGCGCACCCACCGTGTTGCTGCTCGTCCCCGTGATTGCAAACCTATTTCACAATTTCCTGCAATCCAATTGAAACACCCGTGGACAGAGGTTTCACATTCCCAGCAGATGGTGCATCGCGCAAACCTGCAAGCCAAATCGAAGCAGTCTAACACGAAAAACGAGCTACTGAGCGAACTCGCCAACATGCCGCAGTCTCGCCCCAGCAGCATTCCCCAACTTTATGCGCAACAGTGTGTAGAACAGGAATACACATAAAGGCTACCTCTACTCTTCCCCGTGACGAAGATACGCCGTTTGTAATCTGTCAAACACAATCAAGCCTGCTATTCTCCTAGGAAAATCAGTCCCACTGAAAGAAACTGTCCCATGGTCATGTAGTGCTCTATCCGCTAATGAATCTGCCACCGCATTGGCCTCCCTATAGATATGTTGGCAATCTAACGTCATTGTCGCTGCCAACAACTTGATTTCTTTCAAAATATTCTCCAAATGCCACAGGATTTTTAAATTATCCTTAAACCAGCCACAAACAAGTTCCGAATCTGTTTGGATAACCACCTTTTTGAATCCCCAGGCGAGACATAGGCGGAGTCCCTCAAATAGAGCCAAAATTTCCGCTTTATTGTGAGATCCTGCACCGAAAAATATTTGTTTGCCCAAAACACAGAAGCCCCGAGAGTCTCTAATAACCACACCGTCGGCTGCCTTTTCCTTGCGGGAGGAGCCATCCACATTAAGCGCAACAAAATCTATTGGGGGGGGGGGATGCCAAAAAACAATTCGAACGGACTTCCTTCTAACAGGGAGCACATCCAACCCCAAAGACTGTAAGGGAGCCTTATTACTGCTAACTTGCTTGGGGAATATAAAATTATTTGCCATTCGCAACTGACGCCTAATGTTCAAAATCACAAAGGCGGAATTTGGGGGAACATTTTCATAAACACATTTGCATCTTTGTTTCCAAATTTCCCATAGAATGAACATAGGAGTAAGAAATAATAACACACATGTTTGCGAAGTGCGTTTAACTCTCTTGAACCATATTGCAAGAACCGTTGAGATTTCTGCTGGTCGTCGTATATGAACGTCAAAGATCCCGGTCAAAATGATTCCACACCTGCATCGCCAATTCTCCGTCCAGAAAGAGATGCTTCAAAGATTCTTGCTTTGGCGATCTACAACAATGGCATCTAGAGGGCAGGCTTAAACCACATCTGTATAATTCACCGTCCACTAGCACTCCTCTACGGAGTAATTTCCAAACAAAGACTGATATTCGGGATGGCAAAATGTCGTGCCAAAGTGTTTGACTTAATGCATTGACCTTCCCATGTTTCCGTAACAGTTCATATGCCGACTGAAGTGAAAATAACCCATTCGGGTTTGGAGCCCACACACACGTGTCCTCTTTCATGGGTCTCACCACGTAGGCTATCTGCAAAAAGGTCACGCGCCAAGTTTCTGAGATCTCGATGAACCAAATAAAAATTTGTAAAAAGCATCTCGCGAACTGAAGGCCATAAATCTTGGTCAACCAGTGCCGCCGATCTCCTGAAAGAAGCCACCATGTTCCAATTCTCCTCAAAGAAACTGATATCCCCAATGCCAATACGCCAAAACGAGTTACTCAAAAGAAAGTTTCTCCCAAACATGATCTCTTTAAAAAACGGAGAAGACCCACCTTTCACAGGTTGACTGTTCTCCCAAGCATGATTTATTGTAATTTTTGTATAGATTGTTTGTAATTTGTGTTACATCTGATGAATGAAATATAATTTATTGTAGTTAGAACCTTAGATGAATGAAGTATATAATTTACTGTTGTTAGATGGAAAATGAATAACTAGATTTACTGTAGTTTGTAGTTAAATGGAAGATGAATAAATAAAACCAGTAACTGAAACGCAAACCGTAAACGAATTGGCGGGGCGGGGCAGATATCCGTCAATCCGCACGGGGCGGTTATGGTTTTTACTTTAAATTGTAAACGGATTGGCGGGGCGGATTCGGGGATCCGGTATTCCCGACGGATCGGGGATGGATTTGCTCAAATCCGCCCCAATCCGCCCCATTGCCATCCCTAGGTGGAAGATCTACTAGACGAGTTCCTCTGGTTCATAGACACCTACGGTATTTCCCGAGCAACACTTGTTAGTCTTAAAGAAGAGCAATCCGCAACTCAAGTAGCGATTTGGAGGAGAGACGAGTTGAAGATCACCGCGCATGTTAAGCCAAGGAAGAAGATTGATAAGGAGTTGAAGAAACTCGTGTCCACTATTCGATCCATTGGAAAATCTTCTTATTCTTCCTCTCCTTATAGGGAGGAGGGAGGGAAGAGGCGGTTGTAAGAGAGCATTTATGTAATAGGCAGAGAGAGAGAATGAGAAATTAGGGTTAGGTTTTTTTTTTTTTTTTTTTGGTTATTTTTTTGTACCTAAACGGATATCCGTGCGGCGGATATGGCCAAATTCATATCCACCACTTGACGGATGTTGTTTGGATATCTGTATCTGTCCTGAAATCTGTTTAGACACATCCAAAACCGCCCTAATCGGGGCGGGCGGGGCGGATATTCGTGAAAATCCACCCCACTGCCATCCCTACGCACATTGCACCTCGTCGATCTTTATGAACTTATCTCCTTGGTTCCCAAGATCTAGGGCATAAAATGAGTTAGATATGGTTCATATCATACCCAAATCCCTAAACGTTCATTGTACTGGTTAACAAAATTATGTGCCATCCAAACAACGTGGTCCTTGCGAGGGACGAATCTAGGGAGATCAAGTAGGGGCAGTGCCCCCACTGACTTTTGATTTTTTTTGGTTTTTTTCGATTTGCTGATCTTGCAACGTCGACGACGCCATTCCACCCCACCCCTTCCTCTATCCCTCTGTTCTCTGCGACGCCGAGGACCCGAACCTGCCCCTTCTTCTTTTCTGCCCTTCTATCTGTTTATTGTGAGACCGACAACCATCTCTCTATTTTCCTTTCCCACCATCCCCACCAGCCATCAACAACCCCAATCTCTTTTATCTGCTTTGAGGAAGAAGAATTTTTTGAAGTGTTTTCTCGAGATAAATTCGTATATCGAAGTCTTGTTTAGTATTTTATTTCTAGAATTTTTCTGGAGATACATGAAAATTTATCTCCAAATAAATTCGACCCATTAGTGTTTCCTCAAGATACATGTTTGTATCTCGATATTCATCTGTAGGTTATTATTTTAAGGACATTTTGATAATCAACATGAGTCTTATGTCAGCCAATGCATGTTGACTGCTAGCTGAAGACTACAATAATGATTAATGTTTGGGGTATTATCTAATTAACTATTTTATCGGAAAAAAAATCGCAAATAACCCAATTTTTTTTGGCCCCTTAACTTTATACACCAATTTGATTTTTCTCCCATATATTTAACTTTTATGCTCATACAAAGTAGCTTGTTAGATCCATTTTTCTCTCCCATAAATTAGATGGAGTTTTGTATATATCTCTGTATTGTTCAAATTTTAACAAAAATTATGTTAATGTAATTAATTATTATATTATTATTAATTAATTATAATTCATCACTTTGCTCTCCTTGAACAAAAATCCTGACTCCCTCACTAGTCCTTGCCAAAATCCTCTCGAGGTTAAGGTATCAAATACGTCCAATAATACATGCTACTAGCTAGCTCTAGAAATTTGCTTCCAAACAAACAGTCCTCACCGGCCACCCCTATCTATCTAAATTCCCACCAACCTAACATACAATTATTGAGACTCAGATGTTCTAATAAAAAAAAAATAAAAAAAATGAGACTCAGGTGATCCCTTCACTATATTTTATGGGAATTGCAAATGCATATCGAGGTCAGGACTCCGACACCATGATTATGTGCATAAAGGCTCTGCCATCTTGTTTCTCTGTCCAACATATCCTGATTTATTTTGAGTAAAATATTATTATATTCAATTCTATTGATTATCCATCCAGACATGATTTGACACCACCCTCGCCCACTCTCTCGACGTCTAGAAGGGCTCTTACGAATGTGATAACATCTGATGATGCAGAGATAAAAACTTATGAGCTTTGCTAGCTGTCGAGGAAACCAGCGAGGAAAATGAGGTGGAGGGGTGGAAATCGTTCACCCCCTTCAAAATGTGCGCGTGAAAAATCAATACACACATCTCGAGGGGAGTGAACGGTTTCCACCCCCTCCACCTCATTTCCCTCGCTGGTTTCCTCGCTCATTTCCTCGACACTTAGAATTTCTGAAAACTTATTCATCATTATCTTGTTTGTAGAAACATCTGACAATACTTTTCAAGATCAAACACCAAATTAAAGGGCCAAAATAAGCATAAGAAAAAGTGAAATGTCAAATTTACTTAAATAACTAATTTACTATGAGTACCCTGGTGATTGAAAAGGTCCTTGTATAAATAATTGGTAATATTGTGACTAACCATTGCGACACATATATTTTGACTCATTGTAAGATTTTCCAATGTTGAAGAAGACACAATGATGATAATTGAAGCCTCACTTCTATTCAAGATGGGATAGAAATTGAGAAGAAAAACACAACTTAATGATGAATGATTACTTTTTTTTTCAAAAACATTGGTGGTGTACAATCATGGCTTCTTTTGCAATTTGGCATATGAAATAAACATTGTTGAATCACATAAGTGGTGAATCTAAGCAAAGATTACATTGTACAAAAAGCTAGATGCTAAAAGAAATGAAAAAAGGAAATTAAAAACAAGCAAACAAGGATTTAGTTCTAAGTTTTTTTTTAAAAAGAAAAGCAAAATGAAAATTCCAATTATAAGAAATTAAAATAAAATCATCATGAATTAATACTACCCTTATTGTTTTAGTCAGAGTCTTTGGAAAATGTAATAATAAGCACGAGATTCATGAGATGCCAGCAGTGTAGAGCTAGCGAAGGCATTCATACAATTTTAATTAGTGAAAATTTGAATACTTTTACCACAGCTAGCTGTCAAGCCAAGGGTGAGTTTGGGTTGGTATGTCTATCACATCATCTCCCACTCTTCAAATTTTAAAGAACCACGTTTAAAAGATATGAGAGAGAGAAAAAGAGAGAGTGGATTGATTTATATATACATTGATTTATATATACATATTCTCGAATGAATGAACGATCACATTGATGAAAATCAACCAAATGAAGCAAGTTGTTGAAATAAAATAAGATGAACCCAAATATAATATAAATAAACTCTCTCTCTCAGTCTCACTCCCTCTACAAAGTCTATCACTACATACATTTACAACATCATCTTGACTATATAAAGCGCGTTTTCAATTTATTTACCAAATGAATAGTGGGGGAACAACGATTTTGTATTCAATCTCATTATGAGATTTTTCATTTTGCCCTAAAAAGTTCAATCTATTTACCAAATGAACAGAGGGGGGACAGGGATTTTGTATTCAACCTCATTATGAGATTCTCCATTTTGCCCTAAAAACTTCAATCTATTTACAATCAAAATAAGTTAGTTAAAGAAGTAAAAACAATAATTTAGAATAGCAAAAATGAACAAGGGTAATTTAAATTTCTTATTAGTGGAGTTCACGTTATTATAATATCCACTACTACAAGAGGTCATGTGATACATTACTTTCGGTCATATGACAACTTCAATGATATATAAGTATATATATTTTGTAGTTTTTGATGTATGTAAAGAAAATGTAGCATGGGATAAGATGGGTTTTTGTCTCAGGCCCAGTAAAAAAAATAGGATTAAGTTAATTTTTTTCCTATATTATTCATGATTTTAATTTCATATTTTTATGACATTTTGAAGAAATTTTAAACTTAATATATCGATTTAAATAATTTAATCATAATAATTAAATCCAATCAAAGATTTTAGTATTTTTTTTTTATAATGTTGTACAAAATTTAATATTTAATGATATGTCAATAGCATGAGTAGTCCACACAAAATTAAATTAAAAATATTTTTGTTAAACCAATAGACGATACACAAAATTTAAGTATTAACATTTTTTAATTTTTATTGTGTCAATCAATAATTTTGCTTAATGCATATAGATTCAATGCAAAATCATTGAATGATGGATAAATTTCACATTTACTTAATCCTGAAAATAAATAATATTAAATAAATAATTATATGCACGCGAAGTGGGCACTCACGACTAGTTTATAGAGGCTCACCGTATGCATGAGATGGACATTCACTATGCAAGCATAAGGTGGTGATGTCACCTCAAGATTGAGATCCTTGTATAAATAATTGGTAATATTGTGACTAACACCTATTGATGAATGATTACTTTTTTTCAAAAACATGGGTGGTCTACAATCATGGTTTCTTTTGCAATAAATAGTTTTGGCATGAAATAAACATCATTGAATCACATAAGTGGTGAACCTAAGCAAAGATTACATTGTACAAAAAGCTAGATGTTAAAAGAAATGAAAAGGGAAAAAAAAAAAAAAAAAAGGATTTAGTTCTAAGTTAAAAAGAAGTAAAATGAAAATTCCAAATATAAGAAATTAAAATAAAATCATGAATTACTGCTACCCTTGATGTTTTAGTCACCGTCTTAAATATTCTGCATGGAAGGTGTAATTGTCAGGACAACATCTCTTATGGGTTAGGTGTAGTTTGTGTATTGTTTTTCCTATATCATCTTCGAAACTTGTTGAAATTCTCACAACTGCAAAAGATTATGAATCTCGTGTATAGCATGTGCAATTATTTCACGTCTTTAGCTTTTGTCATATAGTAATAATGTATATTATCATTGACAGAATAAATAAATGTATGTGCAATTATTTACCTTATCTCTTCTTCATTAATAGTAGCTGTCAAGGATAGAAAAAACAATGTGATATCATGGACAGGTTGGTAGATATTGAAACGGACTGCCAAATTATAATATCGATCCATCTACACTGTAAGACCCCGTAGATACTATCAGATAACCTCAAGATACATGTAAATGTGTTCATCGACAGTATACACAGACAGGTACATTGAAGACATGTTTGAAATGAGCCTTTGTTTAGTCTAGTGCCCATGTCTCAAGCACGTTTTCCCTGCATGACTTGGATGAAGATTAATTTCAACAATTACTATTATGCACTCGCTTTCTCATCCTTTTTTTTTTTTTTTTTTTGAAAGGCAAGCCGGTTTTTTCAGCATAGGATCCGTAACCTACTCCCGAGATGCGACCTACGGGTCGAATACCACCCCGAAATAAAGATGCCTCCAGTGGGTCTCGAAGCAAGGATCTGTGGAACAAGTCCACAACTCCTTAACCAATCGACCACAGCCCCATTAGCAATAGTTATACATTAACTTCTTACCATTATTTACAACCATAAGCAATAGTTATACATCAACTTCTTACCATTATTTTGCGATATTAGTTATATATTTTAATTATTATGCTCGTTTGCTCATTTCTAAGGTCATTGATAATAATCTTATTTTGGCTTAAAATTGGTCTGAATACATGTGAACTTGGACCTATATCAACTCGATTAAATAAAGATCCATCATCTGAGCAAAGGAGTTTGATTGTGTACATACCAAGAGATGAAAACTTCTCTGTAGAAAAGCTAGCGAATTTTGGTGGTTCAGGTGTGGCAGAAGCATTGCATGAAAACTTCTATCTGTTTATTGTGAGACTGACAACCATATCTTCCCATTCTCTCTTCATCTCCTTCTCTCTCTGTTTAATTTATTTTCCCTTTCCACCATTCCCACCAGCCATCAGCAACCCCAATCTCTTTTATCTGCTTTGAGGAAGAATAATTTTTTTAAATAATTAATTTACTATGAGTACCCTGGTGATTGAGAAGGTCCTTGTATAAATAATTGGTAATATTGTGACTAACCATTGCGACACATATATTTTGTGTCATTGTAAGGATTTTCCAATGTCAAAGAAGACACAATGATGATAATTGAAGCCTCAGTTCTATTCAAGATGGGATAGAAATTGAGAAGAAAAACACAACTTATTGATGAATGATTACTTTTTTTTTCAAAAATATTGGTGGTGTACAATCATGGCTTCTTTTGCAATTTGGCATATGAAATAAACATTGTTAAATCACATAAGTGGTGAATCTAAGCAAAGATTACATTGTACAAAAAGCTAGATGCTAAAAGAAATGAAAAAGGAAATTAAAAACAAGCAAACAAGGATTTAGTTCTAAGTTTTTTTTTAAAAAGAAAAGCAAAATGAAAATTCCAAGTATAAGAAATTAAAATAAAATCATCATGAATTAATACTACCCTTGTTGTTTTAAGCACAGTCTTTGGAAAATGTAATAATAAGCACGAGATTCATGAAATGCCAACAGTGTAGAGCTAGCGGAGGCATTCATACAATTTTAATTAGTGAAAAGTTGAATACGTTTACCACAGCTAGCTGTCAAGCCAAGGGTGGTATGTGTATCACATCATCTCCCACTTTTGCAAATGGAAAATTCTTAAATGCAATGGTTGTGTGCCTGATGTTGTACTTGATGACCACTATTTCATATCTCTATACAAATGAACAGTATTTGGTGGTGGATTGATTTATATATACATATTTCTCGAATGAATGAACAGTTTTTCCTAAGTGCACTGGTATTTTGCACTGGTATTTTGCCTGGTGCAATCAGCCATCGTTGGATTGCATCGAGATAAGTATTATTTCTTATCTCGATGCAATCTAACGGTGGCTGATTGCACCAGGCAAAAAACCAGTGCAAAATACCAGTGCACTGTAGAAGCTCTCATGAATGAATGAAGGATCACATTGTTGAAAATCAACCAAACGAAGCAAGTTGTTGAAATAAAATAAGATGAACCCAAATAGTATAAATAAACTCTCTCTCTCAGTCTCACTCCCTCTACAAAGTCTTATCACTACATACATTTACAACATCATCTTGACTATATAAAGCGCGTTTTCAATCTATTTACCAAATGAACAGTGGGGGAACATGGATTTTGTATTCAGTCTCATTATGAGATTTTTCATTTTGCCCTAAAAAGTTCAATCTATTTACCAAATGAACAGTGGGGGGAATAGAGATTTTGTATTCAACCTTAGGGGTGGGCATTCCATCCCGCAATTTCGATCTCGTTCCGATTTTTTTGGGTCTTAATGGGATTGAATAATTTCATCCCGATCCCGTCCTGATCTAGAATGGGATGAGATGAGATGAAGATTTTCAATACCGTCCCGTCCCGAGCTAATTTTTTAATAATAATTTTATTTATTTATTTATTTATTTTTATTCATATAAACTTACAGATGACTGACAGAAACTCATGGTATTTGCAGTGGTAACAAAAATGTTACTTCAAGAAATAAATATTTATTAAGCAAGAGAAAGATAATATACTGTTGCTTGGATTCCCAATAAAAGTGACTCTAATTATTTAACTTACAAATATTGATAATACCTAGGTGAAGATGAAAAATAAAAATTAACTAGTAATACATATTTAGAAGGGAACATTCAGGGGCAGAGCCAAAAATTTGAAATGCCCCGGGTTGTAAAAATATTTTTTTTATAATTACAATATATGTATTGATGGTAAACCATTATGAATATGTTAGAGCATCACCAATATGTCTATATTTCTTCCCTAACAAAAGATGAAATGTCATTTTGTCAAGAAACCATGAATTTTGTTTCCCACAGTAATGAAATTGTAAAATCAGTTGGGAGGCCATTATAGCGGCACAATACTCTTAGTGGGTCCCATTTATCATGTCATTTTCTGAAAGTCAGCCTACTCGACTTCATTGTTAGGGAATTTGGTGGCTACCCTTATATTTGCATGTCACATCTATATCTAATTATAAAAAAGTTATTTTTCACGCTCTTATATGATGATAATCTTCGCACCAGTCACAGACAGCACACTGATCCCGTTCCGTCCCGTTCCGAACTCGTTTGGGATGAGACGAGATCGGGATGAGATTTTTCCATCCCGTCCCGTCCCGATCCCGTATGAACGGGATGAAATATGGATGGGCATATCTCGTCCCATCCCGTCTCGTGCCCACCCCTATTCAACCTCATTATGAGATTCTCCATTTTGCCCTAAAAGGTTCAATCTATTTACAATCAAAATAAGATATTTAAAGAGGTAAAAACAACAAATTTTGGATAGCAAAAATGAACAAGGGTAATTTAAATTTCTCCTACCTTATTAGTGGAGCCCACATTAATATATTATCTACTACTACATGAGGTCATGTGATATATTATTTTGGGTTATGTGACAACTTCAATGATATATATATATATATATTTGTAGTTTTTGGTGTACTTAAAGAAAATGTAGCATGGGATAAGATGAGCTTTTGTTTCAGGCTCAATAAAAAAAAAGGATTAAGTTAATTTTTTCCTATATTATTCATGATTTTAATTTCATATTTTTATGACATTTTGAAGAACTTTAAAACTTAATATATCGATTTAAATAATTTAATCATAATAATTATATCCAATCAAAGATTTTAGTATATATTTTTTTATAATGTTGTACAAAATTTAATATTTAATGATATGTCAATAGCATGAGCAGTCCACACAAAATTAAATTCAAAATATTTTTGTTAAACCAATAGACGATACACAAAATTTAAGTATTAACACTTTTTAATTTTTTTGTGTCAATCAACAATTTGCTCGATGCATATAGATTCAATGCAAAATCTTTGAAGGATGAATAAATTTCACATTTACTTAATCCTTAAAATAAATAATATTAAACAAATAATTATATGCACGCAAAGTGTGCACTCACGACTAGTTTACAGAGGCTCACCATATGCATGAGATGGACATTCACTATGCAAGCATAAGGTGGTGATGTCACCTCAAGATTGAGATCCTTGTATAAATAATTGGTAATATTGTGACTAACCATTGCGACACATATATTTTGACTCATTGTAAGATTTTCCAATGTCGAACACAATGATGATAATTGAAGCCTCAGTTCTATTCAATATGGATAGAAATTGAGAAGAATAACACAACCTATTGATGAATGATTGTTTTTTTTTCAAAAACATGGGTGGTGTACAATCATGGTTTCTTTTGCAATAAATAGTTTTGGCATGAAATAAACATTATTGAATCACATAAGTGGTGAACCTAAGCAAAGATTACATTGTGTACAAAAAGCTAGATGTTAAAAGAAATGAAAAAAAAAAAAAAAAGGATTTAGTTCTAAGTTAAAAAGAAGTAAAATGAAAATTCCAAATATAAGAAATTAAAATAAAATCATGAATTACTGCTACCCTTGTTGTTTTGGTCACCGTCTTAAATAATCTGAATAATTGGAGCATGGAAGGTTGTCCATTTCTTTGGAAAATGTAATAAGCACGAGATTCATGAAATGCCGCCAGTGTGGAGCTAGCACAATTTCAATTAGTGAATCAGTCCTTCTAAATGGTGAGGAAAGGGTCGAGGGGTGAGTGTTATCACTCATTTTTCTTGCACATCTCAAAAGTGCAGGCGTGTATTTCGAGGGGACGAGCGATCACACCCACCCCTCACCCGTTTCCTTACCCATTTCCTTGACTTTGAGATACGCAACTTCGCAAATATCGAGGGGATGAGTGGTAACACCCACCCCCTCGGCCCTTTCCTCGCCTTTATTCTCGCCATTTAGAAGGACTGATTTGAATACTTTTACCACAGCTAGCTGTCAAGCCAAGGGTGAGTTGGGTTGGTATGTGTCACGTCATTGTGTAATCTATACCCATGCATGAGGATTACTGCACTGCCTGGTGGCTCCCTCTTTAAGCACATTTTTGGAGTGCGTGTATAAAGGAGTAGGAGGCAAAAATATATTTTCACCCCTCAAGCGAAAAATCAGGCTGATTTTTCAGGCTAACTAGAATTTCTGTTAAAAGATATGAGAGAGAGAGAGTGGATTCTCGAATGAATGAACGATCACGTTGTTGAAAATCAACTAAATGAAGCAAGTTGTTGAAATAAACTAGAAGAACCCAAATAGTATAAATAAGCTCTCTCTCACTCCCTCTACAAAGTCTATCACTCCTACATTTACAACATCATCTAGACTATATATTTAATGGTATGTCAATAACATGAGTATACACAAAATTAAATTTAAAATATTTTTGTTAAACGAATAGGTGATACACAAAATTTAAATATTAGCACTTTTTAAATTTTGTGTCAATCAACAATTTGTTCGATGCACATAGATTCAATGCAAAATCATTGAAGGATGGATAAATTTCACATTTACTTGATCCTGAAAATAAATAATATTAAACAAATAATTATATGCACTCGCAATGGGCACTCACGACTAGTTTATAGGGATTCAGGGGGGCTCCTGCGCACAGTGGACTGGAAGGGATCCTGCGCATATGTCTCAGCTGTTGGATCAAAATCCAACGGCTCATATCATATCAGAGGAGGGAGTTTTGGGTGGAAAACAAAATTTTAAATTACATCTGCATTTTGAAACAAAATTTTAAATTACATCTGCATTTCAAATCCAATTGATATGAGCCGTCGAATTTTGATCCAACGGCTGAGACACCTGCGCAGGACTCCTCCAGCCCATTGTGCCCCCCAGATCCAGTTTATAGAGGCCCGCCATATGCATGAGATGGACATTCACCATGCATGCATAAGGTGGTGATGTCACCTCAAGATTTATGTGTAAATGGGGTGAATATCCACTCCATGCAAAATGTGATTATCACCTCTGTACTATTTACAACACTCTTCCTTGAATAACCACCTCATACAAAACCTTAAAAGGAAAAACCATAATCAAATAGTGTTAACTTTGAAGTTTTATTGGATGCGCGACATCTTTTTCATGTGTGAACTACATCTTTTTTGTTCCCAAAACTTGAATGTTCAAAAAATGATGCCAGTAAAAGAAAGTTATTGAAAAAAAAAAATCCTTGTGGAATTACTCCAACTTTTCAATTCCCCGAGCTTAGGGTTTGGAGGAGAAACTAGGGTTTGAAGAAGAAACTCTTATCTTCTTCCCACTATTCATCTCCTTCAACTGATGAAGATTAGAGGGTTGTTCGATCAAGGATGACAACCATTGCGTATCAGACTACTAGTCTCTCTATTTCCCCTCGTAGAGAGACTAATGAAAACAAGGAGGGGGCTGGTCGAAATCCTTCTTCAGATCTGGATCTGAACATCAATGGAGAAGGGATTCCATTGGCGCCTGTGGAGGATGGTAAGGCGCACAAGGCAACAACAAACAAAGATGAAGCAATGTCGGATCCAGCTGAAAACAGAGGGACTGTGGCCCTCATAAATGCATCCAAGGAAGCTCTTGCAGCAGTTGTGGACACTGTAAAACCTTAACAAGGGATTGAATCAGGATGCAGGGTGAATGACGATGAACTGGGCTTCTCTATTTGGTACGCACAATAGAGTAGAATCTAAACTTCAGCAGTATGTGCCTCCATCTGTAGTTGATGGGCAAAACCAAGTCCATATCAAACTCTCACAACATGGTAAACGCCTACAAGAGTGTGACAGTACCTCATAGGTAACTTTGTAGGCAAACGTTTGGCCTATGGTTTTGTAAAGGGCAATTAAAACGACTGTGGGGATTGAAAAACGACTTCGAAATGTCAGTGTATGGTGAACGAGCATTCATTTTCCACTTTATGAATGAAGATGATAGATTGAAGATGCTGGAATATGGGCCAGTACATATATGGAAACCATATAGGGAAGAGAGTGTGGAAGTTCTCAATTCAATACCCGTATGGGTGAATCTAAGAAAGGTTTTGTTGTTTCTTTGGAGCACGGAAAGGCTGCAATCTATTGCAATTGCTGTAAGGATCCCCATTATGCTTATAAGGCGACCGAGAACAAATCCAGACTTTCCTTCGCTAGGATATGTGAAGAAGTAGGAGCAACCAGCCAATTCCCAAGCACAATACCAGTGATCATTGATGATGGGAAAACTATTACAGTGGAAGTAGAGTATTCATGGCGGCCGGTGAAATGCAACCAATGCATGGGGTTCGGACATGCTTCGTCAAGTTGTCCCAAGAATAAGAAAAACAATACCAATAGCACTATTGTTTGGAGAGCAAAATAGCACTATTGTTTGGAGAGCAAAGGAAACCAAGAATGCATAAAAATAAGAAGAGAATTCAGTTGCTGATGAAGGATGGACTGTACCAAAGAGTAGTCACACCTTCAAACAAAGAACTGGTCCAACAAACCAAACAAGAGGGAAGACAGAAGATACAACTGCAAAACCCAAGTCAAGTGAGATTGTTATTATGAACCAAACCTTAACTAATGATAGAACCGAAACAAACGAGGGAGGAGAGCCTGGTGAAGCAAGTGAATCAGGGAAGGAAGATGAGCAGCTAGGCATTGGTGGACTAGCTGATGATTTGGTAACCCCTGAAGAGCATGATAGTTGGGAAGAAACAAATGAATAGACAACTGAGGGAGTCCAAGCTAACAACTGTGATGAAGAAACACAGTCCCAATAACCCCAAATGAACGTGTATTCCACGTGGAAGGGATAGATGCTCCCTAACCGTGACTAAGGTTAAAAACACATTGAAAATGTTAGTAGCGAATGAGAAGGGGAACAAAGTTACTAGTAAAGAGAAGGAAGCAATAGAATATATCGACGTGGAAGATTTTAAAGAATTTTTCCTAGAACTAAAAGATCAATTTGAAAAGGAAACTCTTATGAAGGGTCAAAACATTACTGAAGATGAATGTGAGGCAACCGTTTCTCAGTCTCCTAAGGAACACGCTTCCTGACGATCTTCCCGAATTAGAAAAACAAACCCTAAATTCAAGGGATAATTAAAAAAGATAAGTTAATGAAGATTAATATTACCTGTTGGAATCTCTCAAGAACTAATTCAACCCTAACAATTAGTTGTTTTTCTTTTCGAGTCCGTGTGCTTCAAGAATATCATTATGACTTCTTCTATTTGTTAGGCAAGGGGATGGATATCCTTATTCTCAAGATGATTAAACAATTGATCGATGTCTATCAAGATCGTGAGTTTAAGCGTGTCCACCAAGGAACCACCTGGACAACCATTCACATGGTAAGTTTAACTTTCAGCTTAAAACTCATGGATTCTTCCCTTAGCTTGGTTGAGGATTTTAAGGAAATTTTATTTCCTTATGATGATGTAGTATATGACGAAGGAATAAGTGAGTAGTGTAATTTTGATGCACTCTTATGTTTTTGATTTAATGATAAGGTTTGGAAAACCTCAAAACCCCAGCTTGCCTTTCAAAAAAAAAAAAAAAATTCTCCCTACAAAATAACCCTGCAAGGTAATGTATAAATCTTGATGAGAAAATGAACAATAATTCTAGGCAGTCAGGGCGACTAACCATTTTTTTTTTGCTAGAGTTTGGGTTTTTTACACTTCTACCTTTTTATAAATGATGTTTATGGTTGTGTTTTAAAAAAATGGAATAAAAGTGTAAAATAACCAAACCCTGACTAAAAAATGGCTGATAGCCTTGATTGCCTAGAAGTCTCAAAATTTCTATCATCTAAAAGCTTTAAAGGATCATACTAGTACAGTTACTGGTAATCCAAAGTGGGGAGTTTTCAAGGAGGAAGAATGTAAGAATAATGGAATATTATTCTTGGGGATGCTAGTTAAACCGATGGAGCATGAGATGCACAATGAGAAAACTTCTTTTAAATGCCCTACTTGTCCTTTTAACGAAAAACCCATAAAATTTCTTTTAGATAAATTGTTCGGGTTGGAGTTTACACAGTAAATTCCAATTCGGTGGCCAGTTCTAGAGCTTTGGGTTGTAGAGGCAATGAGAAAAGGAGGCAAGAGAGGTTCTTTGACCATCCCAAACAAGGAGAGGAAAAGAACAAAGGATAGAAAATGACCATAAAAGCAAGAAACAATTGCATATTATCTGGTCAAATATGCAAAATTCTGTAAGAGCATCTCCAACACCAACTTGGTATTGACTCCTTCATATCCAGTTGACATTATCTAAACCTCAACAAATTTATAGTGACATTAAGGGTGTGTTTGGTTGCATGAAATTTCATATCACGAAAATTTATGAGAGGACCTCTATATTTTAGGTTAAATCGATGTATCATTCTATATCCACCATTATCAATGGTGGGAATAGAACTCTCATGAACATGAGAATCACACTCAAATTAGCCTAAAATATACGAGTCCCTCATAAATTCTCATAACTTAGGATTCTATGCAACCAAACACACCCTAAGTTGGCAACAACAAGTTTTGTTCGTCATCAAGATAGGAGTCAGTGAAATAAACTCGGATTAAAGATTTCATATCTTTTCCAAGGATCGTGTGCCAAGCATGTCCCATATTTTAATGTCCCAAGTTTCTTTTTAATATTTTTAAAGAGACTGAAAAATAATAATTAATGAAAAACGAGATAAGCGTGTGAGAATTTAAAATTAGTTGGAAATCACACCCAATATTTTATATTTCTGTGAGATATATTAGACCATGCCCTGTGCTTGTTTAAATGGGCCTTGAGATAGTTTCCCATTAAGACAATACAGACGATGAGCTACAAGGGAGAGGTTGCACATGGGTGAATATGAAATCATAATATAGATCATTTAGACGCTTCAAATATAATTTTCAGTTCATAATTTATATACAAGTTTCCCATAACCCTTCCCACACATTAAAGGCAGATCTCAGGGACGACTTCATCATCTTTCCCAATATGAATGATAGAAGACGGAGGGAGGGATAAGATTCCCTCCTGACAAATTTTTTATTTATTTAACTCACGAGGGAGGGATAAGAGATAAGTACTCTAAATCCTGATTTGCATAGCATATCTATGGGTTAGGTGTAGTTGTGTATTGTTTTTCCTATATCATCATCGAAACTTGTTGAAAATCTCACAACTGCAAAATATTATGAATCTCGTGTATAGCATGTGCAATTATTTCACGTCTTTAGCTTTTGTCATATAGTAATAATGTATATTATCATTGGCAGAATAAATAAATGTATGTGCAATTATTTTCCTTATCTCTTATTCATTAATAGTAGCTGTCAAGGATAGAAAAACAATAGTAGCTGTCGAGGATAGAAAAAACAATGTGATATCAAGGACAGGTTGGTAGATATTGAAACGGACTGCCAAATTATAATATGGATCCATCTACACTGTAAGACCTCGTAGATACTATCAGATAACCTCAAGATACATGTAAATGTGTTCATCGACAGTATACACAGACAGGTACATTGAAGACATGTTTGAAATGAGCCTTAATTTGTTTAGTCTAGTGCCCATGTCTCAAGCACGTTTTCCCTGCATGACTTGGATGAAGATTAATTTCAACAATTACTATTATGCGGTCGCTTTCGCATCCTTGTCAGCTCAGCTACATTAACTTCTTACCATTATTTCCGATCATAGGCAATAGGTTGAGAATGTCTCTCTATAAATAGAGATTACAAGAGTTGCAAACTTCAAACCGCAACTTAGTTTCTCTCCCAAGTATTATATTGTCCACCCTTTACTTTTCAAGCAAAGATGATGTTGAAATCATCCCAAGTTCACCGTTCTTTGCCTTACAAACCCGATTTACAACCCCCAAACTCCTCTCCAAGCCATGCAGCTAAGTCACTCTCATTTCTGTCTAGACAAAGTCGTATTGCTACTAATGTTTGGCAAACTAAGGGTGCAGGTGCTGGAATTCAGAATGCTCGTAATACTAGTAGTAGTATTAAGGCATCAATTTTTTCATTTGGAGTGACGGAAACTACAGTTAGTGTGACTGCCGTTGTGAAGGCGAAACCAGGTTTAGGAGGGTTGTTGGGGGGATCATTGGATACTGTCACCGATTTAGCTGGAAAATCCTTATATTTGGAGCTCGTCAGCACAGAGATTGATCCTGGTAAATATCATTCAAATGCTTTCAACCATAAAAAAAAAAAAAAAAAAAAAAAAAAAATTGGTTTCTAAAGTGTAGATAGGAGTTCCATGTCTATAGCTTTCTTAAAAAAAAAAGGAGTTTCATGTCTACTACGGAACCTCTAAACACAGTCAGATGCAACTAAACACTATAAGGTTTTAAGACTAAATACATGCAAACTATTTATTTGTAAGAATACAGCATGGACTGATGTACCCCTCGACAAACTCACCTATAGAGGTGTGTAAATCCTTATAAAAATTACTAACGTTGAAACTTGTGGTATTAATATTTTAATGCATCATTTGAGAATGGAATTCAGGCAATACTTTACAGTGGATGTCATGTTATAAGTCACTCCCATAAAATCCTTATGGGCGGACCTACTAAGGGGCGAGGGGCTGCCCCCCCTCAACTTTTAAATTTTTTTTCGTATATATACTTTTGTCTTAAATAAAATCGATTATATAATGTAGAATACAATATGAAAATTGTTTATACAAATATTTGAATATGCATTTGTTGGTGTAGTGGATGTAGGTTTATTATTTTTGGTAAAAGACCTGAGTTCGATACTCTTCAAGAACATTTTTATTTTATTTTCAATGCAATTTTATTAGTAATTGCAAACATTAAAAAATGTTTAGTTTAATAAAAACTTATTAACATTAATAAATGAATTGTTTTTCACAAGTGGTATAATTGTATAAAACTTCCAACAAAAAATATTTAAAATTAATATATAAAATAATAACTATAGAATTCAATGAAAATATATACCATTAGGCAACTCGTACAAAATTTGAGTCTCATATAAACTATTTTTTCTATGAAATTGTATTATGATCATATTAAATTTTCAAATTAAAAAAAAAATTAGCTTCACCTAAATACTTATCCTAATTATTTTGCGATATTAGTTATATATTCTAATTATTATGCTTGTTTGCTCATTGCTAAGGTCATCGATAGTGATCTTATTTTGGCTTAACTACATTAGATTCAATTTGGTATATACAATGTATTTTTTATAGTTGATATTTTTTTTTATTAGTTACTACCTCAGGTAGAAATTTTTTTTGGCTTTACCATTGATAACTGTTATTATCAACTAATAAGTATTTTTCATTTCGCCCCCCTCGACTAAAATCCTGGGTCCGCCCCTGTATATATTATTACCTGAATATTTGCGACTGTATTTGTTGCAAGAAATTTCAATAGATAAATATAATGGATAACCATTATTAGATTAGTTGGATTTAATAATTACCATCTTTATTTTTTTCGTTTGATTCCCCTAACGTTTCTCTTCTCACTATTAAAGTTATTGTTTGCTAAATAACTATTGCGCTAAAAGAACCATTTGTCAAAACTGTTATATTATATTATTTAATTGGTTCAATCTGTATTTTTTTAGTGAGTTTGGCGTTTTTTAATGTATGTTTAACACAAAAGTCTCCTATTATAAAAAATAAATAATTATATAAACAAACCACAAGTCTATTGTGTCTTATTCATGGTTTATTTTCATTTTTCATTTCATATATATATATATATATATATTTTTTAACAAGAAGGTCCAACCCAATTGATTTTTAACATAAAACAGCAGCAGCCGGTTGTTCAAAACAATGACATCTATTGTTTACACTCTATTGGTGAGCTATGTGCATAATTTTTTTTTTTGTTTTTGTGACACACTATTAGGCCAAAAGCAAAATGATTAACCAGGATAACGACAGAGTCCATGCTGCTTGTTCGACTATTCAATGAAATTTAGTACTGTATAGAAAATATAAATTTATTTGGGTTTTCCTAAAAGGTAAAAGACGTTTCACAATAATGCAGCTACAGGAAAAGAAAAGAAGGTAACCGGGTACGCGCACAGGGTGGACCTAAACTTGCTTGACGTGGAGTTTGATTGCACATTCGATGTCCCAAAAGATTTTGGTGAAGTGGGAGCAATCACTGTCGAGAATGAGCTTCTTAAGGAGATGTATCTCAAGGACATTACCCTTAATGGGCTTACTGATGGCTCAGTATCCTTCACTTGCAACTCATGGATAGCATCCAAGTATGACAACCAACAAAAGAGGATCTTTTTCACCAACAAGGTCCCCGGCTCCATTGTTTTCTCTACTAATTATCTATCACTTGAATATATTCATCAATTTGGTTGAGCCAAGCGTCAATCTTCATTTTATCATATGAAGAAATATGGGAATTAAGATAGGTTTCTTATCTAACTGGACATGTGTTTTATGTGATTCAGTCTGCCCTGCCACAAAACACACCAAGCGGGTTGAAAAATCTAAGGGAGGAGGATCTAAAAAACTTACGAGGCGATGGAACCGGAGAGCGCAAGGCCACTGACAGGATCTATGACTATGACAAGTATAATGACCTTGGATCTCCAGACCTAAGCGATAATCTGGCACGACCTGTCTTAGGTGGTAAACAACGCCCTTACCCCAGACGTTGTAGGACAGGGGGTCCTCCAACCAGCAAAGGTATCATCCATCCCCCCTTAAACAGGGGGTCCTTAGGCAACTCTCATTCATTAAGATGAAAAATTTATTAGTTACGATTCTAATCAGATTTTATTTAATCCTGTCTGAATACATGTGAACTTGGACCTATATCAATTCGACTAAATAAAGATCCATCATCTGAGCATAGGAGTTTGATTGTGTACGTACCAAGAGATGAAAACTTCTCTGTAGAAAAGCTAGCGAACTTTGGTGGTTCAGGTGTGGCACAAGCATTGCATGCAATACAACCAGCCCTACAGCAAATCCTAGTTGACCGCCAAGACTTTCCTCATTTCACAGCCATCGATGATCTATTTAATCAAGGGCTCTCCTTCCCCGAGGCTCTTAAAGGTGCCTCAATCTTTTCAATGGTGCCACGCCTGGTTCAGGCTACAGCAGATGCACCTGACAATATACTGCTTTTTGATAAACCAGAATTGTTCAACAGTAAGTTACTTATCCTAGTATTTTACTAGCTACTAGTACTACTCACTCAAACATGCACTTACATGAAACATTTGTTTCTCTTCGTTGTTTGTTTGTTGCACACAGGAGATAAGTTCTCATGGTTGAAGGATGAGGAATTCTCTCGTCAAACTCTTGCTGGTCTCAATCCCCAGTGCATTCAATTGGTCATGGTATGGAATAATCATGAAACCTTACCCCAAACACAATTGAAACGGAAAGTATTCATACCTAACAAGTGAAATGTTGGCCTAATAGTTGCATGACTAATTTTAATATCATTTCAGGAATGGCCGCTCAAGAGTACACTCGATCCAGCAGTTTATGGTACCCAGGAGTCTGCAATCACAAAGGATATTATTGAGCAACAAATCAAAGGAATCATGACATTTGATGAGGTAACAAACACCAAAAGCAAAAGTTTTAACTTTGCAATGTAAAGTTATCAGAATCAGAACATTATGTAATGTTGCTTAAATTATTGTTCACAGGCATTGGATCAAAAGAAGCTGTATATGTTAGACTACCACGATCTGTTGTTACCTTTCGTTAAAAAGGTAAGAGCATTGGAGGGCACCACCCTGTATGGGTCAAGGACATTGTTCTTTTTAACTGATGAGAACACATTGAGACCCCTAGCAATTGAGCTCACTCGACCACCAATTGACGATAAGCCTCTCTGGAGACAAGTGTTTACCCCTGCTGGTTGTGATGCCACCAACTGCTGGTTATGGAAGTTTGCCATACTTCATGTCTGTGCTCACGACTCTGGTTACCATGAACTTGTCAGCCACTGGTAAGACTAGCTTTGTGATTGAAAATACATAATTCTATTATATATATACTTTTGTTCTTCATTTCATATATCATATTCTAAAATTAAACTGTTTGATCAAGTTATCACATCTTGTGCTCAACATGTACACCAATAGAGGACAATAAATGATTATTATTATACAATTGTCTTTTGAAGGCTAAGAACACATTGCTGTGTGGAACCATACATAATTGCGACAAATAGACAACTTAGCACAATGCATCCGGTGAATAGGCTATTACATCCACATTTTCGGTACACAATGGAGATAAATGCTCTTGCAAGAGGAGCTCTTATCAACGCAGGTGGGATAATTGAGAGTACCTTCTCACCTCGTAAGTACTCCATGGAGCTTTGTTCTGCTGCCTATGACAAGAAGTGGCGCTTTGACACAGAGGCTCTACCGGATGATTTGATTAGCAGGTGATGGTCTCACATCCTATCTCCCTCTCAATTGGTTCTCATATATAATCATATTGCTAGCAATTGTTTTGGTTCAAAAGTGTTCTGGATAAACTTAGAACAAGAAGAAGATAAATTATAGAGAGGAAAAGAGATACAAAAGGAGATATATTTGATTAACAATTCTCCCTCATTCACTCATTCTCTAGCCATATATAGGATAAGCTTGTAAACAGTAACTAACAGAACATGACTCTACCACTAATGCATAATCTCAATGACTACTACTCCATTAACTCAAAATATTGAACTCGTTGTGGCGGTGCAATATTCTGAAACTCAAAATATTGCTCAGCTTGGTAAATCCAACAGGCAGGTTCTTCTTCGCCGGTGTATTTTTGGAAAATAAAGCTTTAGGTTGGCATTTGGGGTTTGGGAAGGAAGTGCGTTGGCTAGGGGTTGGGTTGTTGTTTTGGTTGACTGTTTGGGATGTCTCACCAATGACAAATGGGTTAATATTAAACTTATGTGAAACATGGTGTTGATTGTGAGAGACACTCAGTGCTTGTAGTTCGTTAAGGATAGTGTGAAGTGTGGTATTCACTTGGTGAAAATTTGACTCATGGCGAGCCAGAATTTTGCTAACCACATTGAGCAACTCAATATTTGTTTTGCCTAAAGTGTCTATGGATCTTACAAATCTGATACCACTGTCACGGATAAACTTAGAACAAGAAGAAGATAAACTGTAGCCATATAAGAATACAAAAGGAGTTATATTTGCTTAGCAATTCTCTAGCCATATATAGGATAGGCTTGTAAACAATTACTAACAGTTTTCCCTCATTCTCTAACACTAATGCATAATCACACTACTACTCCACTAACATCATGATCCTAGGCAGTGTTAACCACTTTCAAGTTATCAATCACAACTTCATGCATGTAACTAACAACTCCATGGTGTACTCCTGATATGCACATATCCAAAAGCATCTCAAACTTGAGAAGATTCAAGGGCAGTCTCTAACTCTTTTACATTGGATGATTATCAGGGGTATCGCGGTTGCAGATCCAACAGCAGAACATGGTCTGAAATTGAACATCAAAGACTACCCTTATGCCAACGATGGTCTCCTTGTTTGGGATGCCATTAAGACTTGGGTAAGTGACTATGTCAACCATTACTACCCACAACCCGACCTTGTTAAAACTGATTCAGAACTCCAAGCATGGTGGACTGAAATCCGAACCAAAGGCCACGAAGACAAGAAGGACGAACCATGGTGGCCATCCCTAAACTCTCCCAACGATCTCATCAAAATATTGACTACAATAATTTGGGTAACATCTTGTCACCACGCAGCTGTCAACTTTGGCCAGTACACATATGGCGGGTATTTCCCAAACAGGCCCTCAATTGCCAGGACCAACATGCCTACTGAGGATCCAAAAGAGGAAGACTATAAGTCGTTCCTGAAGAATCCAGAGGCCACACTCATGAAATGCTACCCTTCACAAATTCAGGCGACACTGGTAATGGTTATTCTGAACGTCCTATCAGGTCATTCAACTGATGAGGAATATCTCGGTGAGAATATTCAACCAGTATGGTCTACAGATCCAGTCATAAAAGCAGCATTCGAGAGGTTTAATGGAAGGTTGCTGGAGGTGGACGGAATAATTGATGCAAGAAACGAAAATACTAACCTGAAGAACCGAACAGGAGCTGGTGTAATACCTTATGAGCTCTTAAAGCCATTTTCTGAGCATGGGGTGACTGGGAAGGGAGTTCCTAACAGCATTTCCATATAATCTAAGTTTATGGTATGGCAGAACTACAAGTCCCCTTTGTGGTTAATAGAGTCTATTAAGAAGTAATGCCTATATCTATTGTTCTGTCAGAATAAACCTCTGAACGCTGTAATTTGGAGCTGAAAGTCAATAAATTGTTTGAAGTCTAAAATATTTCTGGGTGATATTTTTGTTCTTCTACTCATTTCTTTAACAGAGCCATTTTTGTGTGTGACCAACTGTAAATTAAACATTTTGTCACGCAAATGACATAATGGCTGACAAAAAGCAATCATCGCAAACAAAAGCCATCATCAATCATAAGACCCTCCAAATATTTTAATGAAAAATCACTACAAAATTCTGGTCTTCACTACATATGTCAAGTGAAGCTCCGCTTCAATTGTCTACTGAAACTTTCTTTTGTTAATTAGATTTTGACCTAGTGTTTAAGCTATTAGATTTGGGAGTGCTCAATCAAAATAATAAACCACATTGTTTTTTTTCCACAGTTGCACAACAAATATACATGTCTTGCTAAGCAAACATGTCTTTCTAAGCAATATGAGTTTACCAAATAGCATTCCCCAGGTAACAATGAAAGTCCGCTGCTCTAAAGTAAACAAACACAAAATTCAAAATTTTCAAACTTCACTTACTAAATTTTCTCAATGCAATTATGCAACCAAATAAAACCATACACATCTAATGGGAAGTTTGCTTGAAAAGGCGCATCGTTCGCAACTTGCTCAAACGGAATGTATATATTAGACAATTACATCCAATTTGAACATTACATTGATAACTTAAGTCTATATGCAATAAAATTATTTCAAGTGTCAGAATCTGAGGGAAATAATGTACTAGTATTCCAAAAGTGTCCTACAATCTCCAATTTCATTCAGATAAATAATAATTCAAGAACCCATTGGCAGTGTTGGACCTATTTTCAAAACTATAGACCCAAAGTGATTAGGGAATTACAAAATCATTACTGATTCATTCAAAGAAGTTAGAAAAATAAGAAGAAGAGTTGCTTGAAGATAACATATTTGACTAAAATCCCCACTGGAAAAAAAAAGAAGGAAAAACTGGCAACACATAGATTGTATAAATACAAAGGTGAGGAGGATTACATACCGCTTGTTCTGGGTGAATGAGAGTGGAGGTTTTGGAGCTCGACGTCCCATTCCCAATATGAGAAAAACCTCCATAACCAACAACCTTTGGAAGGCCTGAAACGGTTACAATATTTTATTAATGGCAACGACTACCTCGCACCACCACTTCCTCTCTCTCACGCCACCAAAGCAAATTTTTTTTTAAAACTTTCTCACACCACCAATAAATAAGTTAAAACCTCATAAACTCAAAAGCCAATCGAAAAAATCGCACTCAAAACCCATTCAAACGGTCTCCTTCCCTCCTTCAGTCGCTGACACTCCCTGCTGCGGTTCGTCCCACGCTCCACGACCAACTTCACATCTTCGCAAGGTTGCGTCCTCCTCTTCTTCCCTATCTATTCCTCTTCGCAGTGGCCCTAAAATCGTGCGGTTCATCTATCTCTCGTCCTCCTCTTTCCTATGTCTCCCTCTTCCTTTGCATTTCACTACATTTCATCTTAAAAGAACTTAGTTCATTTCATTAGATGAAAATGAAAAGGGTTTAGTGAAGTTGATGATGTTAGAAATGAAGATTATTAGGGTTTTCATGAGGGTGAAGGAGAATATCAATCTAAAGAGCAAAGACAATCTTTTTCAATGGAGGTAATTTGCCAAAAAAAAAAAAGTTCATTTAATTTTCATGTAAATTTTATTTATTTTGTATTTTTTCAAAATAATTGATTGATTATTGTATGATGCATTGGTGCATAGGCATTTATAATGAATGTAATAGATAAGGAGATGCATTTTAATGATCTTGAAAGCCCAGAGATGAACCATTTAGAGGTAACCACCATTTTATTGTTAAGTAAATTAAAATTTTAATTAATATACGAAACTAATTATAAATTCAATCATTATGCAGAAAGTTGATGATAATGTTGATAGAAGTGGTGACAATAACAATGAAAAAAAATCATTGGTACTGGTAGTTGATAATAGTCATTTATTTGTTACGGACGAGGTATATAAGTTTTTACTTATTTTTGTTTTCCCCATTTTTCATTGTTATAAATATATTGTTATTAACAAGTTTTAACTTTTTTTTAGGTATTCTCATCAAGGTCTGCACTGATAGGTTGGATCCAAGGGATCGGTAGGGATAATAACATGGTCATTACTATCACTAAATAGGAACCGGCTAATCAAAGAAGGAAGGAAATGATCCATTTTGGTTGTGAAAGGGGAGGAAAGCCTGATAAAAGGTTATAGAATCTTATTCAATCCAGCAATACAAAGAAGTGTGGGTGCAAATTTGAGTTGAGAGGGGTTCCACTGGAGAATGACCATTGGAGATTCCAAGTGACATTTGGAACCCACAATCATCCTCGATCAGAGTCACTAGTTGGTTATTCGTTTGTTAGAAAATTGAACGTAGAGGAGATTATTTATGTGAAGAATATGGCGAAGTCCGGTGTGAGCCCTCAGAACATCTTGTCTCGGCTGAAAAAGAGGTTGCCGAATAATACCTAGACTTTGAAGCATATTTACAATTTAGTGTGTTGGCTAAATGTATTGGAACAAATAGGCGGGATGACTTTGCAACATACTCTACAGTTGTTGATGGAGCACAAATACATAGAGTGACATTCTGTTGATCAGGGGAATAGAGTCATCAACATTTTTTGAGAGCATCCTAAATCTATTCAGTTGGCAAAGTGTTTTCCACAAGTAATGTTTATGGATTGCATGTATAAAACTAACCGCTATAGGATACCGTAGTTTGAGATTGTTGGTGTGACGTCGATTGGGAAGATCTTCAACGTTGCATTATGTTTCATGTGTTCTGAGAAGGAAGAGTCTTATGCTTGGGCATTGGAGAAGCTTGCAGGAATTTTTGAGACAGACAACCTGCCAAGCGTGTTTGTGATTGATAGAGAACTGGCACAAGAGTTATTGTGCACATGGCACATCTATACAAATGTCGAGAAAAATTGTAAGAGGCACTTTGAGGACAATGATTGATGAGCTGACTTTATAGATTCATTTTTAGAATTGTATAGATCAAGTTCAGAAGATAAATGGACAAGGCCACAATTGAGTTTGATAGAAGATGGGAAAAATACCCTAAGTGTTGGAAATATCTCAAGACAGTCTGGTATCCCCATAAGGAATACTTTATCTATGCATGGACAGATAAATTTATGCATTTTGGACAATGCACAACGGGTTGAGTTGAATGTGCACACTTGAAGTTGAAACACTCGTTGGAAAACTCCCAAAGAACATTCCTTAATGTCTGGAAAAAGATACATGAAATGATCGAAGTCCAATTGATTAAGATAGAGTCGTCATTCCAGTATAGTCTGACGAAGGTGAAGTTTGAACATAACTTCACTCTATTCTCCTTACTTCATGGGTTGGTAGCATGCAGGGCAATTGATTTGATAATTGTAGAAATTTGGAGGTGTGAAAGTGTGGGGGTTGACCCTGTAAAGTGTGGTCGTGTGTTTCGAACAACGCATGGATTACCTTGCGCTCATGAACTTACATGTTATCTAACTCCCACAGGGGAAATTCCAGTACGCCCCGTAGACAAGTATTGGCTGCAGCTTGGCATAATACCTATTCGTGAATGTGGAGATGTAATTATAGACCCAGTGTTCGACGCCTTATGAATAAGTTCAATGAGTCAAGTCTTGATCATAAGTTGGTTATGAAGAGGAAGCTTATCGAGTTGACTTCTTCGAGTGACAGTGTCATGATTGAACCATTAGCACTTTTGGCTGGAAATGGGAGATAGAAAAAAGAAGAAGTTGCCTAAGCATGAGAGGTCCACTAAAAGGGATCCCTCGGGTCACGAATACGCCATGACACAAGAAGAAATGAAAGACAAGAGTAAGAAAATGTCAATAAAAAAGGAAAAGCCGATAATTCATAACAATAGATTGATGCGGCAGATTCCGTCTTGGATACATGATTATGTTTACGATGTTGTCAACGTCCCAGGCGACGAAAACTGTGGCTTCCAATGCATTGCCAAATTCATTTAGTATGATGACAAAAACGGTTGGAAACAAGTGCGAAAAAGAGCTACTGATGGAGCTTGAGTGTAATGCAGAGTTGTGACTTACAATGTGGCACGAGGAAAGGGTAAAGGTTGTGAAGGACGCTTTAGTAATTCCAAAAAACCAGGTGCGGATAGATAGGGAAAGTAGTTTTATAGATCCCGGCATGTTAGAGCTTGCAACGACTCGTTACCAATGCGACTTTGTTTGTTATGGAAACCAAAACACTACTTGTTTTCCTTATCTTTACCCGACACCACATTTTGACTCAGGACGCATATGTTTCATGGCACACTTGGCTCAGAGCAGTCACTATATCGTCCTTCATATGCAACCGAACTCACCATTGCCCCTTACAGTACCAACCTAGCAAGGTCAAATGTTTCCTTCGGCCTGCTTGTTGAATAGTAGTTTCGAGGTTCAGCTTGGTATTGGTGCGACGATGTTGAACAAGTTTAATGAGAAGAATATGAAGAACGCAAAGAAGTCGAACGAGGTGGTGACCATAGGCTGATGCACATATTGTATTTTGCTAACCATTGTTGTTATGAAAAGTTGTAAATGACAAATGTAAATGAAAGTCGAAGCATTGTTTTGTTAGAAAAGTCACAATTTTTTTTTGTTTACGGAAGACTTGTATGTTTTGAGATTTTGTTTATGTATGATGCGAGAATGCGAGATCAGAATAAGGATTATCTTCATGTGACTATGCGAAATGAGAAAATAATAAGATACAAATCAGATAAAAGAGGTGGACATGAAGATTTTTTTGACCTTTCTATGACCGTAAAACATGCGACAAGTAAGCTCAATCTAAGCCCATGGAACTTTCACATCGAAGTTTTAGGTAAAAAAAATAATTAGAAAACTAAGTTTAAAATTGAATTAATTTGAAAAACTTCGAAATTTTCTGTTATCAGAACAATTGCAGGGTTTTAGGGTCTGTCCGCAATGGGCAATGCGAGGTATCCCACTATTCAAGCATTGGCCACGGCGGAAAGGAATAAAATTTTTAAATTTTGTACTGTTCGCACTCCCTAATGCGCATTAAATAAAAAAACATCGCAATGGGCATTGCTTATAATGTGGTATACTTCGCAGCCCACCTTGCGAAACATGTGGGATAAATCGCACTGGAGACTACGTAGAAAACATGATACATCGCATTCCTGACTGCGAACAGTAAAAAAATTTGGTTTGCAGCCTGCATTGCGAGGTAACCCTGATATTTTGCATTGGTCACCGCGAATAGTAAAAAAATTTCAAAAAAAATTGGTTTCGCAGCAGACAATGCAAAGTATTCCAGATACTTCGCATTGGCTATTGCGAACAGTACAAAAATTTCAAAAAAATGTTCTGTTGGCAGTGGTCAATGCGAATTATTCGGGATCCTGCACAGTGCCAAATGCGAACAAACTAAAATTTTTAAAAAAAATTGGTTTCACAATGGACAATGCGAATTATCCGAGATACTTCGCATTGTACATTGCGAACAGGGAAAAAACCTGCAAAATTTCCTGATGCATTTGAGTATCAAAAGAAGGCATAGTTTTGACATGGTAGACAGATCAACAAGAAGTTTGAAATTGTTGATGATTCGTTTTTAGGCTTTCTCTACATCAACAACAACTCCCAATAATTTGAGCTCATCAGAAAAACTACTGATTTCACTTCCATAAAATGTGTCGTCCACACACGGAAGGCTTGTGATTTGTAGAATTTCTTCTCTTTCTTCTGCCAAAACGAATACAGATTCACCTGGAGTTACATACCCCGTTGAAGTCTTTAACCATTTCTCCTTTTTCAAAGTGTTCAAGAAATCTTCATTAAGTGTACCATCAGCTCTTAAGTACATGATAAGCATCAACAATGACATCGCAGACTTACTGTTGATTTCAGATGAGGCAAGAGACTTGAGATGATTAACTATAAGCCCAGTTACATCCTTGGAACCTAACTTCACACCGATCCTAGTACAAATTGATTTTATTATCATAGTATGCAGGCACAAGAAGTTGTAACTTCACTACATGTACACAACCTGAATTGTCAACCAAAGGCATTGAGATACAAATGCGGAAAACCTCATCCTCTTTTATCAAATGTTTATAGTGGTTATGATACAAAAAATGAGCCACTGCTATTGAAAAATATTTAGATTTGTTGTCACATGCAAAAAATGAGTCACTGCCATTGAAGTAGATTGGATTATTCTAAGAGTACCTTCTGTTTGTTACAAAGGACCGATAGAGATTGATTTGTTCCTGGTAAGACTTAAGAGTTAAGTTGGAACTCTTGTTTGAATTGATGCTAATTTGTTGAAGTCGCAGTTGTGGATTGAGACTTGTAGGGATTTTTAAGAAAGTTAAAGCTCACCCTACTCTTGAACTCAAATACATAAGTAACAAGCATTGAATAGAAAAATTAAGTAACAAGCTTTGAATAAAAATATAAATATTTAGTTTACAAAATTCCTCCATCACCATGAATACACTATGAACAAAACAAAAGAACATAGAATCTTTGAATAGAACATAATTAACCGAACAATACAAAATGTTTATCGCCTCTGAACATAGAATCTTTGTTCATGCCTCGACTTGGTTCCTCCACCACCAATTTCACCACTGTCAACACTAGTGCGTACATCAGGCTCTTTTTTCGCTTGCTCCATAGTAACGGGCGTAGACATTTCATCTAGCAAATCTCGTATTCTATTTTGCTAACGGAGCAAAATTAATTTTTCGACGTTCTCCCCTTCTTCAATGGAGAGACGTTGATCAAGTCACGAGGATGAGTAATGACAATTTTCTGTAGTAAAACATTAGATGTTAGTGCAAACCATGTAAATATTTGAAAATACATAAAGGTAAAATGTTTGTACTTACCCTCTTATTTGAAATAAACAAATGTCTTCTTAGGGGAAAACTTCCCCTTTTGTTCGGTGGTTGTACGAAGGGATGGCTAATGCGGTGAAACCAGTTCAAGTAATCCACCGCACTGTCCCATGGAAGCTTCACATTGGCACCTTGTTGGTTAGGTGGCACGACACTACACTGCCACCTTTGAGCGAACAAGGCAACACATCATACTGGATGAAATAGTGTTTGACGGATCGAACTCTACTCTTCCTTTTGGCTTGGATTGGTTGGACTGGGATCCCATTTGTCTCATAACTCGATCGGGGTGATAGGTTTCTTCTATTTCGAGGCATAACAGACATCCCGTGAACCATGTGATGCCATGAAGGGGAATGTTTTTCTTGGACTCCACGTAAGGGTCCCAAAGTACCTACGAATTATAATAATTGGGTTATTAATATATGACACATACAAAAATATTATTTAACTTAAATATGCATTTTTACCTCTTTAGGAAACATGTCATCGAGAAGCTCCCTAAGAGTGATGATTTGTTCGTCCAAAACCCCTATAATTTGTGGGAGTTCCCACTTAGCTATGGTGGGGAGTTTAGCATCCCACGACAGTTTTGCATAACCCCATAGTCTAAAGTGATCATATATCCATGCCTATAAACGAAATTAACATAAACAAATATTATGAAATTCTTATATATTATGAGGGTAACTAAATTTTTTTGTTTTTGAAACATACCTCCAAAAGAGGCAAATTTCCAGCAATTTGCCTTGTTCCCTCTCTGTTAGCGCCACCCAACTGACGAAATAGGAATGCCAAACCTGCTACGCCCCATGCCTACTTGTTAGCATCAGCCACCTCTATCAGCATCTTCAAATATTCAATATGAACCCTTGTTCCACTTTTATCAGCAAATAGAGTCATACCTAGAAGAAACAAGTAACTCCTACACACTTGTTGTTTCATTTCAAGAGAATTAGTGTTTGTGACTTGTCTACAACAGTGGTCCTGAATAAATCCCATTTCCACAGATTTCCCATGCTTCTTGACATGGGCCTTTGTTTCTTTACTTTCAATCCCCAAACCATCCACCAATAATGTAACACATTCATCTACTGTCACTGAAGTCGACGTTCTAACCGACTTACCAAGAATCGGCGAATAAGTTATAAGGTAGACATCGTCCAAGGTGATGGTCATCTTTCCAAAAGGTAGGTGGAAAGTGTTGGTCTCAGGTTGCCAACGCTCCGCGAAAGCACAAATTGTCACATTATCAGGACGTACCATATGATATTTAATCAAGGGATACATACCACTATTGTAGACCATTATCTTTACATCCCTTGACTCTTATTTCAAATCTCAATCCATGAAGTTCCTATATTGATGCCGACACCACAATGCGCCTCGTTCCTAAATACAAGAAACATATACATTAAGTAATTCAATGTCCAAATATATATAAATAACGCGCTTATATAATTTAACCAACTAAAAATATTGACTTACTGGCTCACCATCCCAAATGGCACGACAAATATGGCCATGGTAATCGACTAATGTGGAACAATCCACAGGACCACCGAGATAAGAATCTCGTATGGCTTCTTTTTTTTCATTACCCTTCTTCCTTGTTTCCTCTTCATCCCCTGCTTTCTCCTTTAACTCCTCATCTTGATGTCCAACACCCGCATCACTTGAACCTTCTTGCCCTTGTGATTGGGCTTGACTTTGGGATACAACTACTCGTCTGTATGCTTCTTGATGATCTATTTGAATCCCATTTGCTCCTCTCTCATATTCCTTTTTACTTTTTTGTCCCTAATTTGTTCATTTCTTAATTTTTTTCGTTCTTCTACCACTTCTTTGCCCTTTTCTGCTCTGTGTTTTCGAGCAGACACTGTCATGGGTCGTCTTCTATCTCTATCACCTCAATCATCCCCACCAACAGAAGACATGATAAACCTTCAAATAAAAGGAAACAAATACTTCAAGACAATTTTTTTGTACAATATTCTATTAATTTTAAAGCAATACTATAACCAATTTAGATGTAAACAACATTATATATCTCATTTCTCTACATTCTAATAAGAAAAATACCAATTTGAAGCCCAAGAAAAATACCAACATTATATATCTCAACATTATTGCAGAAAAAACATAAATAATTCTACTTTAAACATGGAAACAAATACACAAAAGCAAACAATGGATGCTTCTCATACAATCCAAACAAAAATCTTAAACCCAAAGATAAACTCACTTACCGAAGAGTTTGAGTGCAAGAGAAAATCGTTTTGCAAGAGATTTTCGAACCAAACAATGCGTTTTTCAGCTTTTAGGTTTTGGAGACTTTGAGGGTTTAAGGGTTTCGATTTTGAAAGGATTTTGAGAGTTTCGAGGGAGAGGAAGGAGATTTGCAAGGGATTTGAGTGTGGGGAGAGATTTGGAAGGAATTTGAATGTGGGAGAGGGAGGAAAACGTTCGATTTGAAAGAAGGGAGGGAGAAAAATGTTGAAAATGTTGGGTTTTGGTTTATATAGGTGGTGTGAGAAAGTAAGTAGGTGGTGTGGGAGAGTAGAATGGTGTGAGAAAGAGTAATTGGTGGTGTGGTGTAGTTGCTGCCTTTATTAATACCCACAGTCCCACACCATGGAATGAGTATTTAAAAAATTTCCAAAATTTTTCGAATTATATCGGTTTTTGAAAATTTGGAAGAAAATAAGGGTCGAAAGTTATTATCCATTTTTTTCCATGGAATTGTTCCAAAAATTCCATTAGTTTTTGGAATTTTCCATATTTTTCAAAAAAATGTCTGTAAAATGGCATATCCAAACGTGCAAATCACATTAAAAAAAAAAAAATTCCACGAAACTCTGCGAATTTGTGATTTCTTGCGCAAGTCCTTCCTTTTTTAGCTTAATTGGTTTATTGAGATCTCTTGTGCGTGTTCACTTCTTTGGCTTCATTGATTTGCTCCTTCAAAGTTTCATCGATTTGGACTTTTGATTCTTCGTCTTCAACCCTCTACCCTTTAAGTTGCATAATTAACTTTAGCCAATCACATTAGGTTTCTCAAGTTATCTTCATTTATCCCCTCTTCTTCAAAACTTCTATAGGGATTTTTCAACATATCATCTCTGATTTCACCTCTCTAGGTCATGTTACTTTATAGGTAATAACTTAAACATTATTTGAAGTTCATCCCTCGTAGTTTTAGCTTTAAAACTAATTATGCGTGCATGAAATGTATGATTTATTTTTGATTTTTTTCCAAAATATTTCCTAAGATCACACTACTTCAACTCAAAATTCCACACAATTGATCATGTGCCTTTTTTTCCTTTTGAACACTACACCACAAATGCTTATTCATAGTGTTTAAAAAACGCTATTGTAGGATATCATAGCGTTTTAGAAAACGTTGTGTCTGCCGGAGCTATAATAGATACAAGGTTATTTATAGCGTTTTAGAAACACTATTGTAAGTAGAACATTTATAGTGTTTTTCAAATGCTATTGTTTATCTTGTAATAGCGTTTTAAAAATGCTATGGTTAAACCTATAATACCGTGTAAAAAATGTTATTGTTTAGCTTGTGACAACACTTAAAAAACGCTATTGTCTAGTTATCAATAGCGTTTTTGAAACGCTATTGTCTTCCCTCACGTAGCATTTAACAAATGCTATTGTATTAGTTTCTATAGCGTTTCTCAAGGCTATTTTGTTTCTATAGCACTCATCAAGTACTATCAAATGACTTTTTATAACATTGATTTGTTTAACCATAAAAGATAATATTATGTAAAGCATCCAAATGATCCAAAAATAGATATTAATTAATCATCGCATAAACATACGAACTACCATCACAATTTGAATACAATACATTAAAAATATTATCTCAATGACAACATTAGTCTCAAAAGTACTACACTATATCTCAATGAAAATTGATCTCTTCACTCCCACCATTACATGAATTTGACATAAAGTTGTTAAGCAGTCTCATACTTCGCACCGTGGTGATTGTAGAAACAACACTGACAGAGGAGCGGCAAACAAACACTGCTGACAGAGGAGGCTGCCATTGCAGCAAACAACACTGATCAAATAGGAGGCTTCCATTGTAATTCTTCAGTAAGAGAGAGCAGCAAAGAACACTGACAGAGAGCAGCAAACAAACAACATTGATAGAGGAGGCTTCCATTGCAATTCTTTAATCTTCAGTAAGAGAGAGCAGCAAACAAATTGACAGAGGAGCAACAAACAACACTGCCATTGTAATTCTTCAAACAACACTACCATTGTAATTCTTCAACACTGCCATTGTAATTCTTCAAAAAGAACACTGCCATGTAATTCTTCAATATTGACAGAGGAGGCTGCCATTGTAATTCTTCAACAAAAACACTACCATTGTAATTCTTCAACAAACAAAAACACTGCCATTGTAATTCTTCAACAAACAAACAACACTACCATTGTAACTCTTTTAATTCTTGTAATTCTGACAGAGGAGGCTGCCATTGTAATTCTTGTAATTCTTTGGTAAGAGAGAGCAACAAACAACACTGATGGAGGAGGCTGCCATTACAGCCCCAGCAATCCATGGAGGAAGACGGAATCCACACCGTCCCCCACAAACACCGTCCCAAGCAAATACCGTCCTCCTCAAGAAGATCGCAAGCAAACATTGTCCCAAGCAACCAGCTGCAGCTATCACCAATGTTTACAACTAACATATTGTAACTTCTCAATAAGAAGACGACGCTTAACTGCTAAAACATATTTTCACAGCAACAACACCGTCCCCCCCATTGGACAATGCAAACAATGACCAAACCCAACCTCCCACTTCATTCCTTACCTCTAACCATTCTTTACTCAACTCTGCTTCCCAGAAAAACCAAATCAGCAACACCAAAACAGGGGCAAACAGAGTGTAAGATCCCTGCTCGTGACCTGCCATAAGCTTGTCTCAATCCAAACATGCTTAGCAACCACAAATTCCTTCCTTCCACACCAAAACAGTGACTACAGGCAGCTCCCGAAACCAACCATAAAACCAATGCAACATGTGAACTCAGCCTTGAAGTATGTAGGCGGTGTGGCACCTATCTATTTCGACCAGCTCTACAATCCTCCTTGGAAGTTCATGCGCACCAAAGTATATAGACCACCATTCCCTTTTAGCTCTGTGTTGGCATCCACAATCGCGTTAGCTTTTCTGTAAAAATGATTACAAACTACCTCCAAAATTCATAAAAAGAAACAACAACATTAACTATGAGCTATATCGAATAAACCGAGTGAAGCATTTGTGCCAAATGGGAGAAAATCAATCTCCAAATGCATAATCAGAGAGGACGAGCTCTAATACAACAAGAATAATCAAGTTCCTAACTTGCTAATAACACAAAAGCAAACGAAATCAACTACTACAATCTAACTCAAACACCGACATATTTATCAAATACGGATTTATCCTCCTTGTCCTCTCTGGAATCATTGTCATCATCCCCATCATCCACAAGCTTAGCCGACTCATGTCCCTGCTTTGCAAGAGCCAACATGACTGTCATCGCTTTGCAATCTTGTTCATTTGAAAGCACTTTGTGCAGATTACATAATTTTTTACAACTATCAATCGGTGCTTGAGTGATCCAAGTACTCCAGCAATTGGAATCGGCAACATGTGTGAGAAATCAAGGTTCGACGTTTCGAGTACACTGAAGGCTAATGAATGGATGATTAGGACTGATTGCTTGCTTGTGTAAGTTTGCAGATTTCGTGATTCTTTATAGTGGTAGGTGACTTCTTCCTGGGTTTTTACTGTGATGGGCTTCCCAGCGTAATTTGTATCTCTCTATTAACTTTTTGTGGCATATTTATCACTGTTTGCTTATGCATTCTAAATTCTTTGTCGATGTTCTGAATATGCTCTTACTAGGGTTTTCTTTTGTCCCCAAACGCACATTAAACTACTAGCCATTTCTTGTTAGGGCCGACATTGGCTTCACAAAGTTTACTCCCTGCAACAGTCCCCTTAAATGACCTGCAAACTGTATTTTTCAAATCACCCTTATCCTCAGCCTTATGTAAGGCTTAATTTTACTAGTCTTGCTAAGATAAAATTCTTGATCATCCCAATTTATATCTTACAGCAACCTAAACTTTGAAAGATTTCGAACAAAAAGTCACCAATGGTAAGTTTGATTTATGACTCAACCTATGATCAGAACTTAGAAAAGACATTAGCACCAATAACAACTGGCAACTTGTTGCTTGTCTCATCTCTTCGTTAAGCCTTCTGAACATACATTTTTATCCTTGCATCTTGGATTTTCTCATGGGTTTGATTCCATCAGCCTAAACATGTGATTCAATAATACAATTTGGGTGACCCTTAATAAGTATCAATAAACTAAAATCATTGCATAATAAAAAGATGTACTACTTATGAACTATAAATTCTATTACTGGAAAATGAATTGTTTTCCAAATTCCGAATATAGTATAGAAGAGAGATATTTATCCTTTATCAATGTCATTCAAACGTAACACCGAAAAAAATCAAAATAATGCATGTCAAAACAAAAAAATATCTAGAAAAAATAATGACCCAAAGGAAAAGGAGAAAATAAAACCATACCTTCTGATCCTCTAGAGGTGAGCCTTTAACTGCAACCAGTGCGTTGATAGGAACACTCTCTAGGTGTTTAGGGAGTGTTGCTAGTGTATGCAATAGGCCTACTCCATCATCTTATGCTTCTCCAAGCCCTATTATTCCTCCTGTAGGTAGACAATATGCATTTCATCATATTTCAGACAGAAAACATAAGATCAAAATGGATATGGAGAGAAGAATAACAGTTTTCTCATCAATCTTTACAAAGCAGGCCACTTTCCAACCGCATGCTTGGACGATATGTCTTGCCTCTTTTACTGAAAAGTCTAAAAGGTGCCATTGAAAACCAGGGCATGTGTTTCGTCATATATTGTTTTATTTATTTAACAACTAAATTTAGCAATAAAATGACCTTGCAGAATACCAACGAGCATTCATTGAATAGTGATTTTACAAATAAGATTCACAGTGTTCAGATATAAAAATTATTTTACTTCTTATACTATGAGTTTTGTTAACCTTTTCTGGAAATCCCATAGAAAGTGATCAAGCTCTTGTGGTGATTCATCAGTGAGGGTAAAATACAACAAAATAGATTACAGGTCATGAAGCAAAACACAAAGAGAAAAAAAGGGTTGCAGGCTTTCTGCAATAAGAATTACCAGAGCAGACATTGACCCCTGCTTCACGAACAAACTGAAGAGTTTCCAGGCATTCATCGTATGATTTTGTTTGTAGTTATGATGTTAGTGTAATACTCTCTTGAAGTATCAAGGTTATGGTTATAAGCTGTCAACCCTGCCTTCTTGAGTTCCAAGGCTTACTTTTTCTCTAGCATTCCTAAAGTGCAACACACCTCCATGCCCATACCTCTGCGAGAATTATTATTCAAAGGGTTGGCAAGTAACAAATTATGAAGGGCAAAAGATTAAACAATTAGAAATATACTATTTTATGTAATCCATGGGCAGGATAAAAGTAAGATCCACAAGCAAGTTGTGGGAGTCGTGCTCATATGTAACCAACAGGTTCATTCCTTAGAAAAACAATGGCTAAACGCAATATCAACTTAAGATGCTCTGATCAGTGATGTGTTTGTACGCTATACTGAATTCTGTACATGTTCTGTTCAGTAAGAACTTCTGTCAGTTTTCATTTAAGATGACATTTGCAACAATGAAAAACAACTCATGTGGCTTAGAGACCCTATTTCCAGAATAGTCGAATATTCCACTGCATTTTAATACTTATTGTGGAATAAAAATTATTAAAAAAAAAACCTTGTCAGCCTACGCCCTGAAGATATATGAACTGTCACAACAAATAACTCTCCATTTGAAGATATCATTTCAAAATGTAATGTTCTTACAATAAACAACAAAAAAGAAATAAAATTTTGACCAAGTCAAAAGGAGAACCTTAATACACATGATAACTGAAGTTCAATCATCTTTCTAACCTTCAAGGACCATCACACCATCCACGTAACTCAAACAATGGAAAAAGGCATCAGATGTAGATTCCAAGAATGACCATGATCACCCATCCCAATAGGAGATAGCAAAGATATCTCCACACATTCTCTAAAAGGTTTCTGAACGAGCCAATTATCATGCCAAAACTTAACTCTAACACAATCCCTAGCTTGAATTTGACACGAAAAGCAAAGAAAAACTTATATTGTGGCATTTCAGAAGGCTAGGCAGTCCAACCAATAAGAATGCCAATTGCCATTTTACTAGTTATTCTAATTTCTAAGAATCTGGCCAAGAGTTATGATCCCAGGATAAAAAACACAAATGTATGATCCCATAATCCTTTACTCTCTAATATCAAAACTAAGATAGAGTTCAGAGCAACACCAGAACTTACCTTAAGGTTGATGGACAGTTCGTACCCAACTTCATTACCTGCAAAGCGGCAGAAACATTCAAAGGTGTTAAACATACAAACTACATATGGGAAGCACTAAGAAAAAACAATAAAAAGAACAACACTTTGATGGGTGTGTATCCCTCTGATGAAGAACAACACTCTAATGGGTGTGTAGCCCTAGATGAAGAACAACACTCTGATGGGTGTGTAGCCCGAGATCGGAATTACTGAATAGAACAAGCCTTAGAAAGTATGGGAGAGGGAAGGGACGGCTAATCTAGCTCCATCTGTGACCAAGTGTGGTGTAATTCCTTCACTTTCTCAGCTTTCTTATCAGGCTTGGCTTCAGCAATAACAGTATAAATCCCAACTTCATTTGCAATGGAATTCGTTGTGCCTCAATTATCACCAGTAACCATAATGTTATTAACATTCATGGACTTGAGGATGGAAATAATGACTTCGTGAGCACCAGATTTTAACGGATCAGATATGGATATTATTCCAACCAATCTCTTCATTGTTCTGTCTCTCAAAACTCCCTAAAAACCTATTTAGATGAATACAACTCCCTAAAATGCAAAATCAATTCACATCTGAAGCAGTGAAACATCTTATTATGCAATACATAAACTGACATTTAATAGTATTCTACAGCATTACAGCATTACGCAACAACATCATTACAACATTACAGCAGTAACAACAACATTACAGCAGCAACATTAACAACAATAGTAACAACAACATTACAGCAGTAACATTACAGCATTAACATTCCTATAACATACGTACACATGCATGGATACAAGTGGATCTACAAAATTGGTAGTAGTTCACCTTAATTTGTGTAAGGATTTCACCACTTAGGCTTTTAAGAACCTATTTCTGATCATGAAATAATTGCTAGGTTTTATACTAAGACAAACATGTTTGAATTCAAGCATATATTCAGGAATTCAAGACCAAGAGACATATTCATTCAAGCATTCAAATATATATTACAAGTCTCGATCAATGCTTACCGAAGCTCTAAATCATAACAACTTTGTCTGCTGGCCATGCTACTGTAGTACCAATGGCATCTTCAATAAATTCCAGCTCAGATGTAGGCCTCCAAAGAGATGCAATAGGAACTTTTGGACTATCTACCCAAACTCTAATAGCATTAGGACCCAAGGGAACAAAATGAACAACCTGATTTGGATCACTTGAAGACCAACGTTCTTTAGCAACTACTTGTCCCGAACCTCTAACATCCAACAACTTGCACTTTTTCTTTGAGCCAGTGTTCACACTCTAACAACAAATCAAACAAGACAAATACATTAAACTGACAAATCACTTTACTAATAGATTCCTGAAGATATATATATAGTTCTACCCCAATACACTTGATCTTCCATTAGAATATAAAAAACGTTAACACATCATATGCATGCCAACAATATTCAAAGTGCACCAATTGTCATTTTAAAAAAAATATTCAGGTGATAAGTATATAACATTGCTTTGAAAAAAAAACACACCAAAATCAAACAAGTCATATACAAGTATTACTTTTGGCTTGAACATACAGGTAGTATTGAGAAGCTTGAAAGAATACAATAATTTGATCACAACATACACAAAACTGATGTACAAAACCTCTGCACATTAAACATTAAAGTAGGTTCAATTATGCATTATCTATTCCAATCACATTTAACTTAGCGAAGGATAGGATGCATTTTCGACTTCCTGATTTTCAGGTACTTTTTCCAAAATAACTTTGTTAGCAGGCCAAGCTATAGTAGAACCAACGGCATCTTCAATGCATGTCATATTAGATGTAGACCTCCATAAAAATGCTTCATGATTTTTTGAAATATCTACCCAAACAATCATGGCATTAGGTCCAAGAGGAATATCATTGATCAACGTTTTTGGATCACTCGAATGCCATCGTCCTTCCGCCACTATTTCATCTTTTCCACTCCAATCAAACAATGTGCACTTGTTCCTTGAATTGTCGTACTTACTCTATCAAGAAAGAATGCATAAAAAACAAAAATTATATACACAAACATACAACTATTTAAGTTAGACAAATACATGATATAAATACCAAAGCAATCAATAATTATCTTACCAAAGGCGTGTCAATATTATCTTGTTCAACAGAATGTTGATCTGGCAGCAAAACAACTCTCTCATCAAACCATGCCATCGATTTACCCTGAGCTTGTTCTATACAAGTCATACTAGATGTAGGCCTCCATAGGAAAACATCTGGTTTAGTTGTGATATCAACACAGACTTTGATTGCATTAGGACCCATAGGAATTTTATTGACAAGCTCTTCTGGATCCCTTGATATCAAATTTCCTTCAGCAACGATTTCCTTTGTTCCACTCCAATCTAACAACTTGCATTTCTCTAGTGAATTGGTGTTGATACTCTGCAATTAATCAATACAAACATTACAATTGAAGCAAGTTTAGGTTGAAGATTAATGCCACAATATTGAAACTAATTGTACCACTGCAGATGTTTTGTCCTCTTCTCCACTTTGCTGAATCTAACAACACAGCAAACAGTTAATAAAAAAAGTTTAATGACTAAGCTGGAATTTTACTTATTCACTAATCACAACATGTATCAAACTTGCCTTGTTTTTCAATAATGTGTTCACCAAGTTCTCCAAATGTTGAATCCTGTCGTGCATGATAGTTTGTTGCTCTTGCATTTTGGCCACATGTTTGTCGCTCACATTTGTTGTCGAGTTCGATGGTAAATCACTTTCAGCTTCGTTTAGCCTCTCCTATATAATTCAACACATATAATAGCATAGTGTATGGTTTCAGAAACTATACAAAATTACACATAATTCTACATTACAAATAACATTTCACTCACAATGGTTTCGAAAACTCTTGTATTTACTGGTTTACCATCTTTTCTGGTGCATGACTTAATCCATACTTTAACACTAGAGACATAAGATGGCTCAGTACTATTCTTTTTCTACAAGAAAAAGAAATTGATATCAGGTTCTGAAAAATTAGTAATTCAACCTAAAAAATTATTTTGACCACAACATAAGAATGCATATGAATATGAAATATGTATCACCATATCTTCTGCCAATCGAGCCAATCCTTTTCGGCTGCATGTGTGTGGGATATGCTTACGCCTAATTGTTTTATACTTATCACTTATAGCCTGAAATTGTATTACTTTAGCATGATTTTAACTGAATTATAATCTTTCACTTTATATTATAATATTACAACTAGTTTTAAAACATACCTTAAATGCTGGACTAGTTTTTGTCTTGCCAAACTTTATCCACTCAGCTCTACTTTGAATGTTTTTAGGTTGAAGCTGAAGTCTTTCCTCCTCATTAGTTGCCTCTTGTATTTGGCTGACTAACCGTGATTTTGAGGCTCTCCATATTCATCCCATTGATTTAAATACGATAGCCTTTTGCCATTCTGTATCCAAGTTGAATCTTGCATGGAGTTTATATAACATTATCACTAAGCAACTCAACACTGGTAATTTTATTGTAAGAGTTCTGTCACAACTTCTGTAAACTGAAATGTACATGTCAATGAAGATGATGAATAGCAAGCAATTCAACTAACTATAAATATCTACAACTATGCCATGAATTACAACTGCTCACATAAAAGTGAAAAGTCATTTGCATTTTTGTTATGAAACAAAAGTACTGTTAAGAGAGAGGATAGAGTAATGGTTCATAATACCTGAATTGATTTCCACAAGATTACTTTTATGTTATTACCAAGTTTCCTCCAATCGCATAATGTTACAGGTACGTGCTCTCGTACAAGTGGGCCTAAATAAGAAGACAAACTAACTGACCCCTCTCCACATGGTTCACCTGTATCAGTAAATTCAACATGAACTCGACTTCCAGGCTCTACAGCAATATTTCTCATTTTGGTTGGACCTCTAGCTTTCTTAAGTCCTTTTGGGTCTGCAACTAACTTTTGTAATGCTGGTGCATCTTTTTCGACAACTTCTTTGGTCGCCGATGGTTGTATATGTTGGAGGTTAGGTTCATGACTCTCATGTTGTTGGATCAAAGTCTATTGACATGCTTTTGGACATTCTGATACATTTTTATCCGTTCCTTGAGAGACCTTGGATGTTTTTGTGGGTATCAAAACACGTTTCCTTTTGTGAGATATGTCGTTATTCTGGGCTTCAGCAACCATTGTTGTTCACCTGTCTAAGAAAAAAAAATAAGACTTTCAATATATGTAATGCATTAATAACCTTAATCATATAATGAAAACAAAAAAAGAGACAACATATGACATATGTGTAACTAATATAAAAACAAAGACACACTTTTGATAAAGGCAGCCAAAACGCAAGCTAAATCAAGATGAATGTTAAGAACATATATTACACAAGTATGCCCTCACAATTCTCCCTCACATATCTAACTTTGCCACTAGATTCCTCAATGTCCATGTCAACTTGTAGTGGTATTGAAGCTTCTGCACTTACGTCATCGACCTCTAACTCATGGAAACCTCTTGGTGGTGCCTTCATTACAACATACCAATTAGAGGAATCATCTTCTCTTGAATAAAATACTTGTTTTGCTTGAGATGCTAAAATATATGGATCTCTTGCAAATGAAACTTGACTTTGATGGAGGTTCACGAGGGTAAATCCATCTTCAACTTTAACACCATTACCTTTGTTTGCCCAATGACACCTAAGAATCGGAACATAGAATACATGATAGTCTAGTAATATTATATCCGTCAATATTCCATAGTAAGTAACCCAATCAAGCACTTGTGAAGTATCTTTTGCGCTTGCCCTACACATGTTGGTTGCCTCATAAATAATCCCACTGTTTTGGGTTTCCCGATCGACATCTTTTGTGTGAAAACGCAGCCCAACTATAATATACCCAGAAAAAGACAATGCACTATTCCGTGGACCATATGCAATCCATTTCAATATGTCCGAGTCAGCTTTTGAATCAATAGGAATATGTTAAAGTGCAGAAATTAAATGAAGAGATACAAGGTAAGTAGGTAGTTATTAAATTAAACACAAAATAAGGTAATAAAAAAAACCTAGAAGATTTAATCGAACCTTATTTTTTATCCATTCTGCAAATTTTTCAGTATGTTTATTCCAAGGTAAGGTTGCATCGTGTGTAAGACATTTGTTTGATTCTTGTAAATCCTCCAAGTGCATGCTAGTCGGAGAGAAAACTGAATAAGTAAAATGGTTATGGTGTAATGATAGAAATCTAACATCTGTGAATTTCATTTTACTTACTCTAAATATGGATCCACGACAGCTGTATTCATCAACACAATAAGATGTGCAAGTTTTTTTTCTCTATCGCTTAGTGTGATCGATGTGGCTCTAGAAATTGGATGGCCTTCCAGAATAACTTCATTCGCAAAATCATTATTGTGAACTTCTTTTTCTTCCACTTGTATTGATTTTTTCAAAAATTCGCTACAAAACCTTATGCACTCTTCTGCAAGATATGATTCAGCAATACACCCCTCTGGCCGTGCAGGGTTCCTAACGTAATCTTTTAGTGTTTTCATATATCTGTACATAAATAACAACTTATAAGATATTCAACATATTATGCTTCAAATAGAACTATTTAGACTAAAAAAATGAAAAAAAGGAAGGATTCCTTACCTCTCAAAGGGATACATCCAGCGAAAATGAACAGGTCCACATAATCTAGCTTCTCTTCCTAGATGAATCGTTAAGTGTACCATAATATCAAAAAAGGAAGGTGCAAAAAACCTTTCGAGCATGCACACAGTTTCAATGACGTCTTCCTCCAATATTTATAATTTCTCTCTATCTATAACACGCTGATACAACCTATTGAAGAATGCACATAACCAAAGTGCTGCATTTCTAGGCCCTTTCGGAAGTAATCATCGTAAAGCAACCGGCAACAATTGTTGCATTAGAACATGATAATCATGGGACTTCAGGCCAATGCCCTTGCATTACTCACAAGATACACACCTCCCAATGTTTGAGCAATAGCCATTAGCTCCCTTGAAGTCATATAAGCTCTTGCAAAATTTCTTCTTTTCAGACCTTGAAAATGTCCACGGAGCATGTGGAAGGTATTTTCGGCTTCCATGAGGCTGTGGATGCAGGTTCTTCCATATTTGCATATCATGTAAATCCTTACGAGCATTAACCCCATCTTTTGACTTTCCACAGTGCAACATTGTGCCTATAATGCTTTCACAAACATTTTTTTCTACGTGCATTACGTCTAAATTATGACGTAATGGAAGTTCCTACAAAAACATGAAGGTAACCATTAATATTTATTTTTTTAGACCATTACTGAATATAAAAAAAACAAAGAGATTAAAGACATAAAAACTAACCTCCCAATATGGTAAATCGAAAAAGATTGACCTTTTCTTCCACCTTGATAGCTCATCATGATCAACATCGTCATCGTTACCATCAACATCATCATCACCATTATCATCAGCATCAACATCATTAACATTATCATTTTTTTGTTATGGCATTTTCCAAAATCATTTGGAAAATTCTTAAGAGCAATAGAAATGTTCCGACTAGTCAAGATTCTAGGCTTCCTTCCATGTTCCACATTGTTATCAAACCAAACCTTCTTTCCTCGATATTCATGTGTAGGTGACAAAAAATTCCTATGACCCATGTATGCAAATTTCTTATTGTGCGTTAACCATTTGTAATGCTTATTTTTGCCACAAAGAGGACATGCCTTTTTACCTTTTGTACAACATCCAGCGAGGTTTCCATATGCTGAAAAATCACTTATGGTCCATAGCAAAATTGATCTAAGATTAAAAGTATTTCCACCAAACGCATCATAGGCCTCCACTTCATTGTGCCACAAATGTTGCAAGTCTTCTATAAGTGGCTATAAGTAGACGTCTATGTCATTTCTAGGTTGCTTTGGACCCAGAATCAGTAGCGTTAACATGATATTATCTTTCTTCGTGCACAACGCAGGAGGCAAGTTGTAGTTAACTAGCATCACTGGCCAACAACTGTATTTAGAACTTAACATGGAAAAAAGATTAAAACCATCAGTAGAAAGACCAAGTCTGAAATTGTGTGGATCAGCTGCAAATGATTCCCATTTATCTATAACCAATTACCATGTTACGGAATCAACAGGGTGTCGCATTTTTCCATCTTTGCTTTTATTATTGAAATACCACCTTAAATCTGCATCCATTTTTTCATACCTAAACATCCTTTTGAATCTTGATATTATAGGAAAGTACCTCAAAACTTTAACTGGAATACCTTTTCTAATCTTTTTGGTCCTCTTATTTTTCTTCCATCTTGAAGCACCACATTTAGGACAATTGTCCAAGTCCTTGTACTCTTTTCTAAATAGACAACAATCGTTCTCACAAGCATGAATCTTTTCATAACCAATCTCAAATGACTTGAGAAACTTTTTAAACAAGTAAAACGACTTCAAAAGTACATTGTCCTGTGGAAGCATGTCTGCCAATGTCTCAAGAAGCTCACTAAAACTTTTATCAGACCATCCACTTTGAGTTTTAAGTCGATATAAAGCTACAATGGCTGATAGCTTGTTATAATTGGAACAGTTCGGGTACAAAGGGGTTTTTGCATCTTTTAGTTTTGCTATAAACTCATAAGCATGTATGTATCTAGTAGGCTCAATGTAGTCTTCATTAACCAACTGAGTAGGCTTCATATATTCTTCATAAAAAAAGTGGGCAGCTCTATATAAGTTATATGTCTCGTCGTTCTAGATTTTTTCAGGAAAGTCGTCATCAATAATTATCTGTTCCCCATGCTCATACCAATCTTTACTTTATTTGTACTTTGCATCCATTCCCCTTGTAACCAAATGTTCAACAACAATATTGTCACATTGATGCTCTACATTGCGACAATCTATGCAAGGGGATAAGATCAATTTAAGATTTCCCAACTTGTTTGTAACCATTTTCACAAAATTCCATGCTCATTTCTCGTACTCGGGATCAGCTCTACGACAAGAAAGACAAGAAAAACCTATTGCTCTAAGACCTCTGAGTTTTCAAATTCTATAATAAATATCTAACTACGCACAACTAATTTTGTACCTATGAAGACCCACCCAACCTTTATCCAGCATCATATATTCCTATAGTACTCAGCCCAACAAATTCTAAAATTCAAACAAATAACTACTTAAACCTTCATGGGGTAATTGAAAGTTTCATATATATATATAAGTAGTACTTGAAGACAAGTCCAATTACATATACTAAATAGATATTCATATCAGTTCTAAAAGCATCACAAACTGGCAGCATAAATGTTAAACACAAAGACAAAAATTAAATTCAGACAACACAGTTAAATAGAGTACACTCAATCCTTCTCAGACTACCCTAATATGTACCTCATATTCCTTAAACTCAAAGCCAATAAATTCTAACCAGTGACCACATTGAAACTAAAACAATTCAGAAGAGAAATAGTTAGGAAGAATTTAGATAAAGATCCAAGAATTTCTAAAAGACATTGGTTAAGAACATCGGGTTCCTATAGTTCTTAATCATAAAACCAACTTAGATGATCTACTTATCTATGAACAATGGCAATAAGATGTTGTTCTATCCAAATGAATCTTATATTGGAATGAAAGAAAAGTTTTATTTTTATTTTTTTTGACAATCTAAAAGAGTGTTATGCATTAATAGTTAAGCTTTTGCAGTAAGATCTTTTAAGTAATGTTTATCAGACTATCTAGTTTGACAATCATCGAACGATGACAGTTCATAACATCCACAGTAGTTGTCATATTGACTTAATTAACCTTACTAAAATTACCAATTAGTATAACCCACAAGACAAAGGCCCTGAAACACAGACACTACATCAGCATGCCCTGCACACATGTTGGACATGTCATGAAAGTGTCTGGAAGCTCTGACTCAGTCGGGCATATTATGGACACTTTTTAGCACTTTTACAACATTTATAGTCGTGGTACAAATAACTTATGTGCACCCCGTCCCTCCTATTTTTCCATTTAGTTTCTCCAATCCCTAACTAACTGAGCTAAGACTTGAGAGAAACGACACCAAACTATTTTGAAAAATAATCGTTGGGCATGCTACAACATGGACTTTTCTTTTGATTTTTTGGGCATTGCTAGCATTAAAGACTATGTAATTGAAAGATTGAAGTATTTTGAAGGACAAACAAATGAATATTAATGTCAGTATAGTACAATTTTGGTTTATGAATTATTTGTTAACTTTGAGTCATCTATTGTCTTTGTTTGATATGCTTTTTGAACCATTGACCATTTTACTTATATTCTTCAATGCATTAAACATTTTAAAAATATAATTAAATTACTTAGTTAACATGTCTATGTCGTAGTTTTATGAGATTCCTCATGCCATCATGTCTATCCTTCCAGAACAAAGGAGTACAAATACCATTAAACATCATTAGAAAATGCAATCTGGATCAATACCTTAAAGTCAGCTTGTCCCAATCACAAAATCCTGCAGTTTTCAAATTCTCCACTGTAACACCTCTCTGTCTCTTGCTCCTTCCAGTAATAAAAAGACCTTATAACCCAGTCCTAATACTTGTTTATACAGATCCAAACTGGATGCTATAGCAGGTGCCTCACCTCTTTCAACCAATTTATCAAATTCAAGGCTGTCAAAAACCTCCAACTGCAATTTTCAATCAAAACCATATCAAAATCATTTTTCTCTTTTCCACTAAAAAACTGTGATTGCAACTAGAATAAGGAACAATTCAATGAAAACCAAAAATTTCAAATTCTCAACTTTCAATAAATTTTACCTAAATTCCTTTAATGTTCTGTGGAATTCCACAAGGGCTTGGCTAAAAGGGGCAAACTTGTCTGAGTCCAAAGCAAATGATAAATATCTCAAGATGTGCTGAAAATATAACCTTGGCTGGTTGATTTACAAATACTCATAGTGGAACATAATCAACCATGAAATCCCAGTATTTGTTAATGCTTTACAGACATTGGGCATGGTTTACAAAGATTTTAATGGGAAAGGGGAGTACTACTTTAAGAGTTCTATTTCAGTTTCAAATTGAGCTATAAAGAATTCATTTTCAGTATTTTACAAAATAGACCTTCAGATGAGGCCCTAGCTGCTCATTTAACTCCATATTTGCGGTCTGTGTAATTTTTTTAGGATATAGATTAGTTCACAGACACACATTTTTCCAATGTTACCAGTTTTTTAACGTAAAATTTTGTTTTGGAGAGGTCAAAAATGGAAATGGGGGTTCATTAAGAAGTTGCATAAAGATGTTCATGCTTGAACTTGTATGCAACACAAACTTGATAATTTGATGCCATGTCTAGTTCTTTAACGTAAGACTGTACTTAAGTATCTAAAAATTTTGCCCTATTTTCGGTCAAACTAACATTCATTTTAGATTTCAATTTCATTTTTTAGGCATGAGCATATCAAATTTGGTTTCAAGTATTTCTGCACAGTATAGAACAGAAATTGCACAAGTGAAAAATAAGAAGGAAAGAAGCTCACCCATAGCCATGATCAACATAATACGGAAGATTGGACAAAAAGGTCTCATCGATATCGAAAATCCAAGCATCCTTTCCATCATCATCCAATTTCACACTCTTGGCATAAATCTCAGCTTGTTTAGAGACCATATCAATATCCCCACCATAACCTTTACCCATCATATAATCCTTAACATAACCAACGCATTCTGCCGGAATGCTCTTCTATGGGCTCAAATTATTAGCCTCACCAGCAACCCTCCAGCTATCACATTGTATCCTTAGCTCGTCTTTCGATTCCTCTACCCGGATCAATTCTGGGTATTCAATAATCAATGGTCTGGGTAGGGTATGTGACTCGATCTTCTCGTAATCAGAGACATTCAAATACGAACAACATAAAATGATTAAGGTGATAATGAACCTATAATTGATCATGGCACCGAAAATGGAAATGAAAGAGGGATTGGTTTATTCAAGAATCTGCAATAGAGGTTTTTGCGAGAATGAGATCCGGAGGGATGGGATTCGTTTCTTGATCCAGAAATAAAGAAACCCTAGAAACAGTTTTTCCCTATTTCTGGTTTTTTGGTTGGGGAGAGATGAAATGGAAAAAAGGGAATTGGTATTTATAATGTTGGTTGGTCTGTGTGTCTGTCCGTCCGTTGAATTAGTTTATTCAACATACTAATTTTATGAGACTTGTAATATTGACTTGTGGTTTTTTTTAGAATTTTTTTCTTAAATGAAAATATTTTTATCATGATTATATTATAAAAAAAATCTAATGTTTTGGGATATTTGAGATTTGTTGATTTAATTGCTAAACCAACCCAAAGAACTTTTTGATCTAGTTCGTGGTGGGAAAACTAGGGGTGGGCACGATTCGGATCGGTTCCAAATTTTGAGGAACCTAACTCGAACCATTTAAATTTTAACTGTTCCGTTCTGGATCGGTTCCATCATTTTGATCGTTGAAACCGAACCTAACTCAAATTGTTTAGAACGGTTTGATCCCACTATTCCTGATTTCCGGTTTTGAAAAATTAATTAAGTGAAAACTATGATCTTACATTAGCTGTAAGTACCTAAATTAAGTGGTGGGTCTTCCTTTCATTATAGGCTTAACAAATGACAAATTAAATCCATGCAAGATTAGATCGGAAAATGCTTTTCTTTTCCAAATATAGAATCAAATTCCGGACTTCCAATATTGAAACACGAAATCAATACGATCTTGTTTTAGTCCCCCAGTTGTGTTCCAAAAACATGGAATTAGTTTGTTACTGTCGATGTTCTTTGTGGAAAGCCATTAAGATAAAATAGCTAAAGACTGCATTACCATCGCAAACAATTTAGAAGTATGCCATCATAAAGTTAATTACAAAGGAAGCATATATAAACTCATATTATGAGATGATTGAAACTCATATTTTGTTCATTTTTCAATTAACCACTCAAGAAATTGGAAAATCCAGATGATATATATCACTTAGGGTTCGTATAAACACAAAAGAACAAACTAGATTAATTCAGTAACAATGGCAAACCCAGAATCAATAACTCACCAAAACTGGCATAACAATTATCAATATATACGCAATACCCACATACATAACTCCATAGAATCGATGAAAATTAAAAGGAAAGGACCAATCCAATACCTTGACAATTTGGGCACCCTGAACAGATTGAAAACGCAAACCTTTGGAGAGAATAGATCAACCAAGTAAACCGGCACCGAGAGACAAGAGCTGCAAAGTGCAGAGAGAGGATAAGTGAGAAATAAAATCGGGCACAGAAAAATGAAAACCACACACAAGAATATCCTCTGCTTTCCTCAAATGTAAAGCAAGGAATCAAGCATCACAATAGATATCTTTTCATCCTCTTTTAGGATTTCAATGATTTCAAAGCCATCCATTAACAAAAACAATACATGCAAAGTTGGTCAACAACAACACAGAAAATTGGATCTCAATCAATCATTTTTATCAAATGTTCAATCAAATCAAATCTCCTCTTAAATGACCTTCAACTCGGCTAAAGATCTCACCTTTCCATACTCAAATTACACAAACTCAAAACACGTGAAATGATGGAAGAAAAAAAGCAATAAAACAAATTCTAATATCCAAATATCCAATAGAAACACGAAATCAATACGATCTAACATAAATCGACCACTAGAACAGAGGAGATTACTCGATTATCAATAAGATCTAACATAAATCAATACGATCTAACATAAGTAGGCTTCTTTAAGTTGGGTGTTTATCTTATCTACTTTTAATCAGCAACATAGGTTTTTAATGGATCAAAGATGTGCTTGCTATTAAGAGCTTCACAAAAAAAAATGCTTAGTCAGTGTTTGTTCTGACTTCTGAGTAATGATCTAAAGCGAACTTAATTTTAAACACAGGGCATATGAAAGTGAACTATGTAAAGTGTATTTTTTTACTAGTCAGAACGAAATGTGGTCAATTCTTCATCACATTTCGACAAGTACCCCCTATCATCAAGTGATTAAGGTCGGGAAAAAAATAGTAACATTAAATTGAACATGTCAACCAATTGGTCATTTGAGATTATTCAAAGAAAATATGAACTTACAATCTGAAGCAAAAAAAACACAAAATTTAGTACAAGCCCAATTAAAAACCCAATCTCCCTTCTTCTGGTAAAATCACAAAGCACCCCTTACAATCTAAAGAAAAAAAAAACACACACACACACAAATTTAGAACATGACTGAACGAGACCCAAATCAGAATTCCATCCTGACTACCAATAAAAGGCATAAACTCATCATCAAAAGCAAAAATCTCTAAAAACAAATCAGAAAAACCTAAAACACAAAAAATGATGTTCATCTCAACAAAAAAATAGAAGGGACCAAAACAATCACAGATCAGAACAAAGCAAACTAGATGGGAACCAAACAACCACCAATCTCACAGATTCAACAAACACAAATGACATCAAACACAAACAACCACCACTCCATACTAAAAACCATTAGAACAAAAGATGAAATCAACATTCATACCTCAAAATTGCCTCTAGATGACTCGAAAACCGCTGGAGAGAAACGTGGTATTTTTTCACCGATGGAGAGATGCTAAAATCTATTTGCTCTCTCTTTGTCTCTGAATATACAAAAACTTTCTCAGTATTTAAAGAAACCCAAAAATCAACATCTCAATAAATTATTCAACAAACTCAAAAATGAAATGCAATGACAGAATCCAACTTACAGAGAGCTTCAATCTGGGATGGAAGTATACAGAGATTCTTTAATCAGAAGCCCTAATTTGTGCAAGATGAAGAAGACGAAATAGTGAAGAAGAAGCAGTGAGTAGTAGAGGCAGAGTGAAGTGGAGGCGAAGCGACGAAGTGATAGAGAGCGAGAGAGATCAGGTGATGCAACAGAGAGTGAGAGAGATCAGGTAACGGTGAGAGGAGAGGTGATGGCAAGAGAAGAGCGAGAGAGATCAGGCGAGGTGACGGTGAGGTGGGAGAGCTGCGTTTGTGATGGAGAGTTGCGTTTGAGGGAGGAAATGAAAGCGTGGGTAAAAAACGCGCGTTATAATTTTCGCTCTCCCGCTTACTTTTTCCTTAGCGTTTTAAAAGGGTAACGAAATTAAACTTGGGTTTTTGATAGCACAAGTCTAAAAAACGCTATGTGCATGTGCTATTAATAAGCCCTTGTGGTGTAGTGGAAATAGTGGGCATCTCAATAACATGGCATGAGCCATGAAACATGTATTACCCATTTACCCCAATGGCTAGGGCATAAAATGGACCAAATCAGATATAAATTAGGCTATAATCAAATCAAATTTTCAGTCAGATCCAGTGTATCAAAATCATACCTGCAAGTTGAATAATGGTCAACTGACATCAAAAGACCAAGATCAAATTAAATTTTAAAATTAATCAAAGTCATTTACCCTATTAGTAGGAGGGGCCAATATCAAATTTACTCATAAATAAATAATTGATGGATATTGTGGAAGAGACATGCTAATATGGGAGATTATACCTATTACTCTATTAGTAACTAAGTTTAAAAAGCAAGGTAGCAAACTTTAGGGAAGAAATTGTACTTATCACCGACTTTAGGGTTCGTAGTGTAAAGGCCTCTAGATTCTAGAATAATTGCTATTGTACCCAATATAAAATGAAAAATTCTTTAGAGCCTCTTTTGCAACTCTTTTAGAGGCCTTGTTGACATGGCATTGTGAAGTATGGGTCAAAATCGGATAAATCAAATACATATGATTGAAATAAATATATATCAGGCTAAAAGGGCCCAATACATAGTGATTTCTCTATAACCATCCCGAAGGGAGTGAAGCGAGTAAGGGCCAACCTTGGGTTAATTACGATGTACCCTGCATAATAAATAACTAATTAGGGGTTACCCCATAATAAATCACTATTGCAGTTTGCCCCAGCACTAGCAGTCAACGTGCATTGATTATGGGGGCTCAGATTCAAAGCTTCTGAATATGCAAATGGATCCAACGTGTCTAAATATGAAGATTCAAATGAAGATCGAACAACTCCATTGAAATAGCCATTAATAGTCCTTGGGGGATAGGAAATGGTGATTGGCTTCATTCCCTACTTAATGAAAGATGAAAGCTATTTCATTCCATGAAATTTGAGTTCCTTACCTGTTATTTCACTGTAGATCAAAGGTATATATTTGAAGTCTTAAAGGTATTTGTAGAGAAGACTGCCCTTCTTTATGTTGAATGTACACGTCAGACTTTCATTGAAGCAATATGAAGAATTGTATTCAAACATAGATATTGATTGTTACATATCTCATGTTCATTCAATTCTTATTTAGGATAGATAGAAAATTTTTATATAGATCCAATAATTTGGACTGTCATATTTTAAATATCCATTGGAGCTTGAGTTTGACGAGCCAAGAACATCCTATTCGGGTTTCTTTTGGTTTTGGACTTCAAAATCTTGCATACTCCATTGAAACCCTTATTGGAACAAATATTATACAAATAAGGGTAGTCTTCACTTGTATGATTGTGATGACAATGCTCGCATGACATTTACAAGGAACACAAATATGATTTATTACACTTATCCCTTTATCATAAATTATTGGCAGTAACTTAACTCCATACAATAACTTTGAATTTAAGAATGTCTCATGAAACATAAATGACCTGCGAGAGTTGATGATGACCTGCAACTCTTAACAAATGTCCATAGAAATGTGAAAATACAAAGAAAAACATTGACTTACCTCCATGATAGTGTTCTAAATTGAAACCTATGGATGAAATAATTCAGATCTAGGGTTAATGAAACCCTAAGTTCAAAACTTGGGTTTGCTCAAAAATTTCAACTTCAAATATTTTTTTACTGTGAAATAACTGGCGAGGAACTCGAATTTAATGGAATGAAAGAACTTCCATTAAGTAGGGGATGAAGCCAACGACTATTTCCTTTCTCCCAAGGACTCTTAATGACTATTTTCGGCGAGTCATTCGATGTTCACTTGAATCTTCAGATTCAGACACGTTGGATCTATTTGCATATTCGAAAACATTGGATCAATCTGCATATTAGAAGCTTTGAATTTGAGCCCTCAAATCATTCAAGGGCATTTTTGTCTTTAAAATGTGGTTATTTAAAATTAGCTCGTGCCCTCACTGTCAATGCACATTGACTGCTAGTCTTAAGCCAGATTGCAATAGTGATTTATTCTGGCGGTAACCCTTAATTAACTATGATTATGGGAGGCAAATCGCATTTAACCTTTTTTATTTTCTTTTATTCATTTTTAGTTGGCTATACTATTGGTGTACTAGTAAAAGATTTTCAATTGACTTTTACTCTTTCACGGACCAAGACCATAACTTTTGTCGATTGGTAGGCTTATTTGTGTACTAGTTCCCTAGTATTTTGGTAGAGTTAATTGGTTTTTTTTTTTTTTTTGAAGGGTAAGCGTGTCGCCGGTGGGTATAGAATCCAAAACGTGAGGTTAAACCACCGCAACCTTAACCATCCAACCAGGCCACCATTGGCATTAATTGGTTTTTTTGGCAGCCAGTAGAGGATTTCAAACACATATCCCGATCAATTGAGGTGAATTAGTGCTTGAGTTCTTTGAGATATTTATGCTTTTTAAAAAAAAAATTCTAAAAATGAGATGTACATCTCTGTGTGCAACTTTCAATTGATTACCGTACCCAATATGTAAACCCACTGGTGGGTTCCAAATCTAAAATAGTTGAAACACAAACTATATGTCAAATACCTACTTGTATTCAATTTCTCAATTATGGATCGAAAGAAAGAAGGAAATGTGTTTTTTTTTTGTTGTTTCCAATGTGTACATGTTCCTAACACCCAAGCAAGACTTGATTGATCAACATGGTTGAATAGTCTGTATCTGAATTAATATGTTTTGTTGAATCTCCTGTGTGGAATTATTGTTTTGTTGTTCTCTTCCTCTTTGAACGGCTTAATTAGCTAGCTACCACTCATTTTTCTTTGTAGGACAATGACAACGCAATGAGTGTAATATGGCTCATCTAGAAATGACAACGTTTACTCACTCGTCTCCATCCCTAACAAAAACAATTTAAAGACCACGTTTACAGAAACTGAATTATGTTCTCATGCATGCATCTGGCTAAGTTGTAATCTTAATCTTCTAGTTCTACTTGTAGAATTTCAAAACATCTAAGGGCGTGTTCTTCCGTTGAGATTTATGAGGGAGCTCATAGAAAAGTTTGGCCAAGTGTGAGATTTTTATGGGTTACTGGGAGAAAATGAACTAATGAGAAAACAGGAAACAGGTGGTGTGATCCCGTCAGTATCACAATTCAGCTATGTCCTTTGACATGTTTACGTGCATCAAGATCAATGTTTAACCACTCAACTACATTGTATCGCATGGGTTACACTTTACTTTAAAATTAACAATTATCATTGGTCTTATTTGAATGATCACCATTTTCATAAAATTAAAAATTAAAAATTAAAATTTTAAGCCTAATTAAAGAGTTCAAATGCACAACACAGCATGTCAGTTTCTCTCATACCATCACATGTATATGTTCTCTATTTTCTGTACATACTCATGTTTTTAGAGTTTCCTTTAAAACTCTGCGATACGGCAGAGCTTAGTATGAAAGTAAGTTTACAACTTAGAGATTCAAGGCTTCCAAAAAAAAAAAAAATTGTATTATTCCGGTAAATGTCCATTGTCACCGATGATACATCAAAATAGATCGACTATCACGACTGTACACGTGACATAAAGTCTCATCACGAGGATACAGCGTCCGATCTATTGGACTAGCTCATAAAGCCCAGAAGAAAGGAGGTCAATTATAGAGGCCCAGACTAGGCCCACCACTAAGAAGGTGTAAATAGGATCCGAATCAAAGCCCAAATCCAGGCCCAATACACGTTCTCTCATAGAGATGAAGAACGTTGCACCAAGAAAGAGCCGTGGAGGGACATACGCCTCCACGAACGCATCTCCATTAAAGAGAAGACTATTATAGAAATATCTCCTTCCATTGCACCTCACATGCTTAAGTCACGCAGAGAGTTAACTACGACCATCATAAAAGGTAAAGGGAACATTTGACAAATGTATGCAACTTTAACTAAGTTTTGTCCAGATTTACATCTTTCTTCCAACATAGTTACCGACTTAAGCATCGGAGTGCCTTCAACCACCAAAAAAATGGTCCTTGGCAGTCTAACAGTTGTTTTGCAGGTCAAACTCACAGGAGAATGATTTTTGGATGCATCTGTTTGGCGTCGTCCGTAGGGAACAACAAGTTTCCTCTTTACAAAACAAATTGCAATAAAGTTCACCATAACCTAACAAAAGATCCACAAACCATTGGAGGAGATAATGCAGACTACAGATCCCAAATCCGGAAATGATCGTGATAACTCTCCAGCCGACACATCACTGACGGCTCAAGGAGAAGATACAACCCGAATCACAGGACCAATAGCATCCGAGAATGAGGATCCGCTGCACGCAATAGTCCAGACAACTATCGACACTACCACGGATCATCGAGTAGATTTGCTCATAACCCAAATGGAACACATAACAATGATGTTGGAAAGGATCGCACAAAAGCACACTCAACTAGCTAACCCAGTTCAGGCGCAAACACAACAAAACTCCTCTAATCGAACTCAAGAGAGTGGCAAAATCCCAGCAGAACCCCAACAAAGAAACTTCGAAAGCAGCAAGCTTCCTCGAGGCAGAAATCCACTATATGAAGGGACGCTTACCGAAATCCCGTTCAAAATAGGGTTAGGATACTAATGTATTATAAAAATTGGCAAAACCGCCATTTTCTGTCACCCTCATGAAAACAACTATGCCAAAAAAATTCACTCCACCAAAGTTCGAGGTGTATGATGGTACTTCCGACCCGGCCGATCATTTGAGATACTTCCACCACATGATGGCCCTGAAGGAGACCACGAAATCAATTTTGTGCATAACGTTCCCAATCAGCCTCACTTCTACAGCGATGAACTGGTTCAATAGTCTACTGCCAAGATCGATAGATTCCTTTCAGGCTCTGGCAACCGCTTTCATTACCAAATTTATTAGGAGCCAACGAATGAGAAAATGGCCACACTACCTCCTGCATATTAGACAGAAACTCGAAGAAACAATACGAGAATATGTCACCCGCTTTACCAATGAACTGACAATGATCGACGAATGTAGCGACGACACAGCCGCTGCAACCTTCGTGGCCGGATTAAAGAGATGCTATTTTTTATGTTCTTAACCTGGAGCCTCCAAAGGGCATGACAATCCTATGAAAAATAGCACATAAGCATATCTCCCTAGAGGAAATGAAAGCAGCTAGAAAGAAAAATGATTAAGAAAGAGAAAATTTCTCAAGAAAACGATAAAGAAATGAGGAAATAAGGGAAGACAATACGGAAAACAGGAAGACAATCTGTCAAAGAAGCATTGAAGTAGCGGAAGGAGCGATTCTCGACGACAGGAATTCGGGAAGTTGCAACCGACGACACGAAAGGGTATCGAGCGTGATGAAACCGCGTACAAACCATACACAACTCTTAAGACAACTCAAGCAAACATACTAAAACATATAGTGAAGTTGGATAACATTAACTGGTCATTTCGGATGAGAGGGGACCCAGAAGGGAGAGACAAAAGCAAATACTGCTCATTCCATAGGGATCATGGGCACGATACCGAATAATGTTACAACTTAAAAGATGAAATCGAACATTGGGCTCAGAAATGACTATTTGACGAGTTCATCGGGATGCCAGAAAAACAGATCGAATGGAAGGATAAAGTAGACAATGTTGCGGGATCAAAATAACAATCCCGAGAATTGATATACACCACACACTACAGAGCTAGAGAAAGCAAAACACACGAAGAAGCTAGGCAAAACCCCTCACTCAAACCAGTCTATATTGGAACTAGGGTACCAACGAAACACTTCATGAATAAAACATGGAAAAGCTTGCATCATCCAATACGTGCAAATCAAAGGACTTCATCAGCAGTTGCAAGTTTGAATCAAACCACTAAACAACGCGCGAGGAAGAAGCAAAAGGAAAACAAAGCGACAAAAGTATCAGCCCCCAATATGAAGGCTGACAACGAGCAAAGGAAGACGAAACAAACCATACTCCAGACCAGTATAAGTGACTTAACGGCAAAAAATGATGAAATACTCAAGGAAACATCAATAAAGATGACGAATTCAGGAACTCCAAATTTTCGCGCGGACAAAATATTAAATAAGTCAATAAATTGACCGTACAAAGCCATCAGACGATAAAAGTCGGACACACAAAACTTCTGTTCTGATCAACCACGAAGTAAAGGTTGGGCATTCAGTCACCTAAACTTTGAATTGACCGAGATGTCGAACTAACGAAGTAAAGGTTGGACACCCGAGTCACCTAAACACAAAAAACTTTGAATCGACCGAGATGTCCAACTAACAAAGTAAAGGTTGGATACTCGAGTCACCTAAACACAAAAACCTTCGAATCGACCGAGATGTCGAACTAACGAAGTAAAGGTTGGACACCTGAGTCACCTAATCACAAAAACCTTTGAATCGATCAAGATGTCGAACTAACAAAGTAAAGGTTAGACACCCGAGTCAACTAATCACAAAAACTTCGAATCGACCGAGATGTCGAACTAACGACTAAAGGTTGGACACCTGAGTCACCTAATCACGAAAAACTTCGAATCGACTGAGATGTCGAACTAACGAAGTAAAGGTTAGACACCCGAGTCAACAAAACACAAGGACCTCTAGTCGAACAGAGTGTCGGAGTAACAAAATGACTCCTAGACGGCATACACAAAATCAGGGCTAAGGGAACGAGTCAATACAGCCTGAAAAGATACAGGCAAAAGCAATCATTTACAAACAAATCATAAAGAACAACAACAAGCAACAAACACGAAAGCAGTTATAAAAGAACTTGACGCAAAATCCATGATAGTTACAAAAAGAAGAAGAAAAACAACAAAAGTTAATTTTTATTGATAAACACTACTCTGTTACATCCGGAGAAGGTGATAAAGAAGTGGGAGAAGAAATATTTTTGGGAGAAGAGAGCATCAACGACTTCGAAATACTTGACGATAAAGGGGGCAATGACATCCTCTGCTGCTGGAGCAGATTCCTCGGCATCATCATCCTCAAACGCTTTACCTACCAAATGACGATACTTAGACAAATCTTCGCTGAGCCCTTCGATATAATCAACAAGCTCAACCCGCCTGTCAACAACTCGCTTCCAATCTTCAGCTTCGACCAACGAAGCCTATCCTTAGCACCAGCGAGTTCAATTTTGGCCACGGCAAGCTGCTCTTCAGCAGTGGAGAGCATATCGGAAGCATTTGCCTTGAGATCATTGAGCGAAACAGTTGCCTGTTCCAACCGCCTCTCAGCAGCGTCACACATAGTGGATTGCTCCAATCCAAAACAAGAAGCTTCATCGAAAGCCACTTTCTCAGCGGATAATTCTTTTTCCACACCGCGAAGACGGGCACAAACCTCACCTAGCTCAGCTTTCAAGGAGTCAAGATCATTAATAGATTTGTCCCACAAATTCTTCACCTCCAACAAAGATTCTCGAGCGGCGACGACAACTTTCTCCAAACACATCAAATTGAGAAAGGACATGAGAAAATACCAGCAATAGCGCTGCGAACCTTCTCTCCGAAAAAGCCACTTGATCACGACCGACTTGATAAACCGAGCCCATCACCCCCGCATAAGCAAGATGATTCATCCCGTCCATTATCTGCTAAGACCATGGTCGATATAATTAAACGGGTCAAGTACGGACATTGAAGGCCTCTCCACCAACCGCCTGTACCATTCATTTACCAGTCTACATGCATCGTCTTGCACGTCGAGCTGGGTAAACCAACAAAACTTGCTGTTAGACTTGACACAGATATCATTCGGCCCAGGCTCAATCCAACTAATCTGTGGATGGAAGATGCGGGGATTCGAAAGCACCGAAGAACCACCTCCGACAGCGAGGAGAACATATGGAATAGCAATAACAATGGAGAAACCATGTTTACGCTCCCTTCGAGAAGAATCCGCGTCAAGGGAAGGACTAGCGGTAGCAACAGGAGCAGGAGAAACCTGTCAAATAGGAGAGAAAACTAGAAACTCGGTTGCTTCGCCAGTTAAACTAGAAACTCTATGTGGATGACATCTTGGTTACTGGTGCAAATCAGTCTGATGTCTCTCAGTTAGTTCAGCAGTTAAACTCTAAGTTCTCTTTAAAAGACTTAGGTCATGTTCATTACTTTCTTGGTATTCAGGTTCATCACACTGATCATGGTATGTTTCTATCTCAAACGAAGTATGTTCATGATCTCCTTTGTCGTGCCAAGATGCAGTTTGCAAAGGGTTTGCCTACTCCTATGAGTGGTGGAGAAAAGTTGTTTGCAAAAGGCAGTGATCTTGTCCACAATGTACATTTGTACCGCAGTATTGTGGGAGCTTTACAGTATGTCACTATAACAAGACTAGAAATTGCATACTCTGTAAATCGCGTATGCCAATTCATGTAAACTCCTCTTGAGTCCCATTGGCGAGTGGTAAAAAGGATTTTGCGTTACCTTCAAGCTACATCTACATTTGGTCTTCAGCTTGTACCTGCTCCTTCTTTTAGTTTGACAGGTTTTTGTGATGCTGATTGGGCATCTGATCCAAATGACAGACGGTCTACTTCGGGTTACTGTGTTTACTTGGGATCCAATCTCATCTCATGGTCGTCCAAGAAACAACATGTTGTCTCCAGAAGTAGTACTGAGGCAAAGTATAGGAGTTTAGCCTCAGTTACAGCTGAGCTCACCTGGCTCCAGTCCCTCTTTTATGAACTTAAGCTTCCTTGTGCTCCTCCTACTGTTTGGTGTGATAACAAGAGCATTGTCTTACTCAGTGCTAATCCTGTGCTTCATTCCAGAACCAAGCACATCGAGTTGGATATCTATTTTGTTCGTGAGAAGGTTGCTCGCAAACTTCTTCATGTTCTTCACATCTCTACCACAGATCAGATTGCTGATATTTTTACCAAGGCACTTGGTAATTCCAGGTTTTTATTGCTACGTAACAAACTGAGTGTAGTTGATGGATCCACACTCAGTTTGAGGGGGGATGTTAAGTGTAAATAGAATAGCACAACTAATGTTGTTAGTTAGTTCAGCAGTTTGTTAAGCATAAATGATGTTAGATAACTAAGCATAAATGTTGTTACTGATATTGTTAGGTTGTTGTAAGTGTTGTGTTGTTGTTAGGTTGTTGAAAGCACTGCAAGTGCTGTCTATATAAACTTGTCATCAGTACATTTGTAACTCAGTATGAAATACAGAAGTTTAATCCATGTTTTACTTTAGAATCTAACAACCACCAATGGATGGTAAACCTTTCTGGAGGAGTGTATACACTCCTGGTTTTGATGCCACAAGTTGCTGGTTGTGGAACTTCGCTAAACTTCATGTTTGTGCTCATGATTCTGGTTACCATGAGCTTGTCACTCGCTGGTAAGATCTCTTTCAACCAAACTCTTTTAATGTGTCTAATTTTCTTTTTCAAATACGAAATTTTATCAGTATATGGTACTCAATATATCTAAGTATGACAATAAATGATCGAAAGTATATGTACTTGTGTCTGGTAGACTGAGAACACATGCTTGCATGGAACCTTACATCATTGCAACAAATCGACAACTTAGCGCAATGCCATCCCATTTATAGACTGTTGCATCCTCACCTACGCTACACAATGGAGATAAATGCCCTTGCAAGAGAGGCTCTAATCAACGTTGGTGGGATAATTGAAATTTCCTTCTCACCAGGTAAATACTCCATGGAACTCAACTCTGCAGCCTATGACCAGTTGTGGCGGTTTGACAAGGAGGCTTTGCCAGCTGACTTGATTAGAAGGTAAAATTATATATACATTGCTGAACTTCAAAATGGTCTCGAGTCTCGACTTGAGACGGTGTCTAACCTTCTTGCATTCATTGATTATCAGGGGAATGGCAGTTGACGATCCAACAGCCAAACATGGTCTCAAATTGACAATCGAAGCCTACCTTACACCAATGATGGTCTCCTGTTTGGGACGCCATTATGACTTGGGTAACTGACTATGTCAGCCATTACTATCCACAACCCAACCTTATTCAAACTGATTCAGAACTCCAAGAATGGTGGACTGAAATCCTCACCAGAGGCCTCAAAGACAAGAAGGATGAACTATGGTGGCTATCCCTAAACACCCCTGACGATCTCATAAAAATACTAAGGACTATGGTTTGGGTAGCATCTTGTCATCATGCAGCTGTCAACTTCGGTCAGTACACATCTGGAGGCTATTTCCCAAACAGGACATCAATTGCATGGATCAACATGCCCAATGAGGACAAATGAGAGCAAAACTTCAACAAGTTTATGGAGAAGCCAGACTCTGTGCTCTTGGAATGCTTGTCCTCACAAATTCAGGCAACAATTGTGATGGCTATTCTAGGCATGCTATCGACTCATTCATCTGACGAGGCATATTTGGGTGATCATACTGAACCATCTTGGTCTACAGATCCAATTATAAAGCAGCCTTCGAAAGGTTCATGGAAGGATGACTGAGATAGAAGGCATAATTGATGCAAGGAACAAAGATCTCAATCTGAGGAACAGAGCAGGAGTTGGTATTGTACCCTATGAACTATTGAAACCGTTTTCTAAGCCCGGGGTGACAGGGAAGGGAATTCCTACCAATGTTTCCATATAACTAGAACTCGTGAGGTTTGTTAATTAAGTGTAACTGAAATTATTAACATCCACGTTTTATGAAGAATCAATAAATGGGAAGTCAAAATAGAAATTTGTCCCTTTAAACCAAAATTCTAAATAATCAATGGCATAAAAGCATGACTAGCAATCAAAACTGTAATTACTGAGAATATAATCAATGGCACGGAAACATGACTAGTAATCAATAGTGTTAGTAGTGAGAGCTCCTCCTCCCTTTTATTATTTTGAAGAAATCAAAACATCTACTCCATTCAACCACAACTACCAGCACCGGGTACAGTTAAGTATTCAAATATCAGATCAACTAATGGCAATAGGAAGAAGTTTAATCGACATCTACATAAAGATTTTGTGTTTTATTAGCTTTTGTTACTGGGAAGGCTCCAGGTCCCCCCAGTTTATGTATTTATTTATTTATTTTAGTATTCAATAAAGATCTCTTTAAGTGGAGATGATTAAAAAAAGGTACAGTATCAAGTTCATGAGCCACCATCAGAGTTTACGTACCAACTTTAAAGTCTGATCGGAAATAGGAGTGCAAATCTGTGCTATCCAAAAACACTGCTAAATCCAAATTCAAGTGTTCTGTCCTGCCATTCAAATTTTGAACCAGGTCAACAGCATCGATCATCAGTTTGGCATGGCCACAATGTAGCTGTCTAATCCATCCAATTGCTTCCGCTACAGCAAGAATTATCGCTCCAAAACTACTCCCCAGGCCTTGTTTAATGGCTCCTCCCTCGAACTCCAAAACGGTGGCTGATAGTCTACCAGCACAAAAGTGCCTTGTGCTCATCCTTCAAAACCCCTTCCCATGCAAGTCATAATATGGTTTCTTAACCTAAACTATAAGTATTAACAGCTTAGTTAATCAGAATCTTCTACTAGTGGGGGTGATATTAATAGCTACTAGGGATCTCAAGTGAAAAGTCTTTGTGGCTCACAAGGATAGAATGCAGAGGGAATGTACAAGTGAGGGACGTGATATGTTATTGACCAATGGAGGTGGTAGCAGAAGTGCTATCCTTTCTGGCTTAAAAACAAGAAAACAAACAGTTCTAATGAAGAAGCTTTGAATTGATACTTTCTTTATACAAATATACATACAACAATTACAAAAGAATGTGGAAGGCTGTGAAGAATTAAGGGAATAATCAATGAAATACCTGTGATCCTAAATCCTATCTCATATATATGCATGAATTGCATGCATTTAGATACTATAATTACTATTTCAAAATGGATGCTGACGACTCAGCGCGACTCAAAACTTCACCTCCAAGGAACAAATATTCATGATCCCATTGTCGAAGATTCCAGAAGCAACCACATCATATCACCATGGGAAACCTCCTCAATTCAAGTCGAGGACTTCGAGCTTGAACTGTTGCACATACACTCGTGCACAGGGTATTTCGTGACATCCCTTCCAATTTTGCTTGTTCTAAGATCTGGTTGTCCCAAAGAGTCATGGTGTAATTCCCTTATGATCCTGTTGAATTCAGGTTCCGAAAGTGAAGCATTTAAAAAGTATGGTAGCATCTGCCTTTTGTTCGGGGTTATATGTTTCTTGTGCCCTGCATATGCCCTATGACCCTGTATTAAGAACAGATGCATGTTGTCATTGATACGAAACTAATCTGTAAATAAATTTGCTCTATTCCTAGAAATCACATTGTACACAAAAGCTCTTAAAATAGTATATCAAGAGAAGGTAAACAGTACCTGAATTGCATGCCCCATATTTCCCCCATGAGATGGCATAAAAACATCGCTATCCTCAGAAACAATGTAATCAAGAGCAGCCAAAAGGGAGGCTTTGTTTGCAAATGGTTCCAGTTCACCAGGCAAAGCCAAGTCTTCCTTGTTGTAGAAATGTGAAAATTCTTTGACCAATGGAAACAATGCTTCTCTTCCACCGAATGGTTGACCTCCAGCCCAGTATATCCTGGCATTTCTTGGGGCTCCTAGGGCTTTCAGTAGCCTAGCTACCTCCAGGGCGTTTAAGGGACACAGTCCTGCAAGTTTGCGGTCATGATAGGTCATGTTTGATCTGGCTGTGAGGAGCTCAGGACGTAACTTCCTCTCATTGTTAATGATCTCCTCAAATTCATGGCTCAGACCAGGAAGGCAACCAGTTCTGACCCACACATCTTTTTCCAAGCGTAGATGAAGAGCGATATATGGACCCTTGCTTCTCATCCTCTCTGCGAGCTTGTTCCCAAGTTCCAAAATCGGTGGTGCAAACCTCAATGCATGAAATGCCACCTAAATTGATCCAAGTTGCTATGATTAGTATCAAAGCATATTAAAACTTGTTGAAGGAGTCACAAAGTTAAAAGTTGTTATAGTGTGTATCTAGCTGTCAGTGTGTAGTGTGTATCTAGCTGTGTGTGTAGTGTGTATCTAGCTGTCAGTGTGTGTATCTAGCTATTTAAGCCCATGTATCATTTGAGTTTAAGTAAGAAAATGAAGTAATCTCTTATCTCTTTTAACATGGTATCAAAGCCATAATTCGAAGTTCGAAATTTGCAATTTGGTTCTCACCTATTTGATTCTCACCGATCCTTCGAAATTTGCAATTTGCAATTTGGTTCTCAAATCGATCCAGCAAGTCGATCCAGTCCTCCAGACCTCCCATCGATCCAGCCAGTCGATCCAGCCAACGCAGTTGATCGACTCATCCAGTCAATCCAGCCGTCCGATCGCCTCCTTCAGCCAGTCCGATCGTCCGATCGACTCCTCTAGTCAGTCCGATCGACCGATCGACTGATCCAGCCAGTCGACTGCTCCAGTCGATCGACTCCTCCAGTCGATCCCTCCAGAAGATCGGTCCTTCCAGTCGATCGAAGCTTTCAATCGACTCCTCCAGTCGAACCCTCCCATCGACTTCTCCAGTCGATTGCTCCCATCGACTGCTCCCATCGATTCCTCGCAAGCTTTCAATCGACTCCTCGCAAGCTTTCAATCGACTGCTCCCATCGATTGCTCCCATCGACTGCTCCCATCGACTTCTCCAGTCGATTGCTCCCATCGACTTCTCCAGCGAGTCGACCCCTCCCATCGCATTCACCAACCAGTCGACCCATTGAAGCTTCCTGATTTGAAGCTCCAGATTGAAGCTCCCTGATTTGTCAAATTGGTAAAACCCATCCCACAAGGGCCTGTTTGGGGCTATTTGGGCCTGTTTGGAGCCTGTTTGGGGCGATTTGGGCCTGTTTGGTACGGGCCTGTTTGCCTGTTTGTAAAACCCATCCCATATTTGAAGCCTCTTTCCTGATTTCTCTTAATTTTGGTGCTTTGATGAGTCGAAAACGGAGATATATGTCTGGGAGCCAGTCTAATTACAGTGGACACAAAGGAGGCAGCTCACACGGGCTTGAACCTCGCACGCCAGATTCTGATATTATTATTTGCAACTATTGTAAGAATCCTGGTCATACCAAGTTTGACTGTAGAACGCTGCAGTTTAAAAACCGGCAAAAACATTCAGCTCATGTTGCGATCCCTTCTGCTGCTTCTGCCAAATCAGTCCTTATTTCTGCTAATGAGTATGCCCAGTTCTCCAAGTATCAGGAATCACTCAAGTCTTCCTCTACTTCTGTCACAGCGAGTGCCGATTCAGGTAAACCCGATGTTTGTCTTCTCTCATCATCCTCCCAGTGGGTCATTGATTCTGGTGCCACAGATCATATGACAGGTAATTCTAGTCTATTTTCTTCGTTTCAATCAAATGCTTATACTTCTACCGTCACTTTAGCCGATGGGTCACCATCTTGTGTTCGCGGGTCTGGCACCATCAATCCTACCCCTTCGCTATCTCTGTCCTCTGTCTTACATTTACCTAATTTATCCTTTAATTTGCTCTCTGTAAGCCAACTTACTCGTCATCTTAACTGTTGTGTCTCATTTTACCCTGATCATTGTTTAGTTCAGGATCTTATGACGAAGAAGATTATTGGTAAAGGACATGTGTCTGGAGGAGGCCTCTACATTCTTGATACACCGATGCCGAGTTCTGTTGCTTGCTCCAGTGTCATGTCTCCTTTCGAGGCTCATTGTAGGTTAGGTCATCCGTCTCTCCCTCTGCTCAAACAGCTTTGTCCTCAATATAATAAGGTGTCTTCATTAAATTGTGAGTCATGTCAGTTTGCAAAACATCATCGTCTTAGTTCGAGTCCTAGAGTCAATAAACGTGCTAGTGTTCCTTTTGAATTAGTTCATTCTGATGTTTGGGGTCCTTGTCCTATTTTGTCTAAACCTGGGTTTAAGTATTTTGTTACATTTGTGGATGATTATTCTCGTGTTACTTGGTTATACTTGATGAAAAAACGTTCTGAGTTGTATTCCCTGTTTTGTGCGTTTTGTGCTGAAATTAAAACTCAATTTAATGTTTCCATTCGCACCTTGCGAAGTGATAACGCTAAAGAGTATACACAAGCTTTATTTCAGTCTTATATGACTCAGAATGGCATACTTCATGAAACTTCATGTGTTGATACCCCATCCCAAAATGGTGTGGCAGTGTGTCAGTGTGTAGTGTGTATCTAGCTGTGTGTGTAGTGTGTATCTAGCTGTCAGTGTGTGTATCTAGCTATTTAAGCCCATGTATCATTTGAGTTTAAGTAAGAAAATGAAGTAATCTCTTATCTCTTTTAACAAAAGTAAAAGAAACAGATTCTACATGACCAAAAATAAGCATGATTCCACACATTTCATCAGAATAATCTTGCACTCAATAAAAGTTTGTTTAGCAGCTGGGACCAACATATACCTTGCACCGAAGTTTCTGAAGATCAGAAGGGAGATCCAGAGAAAGCCTTGAATCTAAGCCTCGTAAAAGTAGAACCCCGTCTCTGTTAAGCTGCAAAACACCACAAAATACATTAATGGTGATGCCATTATGGCCAACTGGCCAACAGTCAAACAACTATAAGCCATCAGAATATTATAGGCAAGAACATTCAAACTAATAACACACTTATAAAGACAAAACATAACAAACAAGAAGATAAATTATCGGTGTTTGTAAACTTTCACTGGTTGAATTGGTCATGAAAACAAAACCTACTAGTTTAGGTTTAGTGATTTTCCATTCTATAGTTCTAATGAATTAACAAACCCAATAGTTTTGGGTTTTGTGGTTGTCCATTCTACAGTCCTAACTCCTAAGGAATTAGACCTCAGTCAATGATCAAATATCATTAGAAGTTGCCCACTATCTACACTCATTGGTCTGAATAGTCCACAATCAGTTTATAACTTCTTTCACTAATTGGGTGATTGGAAGCTAACAAAACGTTCTAAAAAGGAATATAATTGCAAGTTTGCAACCCTAATATATGGAGTAAACTAAAAACATTTACCAAAAAAATGTAATGGGGTTTCCTTCTTAAAGATCATACATACCCTTTTGCTATATCGTGCTCGAATCCAACGAGGAGAAGCATGAAGAGGGGTTCGCTTTTCCTCCACTGGTCTAGTCATCAGATGTGTCGATGGCAATGATGAAACTATTCTTACATCCTTTGCAAGCACATTTTTGAAGTGCTCCAAATCAAATATATCAGAGAACTCACTGCACCAAAACAAATCAAGTTCAAATTTTGAGTGGTCCACAATTTCTATAAAAGTAAAGATGCCCATTTTTTCTAATAATTTAACTCAATATTTTTCTTAGAATCTAAATAAAAGAAAACAGTACCTTTTTTTTAAATTGACTTAACATTTGCTCAATCAACTTCAAATTAAATTAGAAATTTCTGTTTCTGCAACTAAAAAATGGTCTATTTTGGATTGAAAAACAAAGCATTTGGGGTTCACCTCTCATCGCCCCAGATCACATTGACTTGCAAGATGGGGACGACCAAAGCAGCTCCAAGAATCCTCGCAATCACAACTGCATCGACGATCTGATTTCTCTGCTGGTTCATCCCACCTGAAACCACCACCAACAGATACTTTGTTCTGTCTTTCATGATCGCTACACTCGACTGACCGTACTCCCCACTGAAATCCAAGCAAGGACGATAACTCAACCCATCAGGTTGCTTCCAAAACTCCTCCTTAGTGTCCTCCACATCTTCCCTTCTCTCCGATTCTCGAAAGACTTCAGCTTGACTAGCTGAAATCGCCGTCTGGGGTCGCTGGGGTTGTTGTTGTTGTTGTTGAGGTTCAGTGAGGGAACATGGGTTTGGGGCGAAAGGGGTCAAAGGGTCGAGATTAAATCCGACCTTCAACATACCCATTAACGAAAACAAGAAGAGAAAAAGCAGAAACCATAATCTGGGATTCCTGGTAGAGCTGGAGAAGAACTTGATAGTGTTTTTTGAAGATTTTTTAGGGGAGATCAGGAGAGATTGAAGAGATGAACATGAAAGATTGGGTATTATTGGGGATGAAGAGATTGAAATGTAGGATAGTTTATGATTACTGTTCTTTGATTTCGCCATTAGAGAGTCAGACAGCCTCTGCAAGCTTTGAAATTTACTCTGTTTCTGCTTTTATTACAAAGAGTCAGAGAGGAGTAGCGGGAATGCGACTCACACCGCGTTATTCAATAGGATCTCCGCTTGGGTATTGGTTTGATGTTTCCTTCCTTAAATAAACTACTTATTTATTTAATTAAGCACACTTGAAATTTAATTAACAATTAGTTAATCATTTTTGTGTGTTTGTTAAGCTTAGTTTAGTAGTGTTGGTGGTGAAATGGACTATAAAGCCCTTTAGAGAACAGCTTTTGTTGTATTTTTTTATATTCTATGGCTCATTATTCAACCACCAATTATAATAGAGGTTGGGAGACACTTTGGTATTGAGCCAAATAATGTTCTGTTTGTTTACTATATTTATTTACTTATTATCGCATGTTTTCTGGCTAAAAAAAGGGTTTTTTTTTTTTTTTTTTGTTAATCCATTATGCATTCTAATAATACTTGACATTATTTTGTTTAAAAAATAAATAGCGAAAATATGACATTTGAAGTAACCTCCATATGGTCCTAATAGTAGGTATACTTAACCAAATAATGGAGTTAATAATGCATTAATCAAATATTGTTATCTTCAAGTAGATGGTTTATCTAAATGAGACATTATTAGTAAGCTTCCAAGGGAAACAATGATATCTCTGTTTCGACAAAATACCAGTTTCACTGGGATAAATTAGCTTGTGAAGGCTAGCTTTTTTTAACTAATTTTTATAATAGGTAATATTCGCTTTATGCGATTTCACATTTGAGAGAGAATAATTTCCTTATATGTATGTAATTTGAGTGTTTGACTTGAAGAAGCAAATCGTGGATGGTAAGCCAAGGGGTTGCTCAAAACGCTGGAGGCCAGGAATTGTTTGGTTGGATGATCATCATCATCAAAGTGCTGTCAAAATTGTAGTCGTATTGGTTTTGTCTATGTTTTCCAGACTCGTGCTTTTGTACATTATTGAGTCAAATAGAATTGGAAATTTACTATTACAAGTTCAAAGACTTGCTTCTTCTTCTTGTCATGAAAACCACGAAGCACACTTGAATATAGGGGTGGACATCCCATCCCGCAATCTCGATCACGTTTCGATTTCGTTTCGTCCCGTCCCAATTTTTTCGGGTCTTAATGGGATTGAATAATTTCATCACAATCTCGTCCCGTCCCGATCTAGAATGAGATGGGATGGGATGAAGATTTTCAATCCCGCCAATCTCGTCCCGTCCCGAGCTAATTTTTTAATATTTATTATTAATATTTTTATTTATTTATTTATTTATTTATTTTTATTCATATAAACTTACAGATGACTGACAGAAACTCATGGTGTTTGCAGTGGTAACAGAAATGTTACTTCAAGAAATAAATATTCATTAAGCAAGAGAAAGATAGCAGACTGTTGCTTGAATTTCCAAAAAAGTGGCTCCAATTATTTAACTTATAAATATTAATAATACCCAGGTGAAGATGAAAAATAAAAATTAACTTAGTAATACATATTCAGAAGGGGACATTCAGGGATGGAGCCAAGAATTTGAGATGCCCCGGATTGTAAAAATATTTTTTATAATTACAATATATGTATTGATGGTAAACCATTATGAATATGTTAGAGCATCACCAATATGTCTATATTTCTTCCCTAACAAAAGATGAAATGTCATTTTGTCAAGGAACCATGAATTTTATTTTCCACAGTAATGAAATTGTAAAATCAGTTGTGAGGCCATTATAGCGACACAATACTCTTAGTGGGTCTCATTTATCATGTCATTTTCTAAAAGTCAGCCCACTCGACTTCATTGTTAGGGGATATAGTGGTTACCCTTATATTTGCATGTCACATCTATATGTAATTATAAGAAAGTTATTTTTCACGCTCTTATATGAAGATAATCTTCGCAGCAGTCATAGGCAGCACGCTGATCTCGTCCCGTCCCGTCCCAAATCCGTTTGGGATGGGACGAGGTCGGGATAAGGTTTTTCTCATCTCGTCCCATCTCGATCCCGTATGAACGGAATGAGATAGGGATGGGTATATCTCGTTCCATCCCGTCCCGTACCCACCCTTACTTGAATATGTCTTTTTTTTTTTTCTTTTCTTTTTTTCTTTCTAAAAATTAATTATCACCCATGTTCCATGTTACTTTATATCTTAAATAAAATGTAGTCTCATATTCTTAACAATTAAAACCCACGTACTAGATTTACAACCTTCTGCACGAAAGATGACTTTGACTAAATCTTGTGTAAACATAGATCTCAAAATCATCCATCATGGGACCTGACATGCCCATTTTTATATATATATAATTTCTTTTTCTTTGGTAGTAAAATCCAAGTTGCCCATGTACATGCATGAACATTTACAATAATTTTTCATTCCTCGTCACAATCATTATTCATCGTCAAATAAATTCTTCATACAAAAGGGTGATTTAGTCCAAGTAAAGAAGACAATAAGTTAGGGTATTTGGTAAGCTACATATATATACAACATGAATGAGGTTTAGAAGCCACTTTTTGAGTTAGGTTGAGATTATTGATAGTGTTTTAAAAAATAATTGGATAAAAATGTCAAAAAAATAAAAACCTGATTAAAAAATGCTCTAAACCTAGCTAGCTCCTTGGAAATATTATTTTTAGTACGGTAAAAAAAGTTGGTGGTTTTGGGGAAGAAAAGTAGCGTACTAGTGTGTCGTTTACGACCGGGCCAGCTGGCCTTAAACAAATAAGAGAAGAGAAAGAGGGTAGGGTGAGTTTCAACATGTGAGCTGCCGCCATCCCACTCCTCTTTTCCGACAGCTTGGTCGAACACTTCATCCTCTTCCTAGCTACTACCTATTCCAACCTCCAAAAATGCCCAACTCTACTTTGCCACCTGGATCTCACTCATCCAATCGGACCATATCTCTCACTATAATCGAAGATTCTCTTCTTTTGTACCCTACATGCATACTTCCCTATAAGGTTGTCAATGGATCGGGTTGGATTTTGGTCTCCACTTGTTTTATTGCTTGTATTATTGATCAGATTCTTATGTTATGTTGAGTAGTTACTCTTATCAGATGACAAAATCCAAGTCCACAATCTAAATTAATAACTCACTGGATAAAAAAAAATTGAAATTGTTCAAACCCCAATGGTCATGAGAAGGCCGCTCAAAACTCATAATCTTCACTACTTTGGTTACTATTGTAAATGATCCTACTCTAAAGGGATAAATGCCACAATTAACTATGTATAGTACATGCAAAATTAGATTTGGATTATCCCCTAACCGAGTCGTGTTTTAAATGCAATAAAATACCAAAAGTGCCCCCCTTCCGAGGAAACAGGTTGGATAATGATGATATGTCAAGTAGGTTTCACTCTCTAGTCTCTCTCTATATATGGCTTTTGCTCATTGCCGAGTAATTCTACATGGCCCGTGGTCATGGCCCGTCCCATGGGACGGACCCTCCCAGGCACGTGCCTTTGGGAGGGCGTCTCGCACGTGGTTTGCTTGCAAAAAAAATTTCTCTTGTTTGTTCTTCAAAAAATTTCTCTTGTTTGTTCTTCACTTCAGCTTCTTCACAGAGCAAGAGAAAGCCCTAACCCTTCTTCATCGACTCCTCCTCGCCAACTTCTCGCCTCCTCACTGCTCCTCCTCGCCAACTTCTCGCCTCCTCACTGCTCATCGAATCCTCCACTCCTCCTCGCCAACTTCTCGCCTCCTCACTGCTCATCGACTCCTCCACTCCTCCTCCTCGACTGCTCCTCCTCCTCGCGGCTGCTCCTCCTCGCACTACTCCTCCTCCTCCTTCTTCTGGTACGTAATTTCACATCATATTTTTGTTTAACTTGAAAATTAAGGCTAATCCTGCATATTTATCAGTTTTTATTTAACTTGAAAATTAGGGCTAATCCTACATATTTTTGTTTAACTTGAAAATTAGGGCTTAACTTGAAAATTAGGGCTAATCCTGCATATTTTTGTTTAACTTGAAAATTAGGGCTTAACTTGAAAATTAGGGCTAATCCTGCATATTTTTGTTTAAAAAATTAGGGCTAATCCTGCATATTTTTGTTTAACTTGAAAATTAGGGCTACTCCTGCATATGTTGAAATTATGCTACTGAAATTTTTGTTCAAATTTTTGTATGTTGAAATGTTTGTATGTTCATATTTTGTTAAATTATGTTACTGAAATTCATGATAATCCTCCATATTTTTTGTTAAAAAAATAGATTTGTTTAGATTTTGTTAAATTTATTTTTTGTATAATCAATCATAATTTTAGCGTAGTTGTAAAACATTTTAAAGATTACATATCTGATGATAATTACTCCTTTAATAGGTATATAAGGGATGGATAGTGTAGAAGATATTGAATTGATGGAGAATGAAAAAAATTTAGAAGAGATAAGGGATCCTACAGAAGGGATGAAATTTAGCGACATTGATGAGTACAAACGTTATTATTATGATTATGCCTATAAAAAAGGATTTCCAGTGAAAGTAAAAAATACAGAAAAAGATGAAAATGGAAAAACTATATTCTTAACGCTTGCATGTGGTCGGTCTGGACAGCATAGAAGTCAATCACAAAGTGTTATAAACATGCGGGGTACAACTAAATGTGGATGTATGGCTAAAATTAGAGGTAAAATACTCTCGGATGGTGATGTGTTTCCACCATTGTTATAGTAAAATTAACTAAAAGAGTAGCGCCATAAGCTCAAGTTTTCGCAACTAGTCTCACTTGAAGAGTCACTAATTAAGCAACACTTGAAAATGTTGATAAACTCTTGCTTCAGCACATTTTCCATTGTTATTTACTCCACATTTGCTACTCTAATATTTTAAAAACTTCAAACTTACACATAAACTCATGTATTTCCTATCTAAGCCTGAGGTTTCATTTCATCTCACTGAGATGACCATTTTGATAGAAGGCTTTTCTCTAGCCTTAAAGACGAAAATGTTTTTATTTTGTACAATATCTGTGTATGTCTACTACACTATTTTCGGTGACTAATATATCCAAAGAGGTCACTAGCTAGTGATTTAACCAAATGATAATTTCAAAATGCATGCAGCATGTGCAAACAGATGGAGGAATGTTGTCCTTTTTTTTTCATTTATTTCTCTATGCAAACATTGTTGGATACTTGGGATGAACCCAAAAACTGAGTTGAGCTAAGCTAATTTTCCTAGATAGTCTAATGTGGTATATTTGAGGGATTTGTTTGATGAGCTTTTAAGTATAACAACCCTCATGGGATCAAGTTATGGTCTTGATGAAACCCCATGACATTCCATTCAATTTCCCATTCCCTGAGATCAAGTTATGTATGATGTTCATGTGTGGTTTTTTTTTTTTTTTGGCAATTTCTTAGGCACTAATGATGGATGAGACATTTACAAAGATACAGAAAGAAGAAGAGGAAGAGGTTTCACTGTGTAGCTTCAACAAGGATACAGGATTAGAAGAAGAGGAAGAGGAAGAGTCCATGCAGTACTGGACTGTTTGGCATCTCTTGTTTGGCATTGGCATCTCTTTTGTTGCTTCTTATGATACATGAAGAGAATGTGGACAATTGCTTCCTGTTTGTACTCTTTTGTTGCTTTTGAATGATACATGAAGAGAATGTGGACAATTGTGTATGTTGTTAAGATCAGTGAAATAAGTTGTTAAGACAATGAGTCAGTTCTAATTAAAGTTTTATAGTTTTCAACAGTCTTGATAGTTTACAACAGTTCTAATTACGTGATGCTTGAGAAATATGCCAATGCAGGAAACAGAGGAGCTCCAAATCATTTTTATACAGATTTGGAAACAGAAGAGAGATTGATTCATTTATTTGTAATCTCTTTATACAGATAGCATTAGCTATCTTTCTAATACAAAATCATTTTTCTCCTTCTGCTACACTTCTCTGCATTTTCACATCAGTTCATTCTAAACAGTCTGTTCATATATCATTTTCCATGCTTCTCTTTGTGAATCACCATTTGACAAAAGATGTTCTCTGAAGTATAGTTGATTCTGATCAATTGAATTTGCATTCAAGCTCCAAATCTGCAAACAAGAATCAAAATAAAGGTCAGTGTCTGACTGCTAATAGCAAAGCAGATCTGAATCACAATGTCAGAATGGCAATACTTGAATCAATCCTTTGTTCTCTATTCTCTCCTATTTGTGGTCTCAACACATTATACTCAAGTTATAATTACTCCTTTAGTAATCAAGTGCAACTCTCACTGGATCTCAAGTAAACTATGAACTTACATTGTACTCAAGTTATTCATTTAAAATTGTTTTGCATTTCTAGGAAAAATATTTCTGCCTTGGAATCATTCTGACAAATGATCACTTATCCAACCATCACAGAAAATCCCTCACTGGATGAAGTGATATCATAGGGAAAATGACTACATTATGTTCTCAGTTTTCTCATCGACCCATACAACATTCACAAATAATCAGATAAAATAGAACATCTACCAATTTTGTTGTTTACAATCTCATTACAAACTTTGCAACAGGATTGTTTTTTATTAAAATTCCTCAAGAAACTGTAGATCTTAAAGCCATACTCTGGGGGGTGATACTAATATTTGTGCAAAAAAAAAAGACTGTTATGGTCGATTGTGATGCACATTTCATTTATTGCCCAAAGGAGGAGGAGCAGTGCGAGGAGGAGGAGGAGGAGGAGCAGCCGCGAGGAGGAGGAGGAGGAGCAGCAGCCACGAGGAGGAGGAGCAGTCGAGGAGGAGGAGTGGAGGAGTCGATGAGCAGTGAGGAGGCGAGAATTTGGCGAGGAGGAGTGGAGAATTCGATGAGCAGTGAGGAGGCGAGAAGTTGGCGAGGAGGAGCAGTGAGGAGGCGAGAAGTTGGCGAGGAGGAGTCGATGAAGAAGGGTTAGGGCTTTCTCTTGCTCTGTGAAGAAGCTGAAGTGAAGAACAAACAAGAGAAATTTTTTGAAGAACAAACAAGAGAAATTTTTTTTGCAAGCAAACCACGTGCGAGACGCCCTCCCAAAGGCACGTGCCTGGGAGGGTCCGTCCCATGGGACGGGCCATGACCACGGGCCAGCTAGATTTTTCGCTCATTGCCTAATTGGAGAATAGGTTTGTAATTTGAATAATAAAAAGGAGGGTAGAGTAGACAAAAATTGTTTGTTTGATTAGTTCAAGTCTTGCCAGCTGGGTCCTTTTCAGCACCTCCTCTTCTTCTTTTTCTTCTTCATCGTCATCATCATCATCTCTGCAACTAAAAGCGACGAATACAGTCAAAGAAGTTCACCCTTTTCTCTCCTGTTTTTTAGTTATGTACTACACTTCTAAAGAATCTGCCAAAGCCTACTTAATTTGTACAAAAGGCAAAAAATTAGAGAACATATTTTAATTTGTATTATTAATTCAAAATAAGACATATTTTTTCATCACCTTCAGCAAGAGAAAGACTTGAAATATTGATTATATTGTTTTAGACCAAGTCCTAAAAGTGGTTATATCAGCTTAGCACATGTGTCATGCATACCCCACATTCTCATAACCCTTATTATCATCACTATAACAATTATGGCATTTTTCAAGAAAAAAATTCTTTTGACAAAAATCAAAAATTTGTCGGAAAAATCTTTTAACAAGGAAAAAGTTTGTTATTGGGTTCGTGGAGGCATTCCCGTAGCTAAAGATTTTTAGCAAGGAATTACATTTTTGTTGGTAAAACAATTGATAAATCAAGAAAACACAGTATTGGTAATACTGACAACTACCAAGAAAATTCGTTGGTAATACTGACAACTATCAAAGAAATTTGTTTTGTTGCAAGAAAACTTTTGTTTACCTATGAATTTTTTTCTCGAAAATACTTAGAATCTTCAAGGAAAATTGTAACTACCTTTATTTTCAAGGAAAACTGTTAACAATTACCAAGAAAATTATTTTCAATAAAAAAATTTATATATTAAGACACCACTTTTGATGATAAGATCCCCTACTATGGAATTCTATATATAATATATTTATTTTTAAGCTCAACAGGAATTGAACTCTTGATCTAGAGTAAAATCTGTAGCAATATTTACCAATTGAGCTATTTGAATAATTGTGTTGTGTGAAGCAATTTTATAGCTTATTAAATCAAATTACTCATTTTTTGCAATAAAAAATCATTGCTATGTATATAATAGAGACCAATATATAATATTTCATCACTATAAATTAGAACTAAATATTTTCACGATTATAAGATTTATGTTAAATGTCTATCACTTTTAGCAATGAAAAAAAATTCACAATAACACCATTATAATTAGCAACAAAATAGTAATAGCATTTCAATGCTATATGTTATTGAAATTGGCTATATCCCCAATGAAATAAAATTTAATTGTTGTAAATAAGAAAACGAGCTTTAATAAGAAAAAAGTTCATGAAAATTTTATCAATATTTAGCAACGAAATAAATTGTTACCATTAATATTATAATTAATAGTAAAATAATGTTGTATTGTTAAATAAATTTTATTTGATTTTTCAGATGAAATAATATCAATGCTACTAATAAAAAAATTCCACCGAATTGATATTTTTCCACTATAAAGAAGCTAGGAGCTTTAAATATAAATAAATTTCATAAAAAAAAACTTCATTATTAGTAACAAAATAAATCGTTGAAATAACGAGGTAATTAACTAGAGAAAATATAGTTTCATTGTTGAAGAGACACGAACAAGTGTTATAGTGCATTTACTAAGAAAATGTTTGTCAATAATATTAATATTTATTAGCAATGAAATATTTTATTGTAAATGACGTCATTATAACTAACAAAATAAAATTTCGTTGAAATAGAAATATTTTGTTGCTAAATAATGTTGGTGGGAAATTGGTTTTGGAATGAATATTTTTCGCCACCTCTTTACATAGAAAAGTTGCCAACAAAATAGATTTTGTTACTAAAAGTGACAACTCTATGGTTTTTCAATGAAATTTATTTTTGTTAGAAATGGTAACATATTAACAAGGAAAATAAAATTTGTTAGTAAATAAAACATTTTTTGTAGTGAGTATACAATTTCCAACAAAATAATGACTTGTCGCTATAAAATAGTTAGTGAGCTTAAATGAGAAACAAATTTTCATGAAAATAATTATCAGTTTTTACCTAGAAAACAATTTGTTACGAACAAGGTTAATTACCAACAAAATCATATTTCATAGCTACAAAGATTTCATTAAAAAAATATATATCGTTTCCAACAAATTAAAAAACGTTGTCAGTAGTGTGACAATTCTCAACGAAATATTACTTTGTTGCTATAAATTAATAAACGAGCTTTAACAAGAAAAAACCTAATGGAAAAAATTATCAATCATTATCAACGAACCAAATCATTACTAATAATGTGATTATTGTCTAGGAAAACATATTTCCTTGCTAAAGATAGATGAATAAGATTTAATATTCGTTAACAAGGAAAGTGATTTGTTGTTAAAATTAGTCTTCTTTAGCAACAAAATATTTCATTCCAGATGATGCCATAATTACCAAGGAACAAATATTTTGTGGCCATAAAAATAACTTCATTATTAAATCAATTTGGCAATAAATTGGGTTTGGAAGGAATGTTTCCCGCCACCTATTTAACAAGGAATGTTTCCTATAAAATATATTTTGTTGAAAAACAGTAACAAGTTTATGGATTTATCAAGGAAATTTTTTATTCGTTGACAATGCTACAATATTAACAAAAAAATCAATTTTCGTAGCAATAATTTTGTTGGTAAAAGATAGATTTCTTGTAGTGCATGTTATATTGTTGTTGTCAATACATTACAGGGGTTGCGTTGCATTAATGGTACGACGACCATCGATGATTTTCTTTTGAAGCAATTTGGTTTATTTTTATTTGTATGCTTATCTATTCCATTAATTTCTTGATAACATCAATTAACAAATCTTTCCATAGAAAAGTAGAATGTCTTCCTTATGAAGTCAGAGTCCCTAATCTTAAAATCCAAATATATTCAATCATTGGTTGCACTACAGCTATATTTGTTGTGCCAAGACGTGCTAAAGTTGCCTACTTGGCCATCCATTTTTACTTAGTTTATACCCAGATGCTCTTCCACGTATTATAAAAAAGTTCTAAAAAGCGGTCTGGGCGGCCGCCTAGGCGCTAGTAGGTAGAGTAACGCCTCGACTAATTGCTGGGCGGAGGGAAAATCGGACAGGGCGCCTAGGCGGGTCTGGGCGGGTCTGGGCGGACCTAGGCGGGCTGGGCGGGCTGGGCTTTTTTTTTTTTTTTTTTTTTTTTTTTGCTGGTCCCTTACGAAATTTTAGAGCCTAGGTTTTGCTTTTGCAAACAAAACAGAGAAGAAAAGGGGAAGAAAAGGGGAAGAAGGAGAAGAAGAAGAAGGAGAAGGAGAAGAAGAAGGGGAAGAAGGGGAAGACGAAGAAGAGGAATCACCGAATCAATCGGCCTTTTTGCTTCTCTGCTGCTTCTCTGCTGCTGCGCTGCAAGCCTGCAAGCGAAAAGAAGAAGAAGAAGGAGAAGAAGAAGAAGGGGAAGAAGGGGAAGACGAAGAAGAGGAAGACAAGAGGAATCACCGAATCAATCGGCCCTTTTGCTTCTCTGCTACTGCGCTGCAAGCCTGCAAGCCTCCAAGCGAAGCATTTCGCTGATTCGATCCACTTTTGGTAGGTAATAACAGTTTGTTTTCCATTTAATTTTGGTTTTTGCACTTTAATCAGTATTCACCCTTCTTGGACACTGATTTTTTTTTTCAGAAAATTCATTTGAACCTCGAAATTTTTTTTTAGGTTTTGCAAACAAAACACTGAATTCTGAAAACAGAGAGAAGAAAAGGGGGAGAAGGAGAAGAAGAAGAAGAAGGGGAAGACGAAGAAGAGGAAGTTGAGGAACCATTTGACCATTTCGGTTTCCCATCGAATTTTTTTTGCTTATCTGCTGCAAGCCTGCAAGCGAAGCTAGGTAATATCAATGTAACTTCTCATCTTCTTTCTTACCTTCACATTTACGGTTGATGCTCACTGTACAGCTGCCGAGTTTATTTCATGAGGTTTATTTGTATGAAATTAATGGATATAGAATGTTAAAGTCAGCATGAGAAAGATGCAATTGTACCTATTCTATTAGGCTGGAATGAGCTGGATTATAGTTAGTGAGTCATGTTGATGGTGGTGGTTAACAAATTTATCCATTATTTGTTTTGCAGGATGTAATTCTTCCATCTAATGCCTGGCCCTGTAATGCTGATTGCTGCCTATGATACTTCCATCTAATGCAGCAATGCTGCCTGTATACTTTTGGTTAACAATATGTTGTGCTGCCTGTAATTAAAAAATCAGACATGATCATTATGATGTGTATAGGGTGAATGTGTATAAATTAAAAAAAAAAAGATATGCTGATTTCTTTTTGTATAGGGTGACATGCTGCCTTCTTTTTGTGACATGCTGCCTTCTTTTTGTATAGGGCGATATGCTGCCTGTAATCCAAGTTGTAGCCTGTATACATTATATAAATATGCTGATTTTTGAAGTATATGCTCATATTATGCTGCCTGTAATGCTTCCATTTATCCCTTCTAGTTCTAGGCTAGCTATCTTTTAAGGTCTTATATTTTTTGTATTCGTTTAATAGTTTTTCGTCAATGAAATTTTACCTTTAAATTTGACATTGGAGGAATGTTTAACTCGTTTTCTATTTATGTTAAGCCTTTCAAGATTAACCACAGATGAAAAGCTTCGAGATGCATTTTCTCCCTTTGGACAACTTGTTGAAGGTAGCAGAACTAGGTTTTGTCTATTTCTACTTTACTGACATTTCTGTTTATCACATAATTATTTTTTGCATACTGTTTTGCAGCGAAAGTTGTAGTTGATAGAGCATCTGGGAGATCAAAGGGTTTTGGTTTCGTTAGATATGCAACCATAGTAGCTCCTATTCCAAGCCGCTTTTTAGAACACAGGTTGGTACCATCAACTCATCAAGTATGTAATTCTTTTTTCTCTCTAATCTCTATGAAACTCTATGTTATGCAACTTATGCTATTATAAATTTTAATGTAAGCTTAATTTTTCATGTTTATAAATCTTTCATATGTATTCTGGCATTAAATTGGAAGTAATTGATAAAATATTAATGTATTATGCTAAATTTTTGTAAATTATGAAAATTATAATATAAAATCTAAAACCGCCTAGGCCCCTAGGCGCTAGTCACCTGCTGGCCGCCCGCCCACCGCCTAGCGATTTTTAGAACATTGATAAAAATCAACACCCTATATGTATCTTTCTTTCTTAGTTCTAAGCAAAGGTAAAAGTTGTAGAGAAGTCCAATAAAGTGAGATTTTTGGGTACCAATCATCAAGAACGTGACCCATAGTTGGTAATATATTGTTCTCAGTCACAACATTATATTATTTTTTTCTTACGTAAAGCTTAATAATATTTTGATGAGAAAGAGAAATCGTGCTTTTATATTTGGTGTTATTATCAACACTATATATTATGTCAAAGACTTTCATGCACATATAGATAGAATTAAAAATGGCAGTTGAAAGGTAGATATCACTATAATTTGAAGCTACATCTTGCGACAGGTATATAAAGTTTCCTCCACCTCACCTACAACTGATTAGTGATCGAAATAAAATTCCACTGAAGAAGATGAGGAGGAGACGTGAAGGTGAAGGTGAAGGTGAAGATGAAGGTGAAGGTGAAGGTTCTATCAAGTATTTTAGGCACAACTAGCGTAATTAGTTAGGCCTTCCCTAATAATTCGGAATCGCCTTTGGTTTAGCTAACATAAAGTTTTATAGCATTTCCAATATCACATAACAAATAACATACTTTAGTTTGAACAAGCAAAGGCAAATGAGTTGGCCATGAGAAAATTATTGTTTTTCATGATGGTGATGGGCTGGTATTCTCATCTCCTTGAGCAATACGACTCTAATTTTTGGTTTTTCTTGGGCCTTTTTTTGGATCACAAAGTTGCACTTAACTTGGCTGCCTATTCAGGAAGCATTGACATTGTCATCGCACCGTTATTAACCATGACATGAAAATGTTTAAGCAGGCACGGATTCACATAGGGGCGAGTGCCCCCGGACTTTTGAAACTTTCTTTTGTCCATATATAACTTTACGTTTGAAATTAATTTGTGTCCTTTAACTTTATATACCAATTTAATTTGCCTCAGATATTTAACTTTATATTTTGTGCTTCTACAAAGTAGCTTGTTGGATTTATTTTCTACCCCAATTAAGTCCCTAAAATCTCTCCAACACAATCTTGTCCAACTGACAAGGCTAAAAAATATGTCATAACCTATCACTTTTCCCATCAAATACAGTCATATTTATTTCGCTTGTCTTCACGAGATGAATAATCTTCTCTACTCCCTCGCTCAGACATGGAAACCCCGTATTCATGGTAAACCTACAAATTTCAAATTCATATCTTTCGATTCTAATTAGGCATTTCACACTTTTTGTGTAAAAAAAAAAGTTTTTTTAATGGCTTTAATGAGTATTTTACATTTTTCCCAATGAGTTTCTTGTCCACATTAGTTGTTGAAAGATTTGTATAGTTTAGAGTTTAGGTGTTATGATGATTTTGCAAAAACTTATAGCTTTGGGCATTTGGGCTTCTTGTTTAGGTTGCAATATTTTTTTTTCCTCTCGATTTGATAATTTGATACTCGTTAGCAAGGATGTGATTTCTCGAAATATGTCGAAATCTCACAAAGTATTTCCTATTTTTGAGTTACCAAAATATCTTTCGAAATACGAAATATTTACCTGCTATAAATGTTATTTTAGCATCAAAAGTTTATTGTGTGAATGATTCTTATTTAATATATAATATTTATGACATATGAGACTTTTTATATATCATTTATGAGTTTAAAATGCATACTTATATTGTTAAATTCAAAATTACTATCAATTTTTTTTTATTTTTACGTTTTTCTATACAAAATGAAATATTTCAAAATCAGAGAACCAGAATTAACTCGAATAATGAAATCACAATCACTGCTTGATAGTATTAATAATAGCATGCATGACATGATTAGTAGCTTTGAAGTTTGTTTCAAGGTTTTAGGAGTTGCATAGAAGGTTTTACTAGTTATTAGTGTTGCATTTTATAGAACTATGGCTCACCCCATGATCATTTTATATTATACAGTTTGTATTGTTTTGGGGCTTGAGTTAAACAAAGAATGCATCATGCATAGTAGGAACTTTATACATGAAGCTCAAGTCTTGTATTCTCGATGAATACTCGAAGGAAGTGAGTGTGAATTTTTGGTATTCATGTTATTAATGTAAATATGTAAGTTGTATAACTTTATTTTTATATATCCAAGGTGATCTTTATCATTTTTTGAATTAAAATCTTTTATTAGATTAGATGAATTTTTGTTTAATAATTGGTGTTTTGTATAATTACTAGAGAATTCCCCGTGTTGTTGACATGATAGAAGTTTAAAACTTGTTAAAACATGATCACCCTTAAATGCCTAATCACCACCATCAACAATTGAAGAAAAATAAATAAATATCAAAATGTTGGATATGATAATCGAATTCATGCACTCTTGGTGCTTTAAGTTCTATGTGATCCATTAGATTCTTATATTTGGATAAATCTCAGTCGTCTTTTATGTCCAACCTTAAACACTATCATGATTAGTAATATACTAGGGTATTCCCCGTTGGCACGATACAAGTTTAACATGATAATAGAGTCTATTTTATTTTATTTTATTGTTCTAGCATCAATACCCCATTATAACTTGAAGAAAATTATATTATTGATCGCCCTTAAGTTTTCATCATTCATACTTACATACTTAATCACCACCATCAACAATTGAAGAAAATTAAATAAATATCAAAATGTTTTATTTTTCTAGCATCAATACCCCATTATAACTTGAAAAAAGTATGTTATTGATCACCCATAAGTTTTCATCATTCATACTTAAATTTCTAATCACCACAATTAACAATTGAAGAAAAATAAATAAATATCAAAATGTTGGGTATGGGAATCGAACTCATGCACTCTTGGTTCTTTAAATTCTATATGATCCGTTAGATTCATATATTTGGTTAAATCTCAGCCGTCTTTTATTTTCCACCCCAAACACCGTCCTATTTGTAAGATAAAATATGATACTCGTTAGCAAGGAATGTGATTTCTCGAAATATGTCGAAATCTCACAAAGTATTATTTTTGAGTTACAGAAATATCTAGGGGTGGGCACGGTTCGGATCGGTTCCAAATTTTGAGGAACCTAACACGGACCGTTTAAATTTAACAGATCCGGTCCGGTCCGGATTCCCTTATTTTGAACATTGGGACCGAACCTAACTCGAACCGTTTGGAACGGTCTGGTTCCTACGGTTCCAAAATGAAAATATTGCCATGCATCTCGAGACAAATGAGTCTACTATCAATGCAAATATTCATTTCTCAAATCGCCCAAAACCCAAACCAAACCAGAGCAGTCTTCATTTCTCTTTGATAACTTGCTCTACAAGCAGAGCAGTCTTCATTTCTCAACCTCTTTTCGTTGTCTCTATAAACCAAACCAAACCAAACACCTCTAAAAACTCCATCTCAAATCGCCCAAAACCCAATTTCAGTAATGAAGAGAAACAATCGCCAGCTGAAGAACAACTATGCGGTGGTCTCAAAGGTGAAGATGGGCTACCAATTGAACCCACCACCGACAAAACCAGCTCAGCACTTATGGATGACGAGGGTGGTGTCGGCGAAGCCTACCAGTCAGCCAGGACACCACAAGTACACAGGGAGACGCGCGAAGCCGAAAGGGTGTGTGGGGTACAAAGAGAAGGCAGGGAAGGGCACACAGAATAGTAGATCGTTTTATGTTGGTGGTGGGTTGAGCTTTGCGGGAAGTTAGTGGGGTTGATGAGGAAGAGGAGTGTGGATCTAGTTTTAGAGAGGAGGAGGAGCAAGTGATGGATTATTGGGATGATAGTGGGGTTGTTAGATCGAGAGATGTTTGATCAATTGTGTGTGAGGTTGAAGATGAAGGTGAGAATGAGGACCCCAACAGGGAGATGAAGGTTGAAGATGTTCGATCTGGTTTCAGAGAGGAGGAGGAGGAGGAGCAAGTTAATGTAATGTAAATTATGTAACTGTGATTTGAAACGGGTCCAACCTGGACCGTTTCTTTTTAAATAATAGGAATCGGGTCCGGACCGTTTATAACGGTCTGGTTCGGTTTGAATCCGCAGATTCTCGACCCGTTTGCCCACCCCTAGAAATATCTTTCGAAATATAAAATATTTAATTTTTTTCAGGGGAGTTCTCCTGAGATTTTTTTTCAATCTCCCTATATTTTTACCTGCTATAAATGTTATTTTAGCATCAAAAGTGTATTGTGTGAATGATTCTTATTTAATATATAGTATTTATGACATATGAGTCGTATGAGACTTTTTATGTATTATTTAAGAGTTTAAAATGCATAACTTATATTGTTAAGTTCGAAATTACTATCAATTTTTTTTTACGTTTTTCTATATAAAATGAAATATTTCAAAATCAAGGAACCAGAATTAACTTGAATAATGAAATCACAATCATTGCTTGATAATATTAATAATAGCATGCATGGCATGTTTAGTAGCTTTGAAGTTTGTTTCAAAGTTTTAGGAGTTGCATAAAAGGTTTTACTAGTTATTAGTGTTGCATTTTATAGAATTGTGGCCCATGATCATTTTATATTATACAATTTGTATTGTTTTGGGGCTTGAGTTAAACGAAGAATGCATCATGCATAGTAGGAACTTTATACATGAAGCTCAAGTCTTGTATTCTCAATGAATACCTGAAGGAAGTGAGTGTGAATTTTTGGTATTCATGTTATGGATGTAAATGTGTAAGTTGTATAACTTTATTTTTGTATATCCAATGTGATCTTTATCCTTTTTTGAATTAAAATCTTTCATTAGATTAGATGGAGTTGTGTTTAACAATTGATGTTTTGTATAATTACTAGGGCATTCCCCGTGCCGTTGGCACGATAAAAGTTTAAAACTTGTCAAAACATGATCACCCTTACATGCCTAATCACCGCCATCAACAATTGAAGAAAAATAAATAAATATCAAAATGTTGGATATGAGAATCAAACCCATGCACTCTTGGTGCTTTAAGTTCTATGTGATCCGTTAGATTCTTATATTTGGGTAAATCTCAGTCGTCTTTTATCTTCAATCTGAAACACCGTCCTGATTTGTAATATACTAGGGTATTCCTCGTGTCGTTGGCACGATACAAGTTTAACATGATAATAGAGTCTATTTTATTTTATTTTTTCTAGAATTAATACCCCATTATAACTTGAAGAAGAATATATTATTGATCACCCTTACGTTTTCATCATTCATACTTACATACCTAATCACCAATATCAACATTTGAAGAAAATAGATAAATATCAAAATATTTTATTTTTCTAGCATTGATATCCCATTATAACTTGAAAAAAGTATGTTATTGATCAACTATAAGTTTTCATCATTCATACTTATATTTCTAATCACCACAATCAACAATTGAAGAACAATAAATAAATATCAAAATGTTGAGTATGGGAATCGAACCCATGCACCCTTGGTTCTTTAAGTTCTATGTGATCCATTAGATTCATATATTTTGTTAAATCTCAATCGTCATTATCTCTCACCCCAAACACCATCATGTTTTGTATATATAATAACTAGGGTATTCCCCGTGCCGTTGGCACGATAAAAATTTAAAACTTTTCAAAACATGATCACCCTTAAGTTTTCATCATTTATACTTAATGTTTAATTACCACCATCAACAATTGAAGAAAAATAAATAAATATCAAAATATTTGGTATAGGAATTGAACCCATGCACTCTTGGTGCTTTGAGTTCTATGTGATTCGTTAGATTCTTATAATTGGGTAAATCTCAGCCATCTTTTATCTCCCACCTCAAACACCATCCTGTTTTGTATATATAAACTAGGGTATTTTCCGTGCCGTTGGCACGATACAAGTTTAAAATGATAATAGAATCTATTTTATTTTTCTAGCATCAATACCCCATTATAACTTGAAGAAAAATATATTATTGATCACCCTTAACTTTTCATCCTTCATACTTACATACCTAATCACCACCATCAACAATTGAAAAAAAATAAAAAATATCAAAATGTTTTATTTTTCTAGCATCAATACCCCATTATAACTTGAAAAAAGTATGTTATTCATCGAACATAAGTTTTCATCATTCATCCTTTTATTTCTAATCACCACAATCAACAATTGAAGAAAAATAAATAAATATCAAAATGTTGGGTATGAGAATCGAACACAGGCACTCTTGGTTCTTTAAGTTCTATGTGATCTGTTAGATTCATATATTTGGTTATATCTCTGTCATTTTTATCTCCCACCCCAAACACCATCATGTTGTGTATATAACTAGGGTATTCTCCGTGTCGTTGGCATGATAAAAATTTGAAACTTGTCAAAACATGATCACCCTTAAGTTTTCATCATTCACATTTAATGTCTAATCACCAACATTAACAATTGAAGAAAAGTAAATAAATATCAAAATGTTTGGTATAGGAATTGAACCCATGCACTCTTGGTGATTTGAGTTCTATGTGATTTGTTAGATTCTTATAATTGGGTAAATCTCACCCATATTTTATCTCCCACCTCAAACACCATCATGTTTTGTATATAAAATAATAATAATAATAATAATAATAATAATAATAATAATAATAATAATAATAATAATAATAATAATATATAACTAGAGTATTCCCCATGCCGTTGGCACTACCGTACAGTGTTAACTATTTTCATCGCAGCTTATGTTTCTATCTTGTTTCTCAGGCTTTAACTGTGTTGAAAAATCACTTGGCATGCCTCTGGGGATTTAAGTTCAATATGTTATTAGCTACTGGTACGTGGGCTTAAACTAAACCATAATAAAAAATTAAAAAAAAAAAAAAAGATTACTTATCCATTGAACGTGTAATTAAACACTCTATGCAAATAAAACAAATTCTTCAAAATTCAAATATATAAAATGAACCACTATAACATTGTTCCACATGCTAAATGTTTTAGTAGACAACAAAATATAAAAAAATTTGCAAAATTTTGACAGCGTCTACTAATGAGCAAAAAATACAGCACCTCCAGCATAGTACATGTTTGATGTCGCCATGATCTGCAGACTAAGCGCATACGAGATTGGTTACAACACTTGAATTAAATTATCAAAATATAATGAAAAATGTGTTAAAAATCAAACATTGGAACTATGCATCAAATTAACTTCAAACTTACACACATGTCCTATCGACCCCATGAATTTTCTGAATCCTACTTCACATAACATCTCGTTATAAGTTGAACGTTACATAAGAAAAAAAACACAATCAATAGAATCCAAAAGGGTTGTTTCTATATACATCTACGGTTATACATAACAGTATCCTATACCTCAACAGAAGTGAACGGTGCCCAATAAAAGTGAACCACTCCTTATTTGTTTTATACAAAACTACATCTATCACAATTCTAAGTAGACGGTGTCAAAAAACATAACCGTATCACAATGGGTTAACGTATTTTAACCACCGACTTAAACTACGTTCTATACATCACCAACTGCCAAAATGGGTATGTCCGAACATCTTTAGCATCACATTCACAAAAGACTCTGTGTCTATATGCACCAATACTGAGCAAGGAGGAAATATCACGAATATCTACAACATTTTACTAGATACAATACCAGCAATATAAATCAGCTTTGATTACAATAATATTGTAGACTTAAACGATTACCTTATTTGTCACTTTTCAGTGACGACCACCATTATACTTTTGTTTTTTCACCATTTTTTGAACTCATTAATTTGAAGATCCCAGTTCTACACCATGATTAAGACGACCAAAATAAATATTTGTCAAAACCATAAAATTGAATTTATTATTGCAAAACATAAATGCCATTATAATAAAAAAAAATTTGGTGAAATAATGTTTGTCAAAACCATTACCATCAGAAAATCCTACAACAAAACTTCTGGATAAACAATGTTGGTCATAGAATCCGATCCATCTTGCCGTAAAATGATATTTATTCTTTTAGAAGTCGTGCATCTAGATAATGCAACATAAATTTGTCCATGACTGAACATTGGTGTTCGTAAATCAACTCCAACATACTTCACGGACTGACCCTGTGACTTGTTTATTGTCATTGTATATGCTAACCATAATCAAAATTGACGTCTTGACATTTGAAAAAGAAACTCTGAAGATGACAGTGTCAAGGAGATCCTTGGAATGAATACAAAATTGCGAGCCTTGTCCCTAGTTAAAATTTGAACTTCAATTATACGCGATGCACAACACACAACCATCAAACGTGTTCCATTACAAAGTCCATCATTTGGTGCCAGGTTCCTCAACAACATAATTGGACATCCAACTTTTAATTATAGCTTAAATGGGGGCAATCCGAAAGGATTGAGTGAATTTAAGTACTCAGTTGGATAGCAGTTCAACATAGAATGATCATTTTCAATACGCTCAACCATTTTATCTGCTGCGAAATAAACAATGGGTTCTCTTGGAAAACAATTTAATACAACTTTGTTGATATCATATACATCATCATTTCTTGCCAAGAGAATTGTTCGCTCATTCAAATAGTTTGGAGAAGTTGTGCCCACAACAATTAGATTAGGATAAACCAAAGAAATTAACTTTGTCAAATCTTTGCATTTGTGCACTGTTGGTGGAAAGCGAATGACATCTTGCATAGTGCTTCCAATAAATGAACGTTAAGAATAAAAAATAATTCAAATAAAGAATACACTGTGAAATTCAATAAGTATTGTCTTGAAACAAATATTGCGTCAGATATTTTTTTTTTTTAAATCGTCATCGTTTTCCCAATTGAGCCGCATATTCATATTCAAAGTTAAAACTTGTATCTGTAACCAAATGTGGGATCGCCTTAGAGACGCGACCACAAATTGTTCAAGAATACCTTTGGGTATAACTGGCAAGATTTGCCGAAAATACTACCAAGAACAACGGTAATACCACCGAATGACTTATTGGTTCCGCGAATGTCTTGTAATCCGCGAATGTCTTTATTGCATTGGAACCTCATCCCAAATAATTAACTTTGTTTCTTTGAACAACTCAGCTTGCAATGATTGTTTAGTAAACCCACACACTGTGTTCTTCATGATATTTAATGGAATGCGAAATGTTGAATGAGCGGTTCGACTACCAACTAATAGCACAGGCCGCAATACCAGATGAAGCAACAGTTATGACAATGTGCACAAGGCTACGGCATTTTGATGCGACGACATTGTACAAAAATGTTTTTCCCGTTATAGCACCTCCATTAAAAAAATTAGTTCCTTTATTTTCAAGTACGGAAGCTATTATTTCAGTGTAAGCAACATGTTGTGCCTCGTTAAGATGATCAACAGACAATTATGCATCAGTTTCTTGACCATCATATTGAAGTTGTCGGTGCTCTCATATCAATCTATTACCAACTACCATATTCTAATTTTTAATTGCTTTAGGCATAGGTGGAAAATTAGTTAAATTCTTGTCTGCTTCTTGAAGGAACTAATTTATAAAATACAACCCATAATCTGTAATTTGACTATTTTGTGGATTTGAAATACCAAATAATGTGCGCAATTTATGCGCAAGATTATCACATATATTCATTGAAAATTTGTTCCACAACACATGTGGCTGTCGTGGACGACATTCCATAAGGATAATACTAAACAACCACCTCAATTGATGCCCAGTTTTCATAATCACTACATCTTCAAGACATTGTACCCATTCTTCGTCATCTTTTAAAAGCCCTCGTGTTGTACATGCTGATTTAAAAATATCATGTGTCACATTATTAAACGTGCACTAATCTTCAAATGAACGTGAGTCATTCACAACAGTTAATAATAATCGTAAATAAAATATTTCACCTTCATTAGGGCTAGCAAAGTACATTCTACCTATTGCATAACTCATCTTCCTTCTTGTCCATGTTTTTTGTCTTTTTTGCCAAGCAAAGTGATGCGAAAATTCCTAGTACGTAAATGCATGTGCAGTTTGATCTAAAGCACAACATAGAAAGAAGGTCGTAATAGTTGACATTTGTTGCTCAGCTCTACGAAGAATGAAGAGCCAATCGAACAACTGTCGAATTTTCTTCATGTAAAAGATGCCCAAATATTCGCCAAATAGCTTCAGGTGGTCCAATATATCAAACACCAAGATATCGTTTTATCTCATCTATTCTGCCCAATATCATTGTTCTGTCATGGCCTTTGAAGATGTACTTGTGTATTTATTTAACACAACATATTCCTTCACATACTTCGACATTAATATGACAATCAAACATTTTTGAAAGATATGGATTGTATGGCACAACATCCCTATTATCAACTTATTACCCCTTGACATTGTTATACACTTTATCAGTATTACGACGTCAATAAACAGGATATCCATCTTGGTCCATCGTCGTTGTTTTTACAAAATCTCGTAGGTATCTCTTTGTGCATCCTCCATTTTCCATACACGGTGATTGAAATTTTCTATTACCACACGGTCCTTGTATCATACAACTTTTTATGGTTTGAAAAAGCATTGGGTCTTCATTTGGGTCGAGACATTCAACACACACAATTCTATCAATCTAAGCAACTGTGCGAATCTTGTCCAATTGTTGAAGGAATATAAGTGCATGCATATGCGGAAGACCGAGTTTCTGGAATTCAATTGTAAAAACATGATCAACTGCAACACCAAATATATGTTTTTTTCTTAATCTCATTTATTAGACATCTTTTCAATTCAAATATGCGAGCCATTAAATTAGGACGATCAGTAACCTTCTAATTCGGTAAGAGAACATCTGTAATTTTTGAAAAATTTGGATTAGCTGTTGCGGTGAGAAAAATATCAGGATGTTCATTACAATGTGTGATTGTCATTGAATCCTGAAATATCTCAAACATATGCCTTAGACCGCCAGAATAGGACGAAGGGAAAATAAATTATTTTTCAACTTAAGTTGGAAGTAACCCTTCTGGTCCAGTATCGGTAAAATCTCCTTAAAGTTCAGCCCTAAGTTTTGTCTGATTATTCCTTACATACGTCAAACGATTCTGCTCAGTTGCGACCCAAGCATCCACAAAAAAACTCTTGAAATAGTTTTCCTGCTTTTAAAATGGTTGAATACTCTCTAGGTCGTTCGAACAAATGATAACTGTAAAATTCCATTTATGTAAGTAGATTGACTGATGGAATATCATTTACAACATCCCAATAAGTTAATTCAGGCTCCCAACTAAGCTCACCATGTAGAAATAACAACACATAATGAAGTGGTAAGTAAGTCGGGTGACATTCACTAATTTGCATCAACTCTATATTCCCTTGTAGGTGTATAACAAATCTCTCATTCCATTCATTTCCAACCCATGCCCTAATAAAATAACAATTATCTCATCTGCAGAAGGCAAATTGTAAAGTAGTTTGTCTTTTACCACGCTATAATGTAAATAAGCGAGTACATTTTGTTCGGTTGAATTTGATGAATTCAAGATTTCATATGCCTGGCGATATTTTTTCGAAAACACACTATACTGCAACAAAGTATCTTGAATGATTTTAAGAACGTCTTACCTCAAGTGTGGATTTCGACGATTGCGAGCATGTAACGCAGAATCAGGATCGTAAATATAAAGTTGAGAAAAAATTGGTTATTGCCCTTGTTGAGGTATTAAAGACCTTGTACGGTGTTGTAACTCTCCGTGAATAGTAAAGCTCAAAGCACCCATTCCATTAAGAATTATTGGTTCCATTGTACATCCGAGACTCGTAAATGCATTAGTTGCATTATATTCGCGAAGATGTCTCCAAAAACAATTTGATCTTGCATCATTTCATCGTACAATAATTGTAGCAGTGTTGGAGGAGTAGACAATAAAGGTAGTTTAACCTTTCATAATAAACATGTTCCAAAAAATGGATTATTGAAACTTGATTTAACCAATTTCTATTCTTTCCAGTGTAGTGCTGAGCAATGACGACAAATAACATTCATTTTCCCTAAGATGTGACATATTTCACGTTGGTTAAGATTCGGATCTATTTCATTTATGGAATCCAAGCTATCATCACTGGAAGAAATATCCCAAGTAAGGGGTTAGCATACTGGAGTTGGCCTAAATGTAATTTCACATATTTAAATGAGTTAGTAATTATGCACTTACATTCATGTAATAATTATATTATTTAACATTGGAAATTGATGATACATAAAAAAGTTCACACCCCGAAACCGTACATGTGTCATGATAATCTCGAGGAATTACAGCCTCAAGCGTAGCCCAACTGGGGTCCACCAAGCGGACCCAAACTCTCACAGCATGCTAGGCCCACACATCTCTCAACTATCCTTAATACCCGTAAAACCTTTTCAAACAAGTATCTCGAGAATCTGCTTAGGACGGGCAACTACAGTTGTTCTCTGTGTCCAACTAAGAAGCAAACACAAGAGTATCTTTCACACAAGGAAACTCCCTTCTACGGATTACTCTTGGATTGGGAATTGTCTCCCTCGTATCTTGGAGCACGGAGCTAACATGGAACTTCCCTCCTACAACAGTACTCCTAATTATGGAAAGATCTCTATGAAAATTTCCTTTCTAAACTACGCTTATGATGGCCTGGTAGAACCAGAACTCCTTGCACTATAAATAAGACATGAGGTTGGTAAGCTAAGGTACACTACAAAATTTCCTGTCATAGCATTATACCTTCCTCAGAGCCCTGTCTGACATTGCATCAGAGTGCCATCAACCACCCCACGGTGGTCTGTGGCTCTCGTGCGTTACTTGTGCAGGTCAGCAAGATTAGGTCAAAACAGGGAGCGAAAAAAGACTGCATCAGTTTGGCACCGTCCGTGGGACGACATAGTTCATAACTTTACACTAATCGTCATCTCCTATCAAAATTCAGAGGGATGGTGACCACCGGGTCATGCAACAACAGAGAACCAGGAAACACGTCCAATGCCTAGGCTATTCCTATACCACCTCAATTAGCAATTCCTGTCGTGCACGGGCAGCCGACTCACACTCCCACGCCAACGGCAGTAACCATGGACCCCAGAATCGATGTGTTGGCATCATAGATACAACAGATCACCAAGGCAGTGGAGACTCTTACGCGATAGAATCCACCACATGCTAACGGAGACCAGAAGTAGCACGGACCTCCGTCTCTTGAAAATGATAGGGAGAAAGCACAGAAGATCCAGGCCCCTGCTAGTTCTCATTGGACTAAGGGAGGTTGTACGGCTAATGTTGTGTTCACTGCCAAGACAAAGAGGCTCGACCCTGGGAACCCTTTCCTCAGAGGGGTGCATGATCTGGACGTGATATATCGCGTCTCCGTCCCACCATTTGTGGACCGGATAATGAATGAGGCCCTTCCAAGGAGGTTCACTCCCCCGAAGCTTGACTCCTATGACGGGACCACCGATCTTTTCGATCATCTGCGCCATTACCAGCACGTAATGGCCTTCAAAAAAGGATCTGAGTCCGTCAGGTGCATAACCTTTCTCACCAGTCTAAAAGGCTCTGCGTTGACATGGTTCCACAGCCTTCCACTGAAGTCAATCGACTGCTTCAAAACACTGGCGAAGGAATTCCTGACACGTTTCGTCGGAAGCCAGCGCTTCAAAAAAGGCCCATACTACATACTCTCTCTAAGGCAGAGGTTCGGCGAAATGCTCCGAGAGTATGTCACGAGCTTCAACAACGAGTTGGTCCTCAATGACGAGTGCAACGATGATACAGCCATGACGGCCTTCACTACGGGCCTCAGAGAGGAAAAGCTTTTCGAGGACCTCACCTTGGAGCCACCTCTAGACATGACGAGCTACTCAAGAGCGTCCAAAGACACATCACCTTGGAGGAGTCAATGATCGCTAAAAGGGGAACCGTAGGTGACAGGAAGCCCTCCTATCTTAGGGACAAGAAAGAGGGAAAGAGTTGTGAGGACGAGGAACAGAGCAAAAGGAAGTGCAACAACAACAGGTCGGACCCTGGTCAATAGTGACACCCCTGAGTGCTAGCCTGTCGGACGTACTTAATCCGTGAAAGGCTGAGAAGAATTGAAGTGACCCCCAAAAACACACGGAGACCCCTCCAAGCGCGACAACGACAAATACTAAAGGAACAAACAAAGGCAAACTGAGGCATGAAGTTGAGTACTAGATCTGCAAAGGCAAACTGAAAGAGTTCCTGAAGTCTAAGAAACCAACGGAACAAACAAAGGAAATGGGGGAGTCAGTTAAAGAAATAGATAAGGCGACTCCAGGGATAATCTATGTCCTTCATGGAGTTGGACCAAATGAAGACCAGTCATATAGGTCCCACAAGATTGGATATGCGAACGTAATCCGCGGGTGAGGACAGACACATCTGCCACTCATGGGTTCAGAACCCCATTTCCACTTTGACTTTCACTGAGAGGGACCTCGATGGAGTCCGGGCGCCGCACAACGACACCTAGGTAATCTATGTTTCCATCGCAAAGTGAAAAGAGAAAAGAGCTCTGGTTGACACAAGAAGTTCACTTAACATTTTGTTCTATAATGCGTTCCACAACATGGACTTCAAAGAGGAAAACCTAACGTCTTCAGAACACCCACTAATCGAATTCAGCAGGGAGAAGTGCTTTCCCATCGAAAAGATAAGGTTGGCTACGGTAGCAGGAAAGTTGCAGCTCAAAAAAGTCATATTTCTGGACTTCATGGTGGTAGACACACTGTCATCCTACAATCTCATTCTGGGAAGACCTTGGCTTCTCCAGATGGAAGCAGTGGTCTCCACCCTTCACCAGTGTTTTAATTATACTGCTAACCACTTCAAAGGAACCATACGTGGAGACAAACCTACGACACAAGGCTGCCACTACACCGCAAACCCTGACCCAGAGCAAGGCCAAAAGACGGTAGAGACCTCACTTTCAAGCGGTACAGGAGCAACAAGTTTTTCCGCCCAGCGAGTCAAAAAGGCCATGGCAAGCAGGAACACATCCCCCCGACATTCCAATTGCACGGAGATCCGCCCCTCTGCAAGGCTTATTTTTAGTAACCTATGTAATGCATTTACAGTCCGCCGAATGATCCGTGAGAGCAACCCAAATCCACTTAAAGGCCAGGATCAATTTCTCTTACAGTTAGTTTGCTTTAAGTTGTTTGTTTCCCTTTTCATAGTCAATATTGAGTTGTAGTTCTTAAAGGACTTATGTGTTTTTCAATCATTTAAGAAATAAAAGAAGAACTACGAAAAACAAACTCTATTGATTATTGGAATGATGTAACAACAAACACCTTGAGGTAGATACAAAGGGCTACATATTACGAACGCCCTGAGGCGGATACAAAAGGCTACATATTGTGAACGCACTGAGGCGAATACAAAGATTGAGCACTATAAGCGTCTGCATACAGTGCAAACTAAAATAAAATACTCACTTAAACAATTCTGCTATGGACAACGTCCGCCGAAGACTTGCAAACCCTCCGATGCGAGCAATCTGCAAGTGGCAAAAAATGTAAGAGAATGGGAGATGCGCGATACCTTCCTAAGATAAAGACGAAGTGACAGAAGAGATTGAAATACTGAGCTGTCAGATTGCTCTGTCAAATCACCCCGAAAAAGTCTCGTACTACAACATTATAGACCTCACAACAGGCTGCTGATTTTCTCAAGAACATCCGACCCCCCTTCTAACTTCCTCAAATAGGTTAGAAGCAGGCAGATGAGGATAGCTACAAGCAACGACACAACTACGATTTCACAATACTATCAAGAGAGACCACTTTTCTCATAGGCGATGGCAGGTGTGACTGAGAACTACCACATCCGGAGACATCGCACGTCAACAAACACTTCGATCAGCCAATGGTTAGCAGCGGAATTCGAGCACACAAAGGCAAAAACGGTACGGTATAACACCAAGGCATCTCCCTTGGTAGGAAATCCCTACTTTTCCGAAATATGAAAAGAAATTACGAGTCTTCAGCGGATCAACTACGTATCCACCCATATCAAGTGACCACGCATAACAACAACTATCTCTACGCCTGATCAGCGCAAATGTCAGAACATTCAGAGACTCCAAAGATGGAGATTCAACTTCAGCCTTTGAAAAATCCAAAGCATTTTTTTCAAGCAAGGACATTACAGAAGATAAGCTCTATGAAAGATAGTGCCTACAATGATTGAAAAACACCATTCTATAGACATGATGGTTCACCAAGTGGGCACTCAAGCATTAACTGCCAAGCATTGAATACCGTATGGGAAACTGGAAGACGACATTTCCCAAGAAAATTGCACAGACGACGTCAATTAATGGCGTTGCACGCAACCTCATCAATAGAGGAGTAACCGATACTCAACCGTCATGCAACCTACGTCGTACGCGTGTCACCACGCAATCTACGTTGTACACGCAATGCACCATGCAGGAAACCCTAGCCCTTCCTCTGCGGGTCCATGGGCTCAGCCTATTATTCAAACAACACTTTGTCACATTCTTGGCACGAGCACTAGAGATCCTATTCAACCCTGACATACGGATTATACCTTTAGATAACCAGCTGATTTAAGGTAGTTTCATCTGCTCCATGAAACATGCTGATGGATTAGGTTCGCACACCCCCTAGCAGGCAGAACTTCTATTCAAACCATGCAAGCTTAGTCAGCCAATACTGATTACGATGGCTTCTTGTTCATCCCGATACCTAGTCCGCTTAGCGCAAGCATCGACGGTTTAAGAAGTGGGAGTCTAATCGCCATGGATCATTGCCCCCTTCTCGATCAATGATCGCCAAACCTAATTAGGTTAGCCTAGCTGGTGACGACTAGCAACGAAAGTTTCTGATCAAAACCTGAACTTGTAGCCCCCACTGCGAGGGTGTAGATAGTCTAGAAGGTGGGAGCCTAGTCAGTCCCAAACTGATTTCGATGGCTCGCCACGGGACTACTGCTTTTCAGTGTGGCCGCCAAATCACCAAACCTAGACTTATAGCCCCCACTGCGAAGGTGTAGATAGTCTAGAAGGTGGGAACCTAGTAAGTCCGGAACTGATTCCGATGACTCACTACAGGACCATTACTTTTCAACTTAGCCGACAAATCACCAAACCTTGACTTGTAGCCCGCACTGCGAGAGTGTAGATAGTCTAAAAGGTGGGAACCCATTCAGCCGTGACCTAATTCTAACGGTTTAACACGGGACAACTATGTTTCAGCGTGGCCGCCGAACTCTCCCAAATTTGTACCTTGGTGCACTCTTGTAGACAATTTGGATGGTGGGAGCCTAGTAAGTCCTGAACTGATTTTGATGGCTTGCCACGGGACCACTGCTTTTTAGCCTAGTCGCCAAACTTCTCTCGAATTCGTAGCCTCCGCCACGTGGGGAGGGTGTAGATGGTTCGAAAGGTGGGAGCCTAGTCAGTCATGAACTGATTCTGACGGCTTGCCATGGGACCACTGCTTTTTAGCTTGGTCGCCAAACCTTTACTCCCCGAATCTGTAGTCTGTTCTGTTTGGACATAAATGATTTGGAAGGTGGGAGCCTAGTCAGTCTCGAATTGATTCTGACGCCTTGCCACGAGACCACCGCTTTTCAGCCTGGTCGCCAAACGGGAATCTAGTTGAGTCAGTGTCTTCACACTCAAACGAACTGACAACCTAATGTTAAGCAAAGGCCACTCGCGCTGATACAAGGATCGTACGGCCAGTGCCCAGATAAAATCTACTTAGGATGCCAACCCGAGCTTACAACGCCTCACTCTGCACAAACTTTCTGACACGCACGCTCGAATGACTTAAACCCATCTAAACTGTTCATAACATGCCCACTATCAGACATTACAACACCGCGATGACCCCGAGACATTCACAACACAAAGCGGTCAAGCTCTCTACTGTAGACGTACAAGTCAACGTTCTATCGATTCAACCAGCCTATGCCAAAGCAAGACGACAAGGCGAAATGAAAAACATGCAATAGAGACGACAAGTACGAAACGGATAAAACTGTTTTCATTAATGATCAAAGACAAAAAGAGTACAAGCACTCAAAGTTCACTCCTTATCAGGAAAGGATACAGAAATGGAAGAGTTAAGCCTAGTGGAAGGGAAGTTTCGTTCACACATGCCACAGCCTGGACATTAGGACTCAAACTGTCTTCCTCGCTTGATGACGTCGAGGTAATAGACAGATCCACAAATGACATCTTCTGTTAACGGCTGAGATCCCATTCCGGATGCTCCTCCTTCATTAGTGCCAGCAGCTCCAACCGCCCATGTACAACCCAGCAGAATTCACATTTGCCTTGTTCCTGGAGAAGTTTTTCTTCTCGCACATTTGCATCAACAAGTTCACGTTCCAGTAGCTCTAACTTGCCAGTCAGCGCGTCGACCTGAGACTGCTTTGTGGCTAGATTATTCTTCACGACACTAAGTTCATGCTACCCTAATTCGAGCTGGTCCTTGGCCTTCTTCATTTTTTGAGCATATAAAACTCCACATCGAATTCCAACTGTTGGTTCTCAGCAACCCAGTCAGCTTCCTTCGACGCACTTTCTTCAGTGAAAGACAATAGTTCAGAACTCGCCTTAGTCGTAGCTTTTTGGGCAACCTCAACTTCTTGGCTGACACGACTCAACTCATGCCTTAAGTCTGTCCCTTTCAGAGACCGCCTCTGTTAGATTACGCTCAAGGTCTTCCAAACTAGCCATCTGAGCCTCAACGGCCACGGTTGACCGATCCAATCGCTTCTTTTCGGTCTGCTTCTTAAGCCGCTCAATTTCATGGAGCACATCAGAATACAACGTCTGCATGTGCGAAAAGACTCGCTCCAAGGTATATACTCTCTCATGAGCCGCCTCAACTTCTATCCCAGAAACGGTCGCATGGCTCAAATGAGACATATCCATCATAATGTACTTCGAGCCCTTATCTATACACCCTTCCCATGAATCCTCCTCGGGTTTTGGATAGTGATCCATCAGCCAGCTATGAAGTCTGCTTATATGTTTTCTTAAAGCCTACTCTACGTCCACTTCTTGGTACCAGACCTGTGAACTCAGTTTCACCAAATCCGGTGCAAACATGCTTATCTATGTGCCTGGATGAAGCTTTCCCTGATCGAGAACTATGCTAGCACCGCTCTTCACGGTCGCTGTCGACGTCAAGCTCTCCTCCGTGGCCTTTCCCTTGTCAACAAGAGCAACCCTTTTTTGCGAGACAGCTCAATGAGATCCGGAGGGAGAGAAGGCAGCGATGTATCCAAATGACCCTCCAACACCTCTAATTGAGGCCTAGAGCGAGACGGTGAACAATGCGGACTGCAAGAGACACGACCGGTACCGTGGCCACTATCAGGCGAAGTAACTATGGGGCAATCAGATTCTACCACCTCAGGAAAATCTTCACAAGAGCCTTCTGTCGAAGCGGCCTCACGCGAATCAGCACCAGCGGAAGCAACCATTGCAACCCGCACAAGACGGTCATTCAGAGCCTCAACCTGTCCACAACTCCTGTTAATCGCAGGTAATCCTTGTCCAAGCCGGAAACATCAGTCTCTCCTTCAACAGGTCTAGCAGACTCGCGTTCCCCTTTACCGGAGCAGGTCGTGCCGAAGACGGACCGATTCTAACGTGATACCTCTTCCTCACGAAGGAGGCAAGAGTCTCAGACGACTCCTCCACATCAGATAGAACATAAGCTTTGGACCCAGTAGCCTTCCTCTTCCTGAAAGGGGCCCCATCTTCGAACTTAATGCGCGACTCTTGATACAGAGTGGGGGCGACGTGCCAGTTGTTTCACAACCCACTACGGATGAAGTTGAAAACCCTTATGACATCAGCCACCTTTCTTTTCGGCAGGATGCGAAACTTCTCCATGGCCTTTTGCTCCTCTAAGGTAAGAGGAGTAGTGGGAAACTTTCCTGTAGAAACATGCAAGCGATGGTTTACCGGCCCACAATCAAGCACATCAAAGTCACAAGAAAATAGATGAAGTTACGAAGCGACCTGAACTATTGCTCGAGCGGATGACCCTTGCATTGAAAGTACTTCGAATCTGCAGGGGCCAAGAAGAAGTACTTCTGCCAGAACTTGAAATCATCAGGTAACTTAACAAAGTAATTCGGCGACTTCATCTTACAAACAACATTACTCTTTAGCCGATTAGAGGTCAGCAACTGAATCACCTGCGGAGTCACGCTAATGCCTTCCTCCTTAGCACCGAGCAGAATCATGAAGGTGATCCTATATCTATTGGGCCCCAACTGAGCCAGAGAAATCCCTAAGAAATCCAAGAACTCCCAGATCACATCCAGAACCGAAAAATGCACTCCAATTTGAAGCATCCTGCGGTGCAAACAGATAAAACCAGCCGTAGGTGACATCGATGTCTGGTCGCCCGTCAGGAGATACAACGACAGGTCCTCAGGGACCCCAAACTTCGTACGGATTTCGGCCAGACCAGGTTCGGATACAACATGTCTTTGAAAAACTCTAGGCGCTCGGCCAAGATAGCGTCATCAAGAAGGTTTCCTTGAGCCATGAGGAAGATGAACAATCTTTTCTAATCAGAGCAGTAGCTTTGAAAGCAAGGAAAGTAGAAGAATCAAATTCTACACAGCGGATTACCTAAATAGAAGTTGGCTTCCCGCCTATTTTCCGCTGAACCAACGCACGTTCAATTAATGCAGGGCGTGGCTCAAGCAACTATTCAGACTCAATCATTATGAGCGGCGCATCCCTTCAAGATATGACTTAGCGAACTAACTCAAAGGGAGTAGTTGATGATACATAAATATGGTCACACCCCGAAGCCGTACACGTGTCATGATAATCTTAAGCAATTACGGCCTCAAGCGTCAGCCCAACACTGATTCGGCCCAAGCGGTTCTAGGCCCGCCCAACTGTGGTCTGTTAGGCGGACCCGAACTCTCACAACATGTTAGGCTCACATGTCTCACATCTATCCTCAATACTTATAAGCCCCTTTCAGGCAAGTATCTCGAGACTATGCTCTAGCCTATGCTCAAGACTATGCTCTAGCCTCGAAGAATGAGGAAAGAGAAATTTTTCAGGCAAGCTCGTTCAAATATGATCCTGCTAAGTGATCAGAATACAGCTTATTTTCATTGTAGAGTAAAGGAACGGAGGGCCACTAACAGAATATCTTGTATCTATAATGAATTGGGTGAAAAAGTGGATACTCCAGATGACATTGCTAATGAATGTGTGCAACACTTTCAGAATGTCTTCGCAGGAACTCCGGAGATTGAGTATGATGACTCAGTTATTAGCAACTTGAACTTCAATAGTGTGCTCCCAGAGGACATGGCAGCTGAGCTTGCAAAAGATGTTGATAGGAATGAAATTACTGAGGCCCTTTCTTCTATTGACTCCAATAAAGCTCCGGGGCCTGATGGGTTTACTTCTTTTTTCTTCAAAGCCGCCTGGCGAATCCTGGGAGAGGATTTCATCAAAGCTACCACTAACTTCTTCAGGAAATCCAAATTGCTTGGCCAGGTAAACTCCACCCTAGTTGCTTTAGTGCCTAAAGTCCCTAATGCTTCCTTTTTCAGTGATTATAGGCCTATTGCTTGTTGCAATGTCATTTACAAGTGCATCTCAAAGGTGCTCACAAACAGAATGAAAAAAGCAGTCCTTCTGGTTGTAAGTTCGAACCAATCAGCGTTCATTCAAGGCCGATACATCCAGGACAACTTACTCCTGGCTCATGAACTAGTCAGAAATTACCACCGGGACAAAGGACAGCCTAGATGTGCTGCCAAGATAGACCTTAAGAAAGCCTATGATATGGTGAGATGGGAGTCGGTCCTGCATGTTCTTGCTAGACTCAAGTTCCCGGAGATCTTTATAAACTGGGTTCGCGAATGCATTACAACTCCTAAGTTTTCCATAAACCTGAACGGAACCCCCAAAGGATACATTAAGGCAACAAGAGGTCTCAGGCAAGGGTGTCCCATGTCCCCGTACCTTTTTGTTATGGTTATGGAGGTTTTGAATATGCTTCTGATGCGAAAAGTTCAACAAGGAGACTACAAACTTCATCTTCACTGCCAGGATCCAGTGGTTACTCATCTTGGGTTTGCAGATGATTTGATTGCTTTTTTTCATGGAGACGTGGAATCAGCAAAAGCGTTAGCTTCAGCATTGAAGGAATTTCGCTCATGCTCAGGTCTGGAAGTCAATTGCAATAAAAGTGCCCTGTATACTGCAGGAATTCATCCAAGCATGCAACAAAACATTCAAATGCATCTTCAGTTCTCAGTTGGGTCCCTCCCAGTTAAATATCTAGGGCTCCCGCTGATGTCCTCGAGCCTTTCTCACCAGCAATGCAGCCCGATTATTGAGAAAATCAGGAAAAGAATTAATTCTTGGAAAAACAAATCATTAACTTATGCAGGTAGGGTGGTGCTTATCAAATCTGTCTTATGCAGCATGCAAGTGTACTGGACGCCATGTTTCATGCTTCCTAAGCACACAATCAAGACTATAAATTGCATTCTTCGAAACTTCTTATGGTCAGGCGGCGATACACCTTCAAAGAAGGCTATGGTCAGCTGGAAGAGAGTCTGCACAACAGTTTCGGAAGGCGGTTTGGGTATAAGAAACATCCAAATCACAAATGTAGCAGCCTGTTTGCGACATATCTGGAACTTAGTATCCAACAAGGAATCTCTCTGGGCATGCTGGATCAAAAAACACCTCATTCGAACTCGTGATTTCTGGCTCATGCGAGTTCCCCAAGTAGCTTCTTGGGCTTGGAAGCACATCCTTAACTGCAGACTTCAAGCTTCCAAACTTGTCCTGCATTCTATTGGGGATGGTCAGTCCACAAAATTCTGGAAGGATCCTTGGCATCCAATGGGTGTTCTTATGGATAAATTTCCCCAAGAACTTTTGTACGATTCCATACTTCACCGAGATGCAACAGTTAGTGCTCTCTTGCGTAATGGCCAGTGGCTAGTCCCTCAGCATGTTGCCCCTTCTGTAGCTGCTATTGCTAGGATCCTCACTGCTGTAGAAGTTGATTGTGAAAGGCCAGATGAAGTGGTCTGGCGAGCTGGCCCAAATGGGTGTTTTTCCCTGAAGCACACATATGAGGAGCTTAGGCCGAGAGTTCCTGCTTGTCAATGGGTGCAGGCCATCTGGTACAAGGGGAACATACCGAGACATAGTTTCATAACATGGCTTACCGCACATTCATCTCTCAAGACCTTAAAAAAGCTTAAACAATGGGGTACAATTCAGGATGACCAATGCACGCTATGCTCGCAGGAGGCTGAAACAGAGCACCACCTCTTCTTTGAATGCTCGTATTCTAAGTATGTATGGACTCAAATCCTTCAGCACCTATGTTATTATAGAAACGTGACACAATGGAGCCAGGAATTGGACTGGATTGTTCATTTTTCGGCCGGTAATGAGCCCAGGAAGGTGCTGCAAAAACTTGCGTTCAACGCTACGATCTATCACCTGTGGATGGAGCGAAATCGAAGAGTCTATGAGAATAAACGAAAGCTGGGAACTCAAGTTGTCCAAATCATCTTTGATGATGTGAGAATCAAGTTAGCGAGCATGAAATTCACAGTGGATCATAGCCAAGCAAACCATGCAGTTTTTGAAAAGTGGTGCATTGATCCCACTTATACTCACAAAACCACAGAAACGTGCTCCTGGACCAAGCCTCCTGGAGGATGGTTTAAGCTTAATACTGACGGATCTTTCAGAGGAGATAGAGGTGGGTATGGAGCTCTTATCCGGGACGACAATGGAGAGGTTGTTACGGCCTGTTCAGGCTCCACAACAGGACACTCAGTTCTTATGCATGAGTTCCAGGGTGTTGAAGCAGGGCTTAAGGCCGCTGAGCTTGCAAATATTAGCCGTCTTGAGTTAAGTACAGACTCCCAGACAGTGTTCCGGTACCTCACTAAGTCCACGGCAGCCCCCTGGTATTTGCGCCATATTCTTGGCCGCATCCGTCGTCATCTTTCAAACCTAGAGGAATTCAAGGTGCTTCATCACTATCGAGAGACCAATAGAGCAGCGGACCATCTTGCAGCCTTGTACCCCGGAAATGAGTTTATCATTGTGATCCCGAGCTCTTTTGCGGAGGACCTCAAGAAATATGTGTATGAAGATAGAATAGGCAAAGAGTATATCAGAATGTAATTTCTTTCTTTTTCTTTCAGGTTTGGGGATCCTAAATAACCCCGGCTCAATTTCCAAAAAAAAAAAAAAAAAAAAGTATCTCGAGAATCAGCTTCAGACAGGCAACTACAGCTGCTCTCTGCGTCCAATTAGGAAGCAAACACTAAAGTATCTTCCACACAGGGAAACTCCCTTTTACGGATTGCTCTTGGATTGGGAACTATCTCTCGCATATCTAGGAGCACGGAGCTAACATGGAACTTCTCTCCTACAACATGACTACTAAATAGGGAGGGATTTCCACGAAGATCTCCTTCCTAAACTACGCCTACGATGGCCTGGTAGAACCAGAACTCCTTAGACTATAAATAAGACATGAGGTTGGTAAGCTAAGGTACGCTACAAAATTCCCTATTACAATATTACACCTTCATCAGAGCCCTGGCTGACTTTAGCATTGGAGTGCCATCAGCCACCCCACGGTGATCTGCGGCTCACGTGCATTACTTGTGCAAATCAGCAGGTCAGCGAGATTAGGTAAAAGCAGGTAGCGAAAAAAGACTACATCATAAATAAAGTTAGAACTTACATGTTTTTTTAGGCATTCGCTGGTTCATCCAAAGTTTTTTTTTGTTCTTGGGCCACTTGAGGTAATTCCATATTGATAAGTTCTTCACCCATGTTTCGAGGAGGGATAGTATTGGAAAAATTATTTTTTGATTTTCTTGGACGCTTATTCGAAATATTGTTCGAATTTGGTGTAAAAGAAGATATGTTTTTTGGAACAGGTGGTGTGGCACATTGAATATTCTCCCTTTCACGACGTAAGCGTTGTGCTCACATACGCTTAGAAATAAAATTCTCCTTATCAACGTTGCTATCCTAATGGATTTTAAAAAATAAAGTTATTACAGCAATAATGCATTTAACACCTAAAGGAAAGAATAAGAAATAAGATTAATCACAAATAATGAGAATGCCTTAAAAATAACTGTCAACATAGTTAAATTTTTTTAAACAAATAGAGCAAAACCAACAATTTAGACGTCAATATAACAATATGAAACATGTCATCATACATACCTGAATGTTAGGAAGTTTTCGTTTTCCGTTATCGGCAACAATTGATTTTTCCACCCCTTTCATAAAATGTAAAAACAAAAATTAGTATCCGAAAATATGAAAGGCAAAAACATATGAAGACAAGTTAGTGTCACAAATACCTTAAAGGTCGCAAACTCTTCATTTCCCTTTTCAAGATCATTAGATTTCAAAGTCGTAGAATCACCTATTACAATCTCTTTCAATGGAGCTAACGGATTAACATGGCATCTAGTTGCATCTCCTCTTTTCAACAAAAATTAAACATATAATCATCCTAAAATACTGAAACAATACAATTTTTTCCATAAACAAAACAATTGGTGGGAATACCTTAGAGTATTGAACCTTTTCTTTTCCCTTTTGACATGTCGTCGCTCTTTGAGTATTTTTTTGGTTCCACACGCAAACATTGGGCCAACTCGTGGTTTGAATTCACTACAAGAAAACAGGTGTTTAGCGACGGTTGCCAAAAGTGTTTTAACAGTCGCTAAATAATACAGCGACGGTTGGCCAACCGCCACTGATAAAGGTGTCACAAGAGCATTCGGCGGCGTTTTTTTGCAACCGCTGGCATAACCCTCGTTCTATGTTATTTAGCGACGGTTATTAGTAACCGTTGGTAAACCCGACGCTAAATACCATATAGCGACGGGTGCTAACCGTCGCTAAATATGGGGCAAGAATTGACGTTTTATAATATGCTGCGACGGTTCTTAACCGCCGCTATAGTCCGTGGCGCCTACGGCGGTTTATACCCGCTGCCAAATTCCAAATTGGTAATTCTTTAGTGACGATTAAAACCGCTGCTAACGCCTGTCATTATTATCATGATAATTCTATTATGCGCACTAGAAATATGTAAACAATCTGTAGTCACATTTTAACCTGTAATCACATTTTTCAACCTGTAAACAATCTGTAAACAACCCACAATTTTACACAACTATTTTATATCGAAATCATTAAAGAAAACTTGACTTCAACTATATTGTCATCAACTTTAACAAAAAAAAACCTATATTATCATCAAAGTTAACAATATATCAAAGTTAGTACATGTAGAATTTCTTGAAGTTTGATAGTTAAAATCAAATTTACTACAGCTAAAATTGTACCATGTTCTTGAAAGAAATTAGACAATGATATGGAGAGTGGAGCCGATGAAGATACTCATTATTATTTTGACTAGGTGATGAGGGCCTTGCAGTTGCTGGTGAAGTTTGCCCACTTTCTTCGTGTTGTGCCTGAAAATGATGAGTCAACAATATTATTCTAAACATGAACCAAATTACAATAATTAATTGATTTATATTTAGTAAGTAACCAGTATCACTGATAACTAATATATATTAAAATAATGTAAAGGCAAAGAAACATATGGGTGTAGTGAATAATCTTGCAAACTCAGCAGACACATTTCCATCCAACTTTTGAAAAATGTATGTAAATGCTCCCTCATATCCCTGCCTCTTTAATTTCTCTGTCTCTAACTATGACTCCAGCTGGTGAATTATTTGTTGCACTTGAGGATCAGTGTTTTGCGTTGGTTGTGAGGACATCCCACTAAACCTACTATTGGTGCTGCCAAAGACTTGAGATGGACATGGCCCAAAGCTCGAACTCGGCCTGAGTGTTCTTTTCCTAACACCTTAGCAAGTGAATCTTTTTTTTTGGAAAATATTACCAAGTGAATCTTGTTGTGATATGGATCGTGATGTGAAATCTTATTTCTCAATCTCTAAAATTTTCTCCTACATTAATGAGGCAAGCCATCAAACCTTGAATTCAAAATTTATCTAAACATTAATTAATATAGTTCGATAAAAAAAATAGTTAAATTACTTACACTTATCTGTCTCGCTTCGTCAGTTACATAAGACCCGTCCTTTTTGTGTGTGTTGCAATATACACCTCTCCCCTACTCACAGGTCTCCCAAGTTCATATTCCTACACCGATATTATGAAGTCATATAACTTTAAATAGTATTGCTGAGAATGATAACTTAAAGTGTGGTAGGAAGTAAAATATTCATTACCATCTCAGCCTTTAACCTGGAATTGCTTTTTGATCCTCCTGTGTGTGGATCGGTGAGTTTCTTCCGAATTTCAATGTTTTTTTTTGCATTTTCCCTATCAATGTATAGATAAAAACATATTGTTAGCATACTTTGTGTTGGTACCATCCTGCACTGGTAGCCAAAGTGAATTTTAATCACTATAAGAAAACAGAAAGCAAACCTTCATCCAGCCAAACCGCGAAGTTGAAATATTTTCAGTAGCTTGATTTGTTATGCAATCAGCTGATTTGTTATGCAATCCAGTGCATATAGGATTGAGTTGTAAAGCTCATACAACAACTGATTTGTCATACAACAGCTGATTTGTTATGATCTTGAAAGGTTGTATATAGTGCAATCCAGTGCATATAGTGTATATAGTGATATGTTATGATCTTGAAAGGTTGTATATAGTGTATATAGTTAGCTTAAAAGAAACTGAATCCAGGAAAACCACCTTGTGCACCTTGCATCACATAATCAACACCATACCCACCTTGAGAAGCATGCAATTGGAAGATCATAACTTTTGAGCTTAACATCATTCCCGGGACCATTAGCATTTAAAAAATGTTTACTACAAGATTTCTGTACTCATACCTGAGTGGAGAAATCTGCAACGTTATAGGCAACATGTGACCCCTGGCTCTTGAAGTCGTCGCCCAAGAAATCCTGCCAGATTAAGCATAATGTTGCTATAGGTTTTGTTTGAAAAACATATCACCAAGATGTTAATAAACATGATGGACAATTAAATTACCTGAGACATGCCACCAATAGAAAAACATTCGACAGAAGTGAATTATCAAAAGTGCCACTAAAATATATAATCCTCGACAAAGTCGCAATAACTGGAACACCAACACAGAACAATTCAATAGAAAATCAAACCATTCAAACCAAATCCTATCAATCAAACTCATAATTCACAATAAAAAAAACAAAAGTTAGATGATAGAGTTGGATCTTACACGTTAAAAGTGTCGGAAACAATATCATTAGCCAAAAGAATCTGTTTCACCCTTCACCAAATACTTCCACCACTCCATTTGATTATGCTTAGTCAAAAGAATAAAAATAAACTTCCCATCCTCTATAAAGGTGAAACAATGAAGACAGAAACAAATGATAAGTGTACTGCATAACTGAATAGGAACATAATTTTGTTGCTTTAATTTGTAACTTCAAATAACTTATATGTCTAGTGTAACTTCACACGTGCCCACTAACTTTTTGGTCATTAGTTCCATATGAATTTATAAAACACAAAAAAAGTCAGAGCAAGCATAGATATGCTCCAGAAACAGTCATCCATTTTCACAGATTGAGAAACATCCCCTTGAATTTACAATGGATAAAATGGAATAAGATAGTGGAACAAAAACCAGATAAGTATGATGAGAGCGATCCACATGGTGCATAAGACATAGGAAAACAATTGAGCACTTACATCTATAATAGGAGGTTGCCCCTTCAGTCCAACCTTCCTTTTGATTTCACAAACAACGAACTTTGATTTAGTTCCATTAGGAACTGGGATAGATGAGACTACTCCCAATACACATATTGTAAAAGAAGCATTATGAACCACTATACATGAAGTTTGTCCTACTCGACAAGAGAGATGAGACTACCCTTATTACAAAAAAACAATCTCACATTCATTTTCACTGCAAAGAACTTCAAAACATGACTACAGGTCATGCAATTAAGGTTTCACAAAAGAACGTTTTATCCCTTTGCTTTGATGCATGTTCCAAACCTGTGGAAATACCCTCATGCATTCCTCACCTTAACAACACTATCCAACAACACATACGTTAACTAGGAGTATTCATTCCACCGAATCTACACACTGTTTTATTCCCCTTTGTTGGAATTACTATACCTTCTGGTTGAAATAGCCAACTTATTCCAGCTTATCCACTTCTACTATCTCAATTAGATTAAAAAATCGAAGCAAACACAAAAGGTCACAAAACTAAGGCAAAAGAAGATAAATTTACCTGACACATTGTTATTGCCTTCTTCCTTCTCCTTCTCCTCCTCCACAACCTTATTCGACGTCCTTCGCCTCTACCGGCTTAACGACCTCCACAACCTCCTTCATCTTCTTCTCAAGAGTCTTATTCACATCCGTCAAGCTTCTCTCCTCAGCCTTCTGCTTCCTCTCATCCGCTTCCACCTCCTTCCTAGCCTTCGCCACCACCGGCGATCTTCCTCTCCGCACTTTTTTCCTTGAGCACATCAGTCTTTCTCTCCAAGAAATCAACAAATATCTCCATCGCCTCTTACTGGGTCTTCTGATCAAATATCGGTTTGAACACCGAGTCGAACGGGCCGCTCTCAACTTCTCGCTTGAAGAAGAACAAGCACGACTTGTTGGTGGTCTAGGTTTCTTCTTGTAGTCTTGAGAAGGATCGAATTGAGAGTAACTTGGACCTTGGACCTTCTGATCGTGAATTTGGGAATGGTAAAATGGTCATTGATGATTCTGGATGGAAGATAGCATTTTCGGGGTTGATTTTGGATTTGCAGACAATCTGAAGTGAGTAGTTAGTTCATCAACAGAAGTTTTGCTGGAAAAATCTGCTCAACCCAGTCCTTCGCCGAGATGGCCGATGAAGTTGAACATAAACCCTAGAATCACACAGAGCTTCTCCTCTCAAAACCCACAAAAGGGGTTAATTGGTCTGTGGTGTCATGGCGAGACGGTGGCAAGAAAGAAGCAAAGAGGTTGTCTGATAGTGAGATGGGAGGTTGAAATTGTGATAATATGGAAGAAGAGGGAGGCGAGATGGATGGTACTCATCGTGAGTGAAGGAGAGAGATTGTGAAGAATAACACATAAGGAGAGGGGGTGAATGCCATCTCGCCATCGATTGGCTAAAATATTGGATTTTTATTTATGATGGTTAAAGCCGTCCCAATTAATTATAACAGTCGTTACACAATATTATTCTACGATGGTTGAATAACTGTCGTTGAATACAGTATTTAACAACATTTTTTTCAAACCGCTGCTAAACAACTGCCGCTAAATTATCAATTTCTTGTAGTGATTAGAAGTAATAGCAGAGACATTTTTCCCCTTGTTTGACTTTAAAATAGGAGCAAAGTATAAGTAAAAGTCAATATACTAATGCTAGAAGTTATATAAGAAACTTATCCTATGTACGAACAGAGAATCCCTAGTAATAATAATAAATGAATAATAATACGATTAACCTGTTCATCACGTTTAAGCCTTAGACCGTTGTCAATAAGAAATTGGTCCTACATACAGAAAGTTTGTTATAATGAGAATCACATTTTTAATAACATAAAAGCTAAATCGTTATGGAAAAAAAAGTTGGAGTATAAAAAATGTATTACGGTTCTTGCACGGTTTGAATCAAATTGTTCATCTCAAATGGTAACCTTAACGCCTTGGTCTTTGAGAAATTGAACATGTATTTTTGTAGTAAAATCATTTGAACTCTGTCGTTATTTGAAAAAATAATAATCATAAACTTAATAAATATATATTGGAATAAACTTATTGGAATCATCTTGAACAAACATCATCATTTCAGAGTACAGGGGTCTCTTTGTTTAGCGTTCCATAATTATTGTTCTAAGACAACACAAAGAAAAATTAAATATTATTAGAATTTCTATATGATTTCGTATGAAAAGGAAAAAAACCAAAATAAATAAATAGATAACTTATCTAAAGGAAAAACAAATTCAAAATAAATAAATAGATAAGGAAAAAAAATACTTATCGAAACAACTCTAAACAAAACACCAAATAAATAAATATGAAACCCAAAATAAATAAATAAACGACTCTAAAATAATGATGACTCTAAACAATTATCCATCTTTTCCACAACTTCCACTCATTTTTTTTCCAACTTCCACTCTAAAATATGCAAGTGAGTTGACAGTCGAAATAGCAAAAAAAAATGAGATAGTAAGAACCCAATTCTACAACAGAAGCAATTATCCATCTTTTCCACAACTTCCACTCATTTGTCAACCGTGATTTCCCTCTTGTTGTATTTACTCATTTCCATGGCTACACTGCGATCTCTGATTTTTTATTACTTAACTGAAGATCATTGCGCAATTGTCTCATCCTCAACCCATCCCTCCAAATAAACATTATCTCCAATTCTTCCACACTTTCTAATGACCAAAACCTTACTATTACCATTAACGGTGTGAAATATCCTTCAAAACTCGATTGGGTAGCCATGATCTCACCTTCTTTTTCACTCCTTGAATTTTGTTTTTCAATTTCCTCCTTTTCTTGACTCATGATTTGCTAAAAGTTTGAAAAGGAGGGAAAAAATTGTTTGTGACACTAATTCAGTAGGTGGTGATAATAATTCAAGAGAGGTTGAATCCTTCAAAAAATTGTTTGTGACAATAATTCAGTTGGTGGTGACTCACTACCATCCAACAACGATAGACTATCCAATTGAGTAAGAGTTCTCTACAATGTATAAAGCCATTTATCATGTATCACAATTATAACATGATGAAAATCCAACATTCATGTAGTTCACTTGGGTTTCAAGGTCTCATATTGAGATAACCAATGGACCACATGGTATGTACTATGTAGTATTAACATTTGATGGGTATAGATTTCGGCTAACATACGTATGGATTCACACTTATAGCCATTTCCATTTAATGCATCGCTACAACGTAATGCTACAACCTCTATTGGCTATATGCAGTAGTAGCTCTCAACTACATCTACATGTATGGTTTCATACATTTATTCAAAGTAGGAAAGGGGTAGGAGGTCTAGGTTTCTCATTTACACTGTTATTTGGATAGGTCTTTGAAGTATACATAATGCTAAACCATACATTCCCCATTGCCATCCCTATCATTCCAAGGCCTTTATTTGTAAAGGGTTTAGGCTAAATTTTAGTTGGAACATTGTTTAAAGCCAAATTTTATGGAATAGACCATGCAGTCATACACCCATTTTAGATTAATACCAAAATCAATTAATAGTTCTACAAGTTCAAATTTATTAGTAGTTTTTTTTTTTTTTTTTTTTTTTCTTTTTTGGATGGATATAGTGTGTCGTTTTAGTTGGATCCCTCTTAGTTGGCTCCCTTTTCTATGCCATTATCATGTTAAGGTAATGTATACAAACAAAAACAAAAAATAGAATAAATTCATAGAAGAACTTGGGCATGTATAGTGAACTTGGGCATGCATGTATATGAAATAAAATGAGGCACAACTCACCCTCTGGCTTCCTCAAAGTTGGCATGCAAATTCATGGTGAAACCCATGCCACAAACCCATACCTTCATTTATATTACATACTCCAAACACAATAGCAAGTGTTTACATCAAAGGGTTGTAGTCCCCATGAAGTATTTGACATTTTGTGGCACTGTGCATACCTAAAAGTTTTGTTAGACTATTAAAACCCATTCTATAAACCAATAAACCAACACATCAATAACCAAAAAACCAACACATCAGTAATTGGATTTATACAGAGTCTTCCTATCGATACAATGTAAAGCAAACAATGAGGATGGTTTCTAGGGTGCCTTAGTATGCAAATTCAGAATACCCAGATCGAGAAATTGAGAAAAATGCATTGAATCAACACTAAAATTGCATAAATTTATACGAATTATCAGATTGGAAGCGGGAAATGGTCATAAGAAAACGAATTAGAATGAGAGAATATTGAATGAGCAAGGGGATCAATGTCGTACCTTTGAATAAGTTTATGTAGGTGGGTCTGTCGGTGGGTTTCTTCTACTGCTCCTCTTCTCTTCGAAATGCGAAAATTGGCAATTGGTTTATTAACCAAAAGATACCTTCAATCAACCAAAAGAAGCATATTCTCACCAATACATAATTAGCATATATATGAACTATGCATATATGACATAGAATTTGAACAATTAAAAAGAGAATGTGAACTATGCATATAATCTCATTTAGCACATAATCTTTAGAGTGTGAAATAACATATCATATAATCTCTGCAAGAACAACAGTTAATTTTTAGAGTGTGAAATAGCCTATAATCTCTATATATAATCTCTGACAACAAATTCAGAAAGAAAAACTCATCCAAATTTTTAGAGTGTGAAATAGCATAGCAATTTCCAATTGCGAGAAATCCATTTTATGAAACCATGATGTATGTAACCATGGCTTTGCTGTATATGAAACCCATTTTCATTCATGTAACTTACTCCATTCTCTACAGATTTATCTAAATCACTCACTAAAAGATATTAGTTTTATTGTATTAGGCTACTAATTTTGAAACAAATCTTACCGCCAATAGATCAACTCCGTGAGCTTCAAGACCTCAGACGACGCTATCAAGGTTCTACACAAAATTCATAATATTATAATTCAAGCATTTTGAAACAATGTTAAATTTTCTTCAATGAGCAAAATTTGTAAGTACTTCTAAACTTCAGGTTCTTGTGGTTAAAATTCTTGCATGGACTGAACTGGCAGGAAGTGGGGCAGGGATGACACCTGAGGCCAAGTATCACATTGGAAAAATAATCAACTATTAAATGAGACAGACAAAACAATTATTATGTCCTATTTGGGAAGGAAATGATACAACCATAGCATTTAAGAAAATCATTTATAATTGTCTATTTACAAGTAGAAAACAAAATAGTCATCCAAAAATTTCAAAACTTTGCTTTTTTAAGAACCTTGGTATTCATAGAGGGTTTACTCAAAGATTTGATAGCAGCAAACTTAGTAGTTGGTCTAACAGATTTTTATCTAGAACTGGTAGCAAAATCCATTATTGATTCTATCCCTGCTTATCAAATGCAAACCTGCCTTATCCCTATTAAAACCCTTGATTAGACTAACTCACAAAAAACTTCTATAAGAGAAGCACTAAACTAACTATCCAATTAGGGGTTTAGGAATTCACAAAACCAAGCCTTTTAATATACATAGCTTATTTAGCTAAACTAACTTGGATCATATTGTTTGTTTGCAAGTAAAAAAGGCTACTACTAAATATAAGTGTATATATAATTGGGTTAAAAACAAAATGTTCAGTATTTAAGAGGCTACATAATTCTAAGTGAACTATTTCAGTATTTTAGTCCATTAAGAGGCACATAATACCAGACAACTACTCAAAATGTCCAGTCCATTAATAGCTATTCTAGTTCATTAGTAACTCATAATTCTAAATGAACTATTTCAGTATTTAAGAGGCTACATACAATGTTCGGTTCCAGACTCATAATCAACTCAAGCACGTGGTTTTTTTAATCTGATTAATTAACAAAGAACAGAGATAACAACTCACCAAGGAAAAACAAAGCAAAACAAAGATGCCTGAAATTCCCCAATAGAACGAACAACTCAACCCCCAGCTTGTTGTCACAAAACAGACCAGCCCCAAACAGAGTCACGCCACTTTGTTTTAAGAGTTGTCAAGTACCTGTCGTAACAGACCCAGCACCAAGTACAGTCGCGCCAAACAGAATCACGCCACTCTATTTTAAGAGTTGTCAAATACCTGCAATAAACTGATTAATTCTTGACCCTCAACAAAAAGCTTTCAAACCATGCAAATTAAACACCATCAGCTCTTGCATATATGGTCTTGCTCAGACCCATGGCCAAACAAAACATTCTACCAAAATCAATCAAAACCACCCAAGGAACAGACCTCGCCACAACTGCACGTTAATCCACTATGTGTATTGCCAGCAACTTTGATGAACACAATGGCCAAAACCATTAAGGAAACCACTTATCAGATTTCCGCAAATACGCAATATTAACACACACCATCTCTATAAACAAAAATCATAGCCAATTTCAACATATAACAATTCCAAATGAGAAACAAAAATCAAGTTCTTCAACAAATAAGACAACTTTTAGCAAGTATTTTAAACCCACCGTCTCTATAAACAAAAATCAAGTTCTTAATTTGGACTGAAGCTTCAGAATAAATTATAGAGCCAACTTTAACACATCGATAACTTGAAAAACAATCTATATACTAAAATTTGGAGAATTCAAGAACAAAAAGGGATCATTTGAACCTTTGTTCTAAAAAAAAAAACAGGAAGGGATTAACCAAAATAAACCACTGCTAACATCTAAAATCTCTTATAGTTTTTTCTGCTAACACCACTACTGTCTCTATTACAAATTGGGCGTTCTCTAGATTTCCACATTCAAATCCAAGGAAGGCAAAAAAATTACTTACCATTCTATTATGATCATTAAAAGGTGAAGCTTATACAATAATCATTCAAGGGTGAAGCTTATACAATAATCATTTTAATGTACTTACCATTCTATTATACAAATCTAACCATCACTACTCGTGGTTTGATCATACACATTCAATCAATTGATGGTTATTATACAAATCCTCGTAATCTTCAAATGATCCATTGCGAAGATTTTTCATGTTTGGGTGGGACTGTTAAAAAAAGAACAAAAAAAATATTATTAATATTATGAAGGTGTAATTTATCAATATACAATAAAATTAAACATAAATAAAATATCACCTTAAAGTAGTCTTCCCATACTTCATTATCAGCCGTGAACTTCTTTGAGACAACGTCCCATCCAAATCCAGAACTATAGCGCAAAAGATCAGCAAAAGTTTGATATTGGTTCTTAAACCATTTTATTCGATTCTGATAGTGTTTATAGGTTTTATGGCACCCTAGCTTTTCATTAAAAATTGGAAGTATCTTGGTTTCTACTGTCTGCTTGCTTATCGCACCACTAGCATCACGCCAACCATGTTTGATGCCTTCAACAAGTAATCCTAACAACATCTTGCTCTCTTGCAAGGTCCACTGGTTGTATTGCCCCTTTCCTTGTTTTGAATCTCCCATTTATGATGCTACTAGATAACAAGTTCCAAAGATTTTAACATAAATCACAAAGTAGGTAATTTCAATATTATCACAGAGTAGATAATACCATCTATATCAAATAGTATGACAACTACCAATTTCTAAACATTAAATTGTTAATAAACAATACCAACATATACAATAAAAAAAAAATGTAGCTAATTTATGTTGTTTCATTATAAACAGTAGGCTACTAATATCTCAACTAAAGTTTATGAACAATAATTTATCAACAGTACACTACTAATATCACAGCTAAAGTTTATGTTCTTTCATTATAAACTATTATTTATGTTCTTTCATTATGAAATATCTCAGCAAAAGTTGTAAAGTTGTAACTCTCAATCACACTATAAACACATCCACACCTACCCATCTCAAACATACTATAAACACATCCACTGCTCTTTGTCTCCTCACATTGTAAACTCTTCAGTCAGACTATAAACAAATCTACTGCTCTTTCCATCTCCTAAAAATCTTGAATGCCAAATCTCCTCCACACACATCTACTGCTCTCTCTCTCTCTCCCCTTCCAAAGTTGCGACCCAATTTTGAGAGGTCTTCCTTCCTTACAAACTGATCGAAGCCCTGATATAAGGGTTTGGATTTTTAGCACAAACTGATCGAAGCACTGTCTTTGGTTCACTTACAAACTGATCGAAACACTGTATTTTATGGTTTTTCGTTTGTGAGAAGAGATGGCGCAAGTTCAAGTTCAACCACAACATCTCTGTATGTCAGAGACCTCAAGCAGAACGTGACCAATTCGCAGCTGTATTTGATTCACTTAAAAAGCAAAACGACGATATGGGTATCGAATATCTGAATCAAACAGGGCTGGTGGACTGATTCAAAGAGGAAAGAGCGATCCATTTCATGTTCAATAGAAAATGTTGTAGGCTGTTCTCGAACAATATCAGTGATTGTGATTGTTAAAAAAAAGTTTTCCCTTGCGCTTGTGATTGCGATTTTGAAATATTGTGGTTTCCCTTGCTATTCAATGGAAAAGCTTCTTCCAAGCCATGTACTAATTGTGATTGTTTATTGGTTGATAGCTCTTTGCGTTTGAGAAAGAGACAGAGTTCAAAGAAAAAAAAACCCTTGTTTTGTTTGTTTGTGTTCAACAACGTGAAAAAAAACCCTAAAAAAATGGAAACACGACAAATCAAAACCTTTTTTGTTTTTGAATAACACGACAAAAACAAATAAAAAAAAGGAGAAAAGGTTGGAAACATACCTAAGACAAAGAATAAACTGGAGTCGAATGAGAAACTCAAAACGCACAGTGTTGGTGGGAGAGAGGAATGAGAGAAATTGAAATCCGAGGGGAAGAGGCTGGATTCGAAAAAAGGTCTTGGTATTTATACCTTTCACACACAAATCCTTTAAAGTCCATCAATTCAACAAATCCATCAAAATTCACTGCTTTTTGAATACCCCTTAATTTTGGTGGACTTTTGAAAAACATGAATTGAATACCCCTTGATTTTGATGGATTATAAAACAATCCTTTAAAATCTGTATTTGAATACCCCTAGATTTACATGTATTATTTTAAATCCTTATTTGAATACCCCTATATTTTAATGGATTTTAAAATCTTTCACAGTCTATTAAAATCCATAATTGAATACCCTCCTGTTAGTGTTTATCAGATACGATTGAGTTTGGAAATAGTTTGTGTGGTTGCTTTCTATGGGACATTGGATGGTTTATCCCAAAAAGAATATGAGTCCTTTTATCTCTCACCCCAAATATCGTCCAGTTTTGGAAGATAAATACTAGGGTATTCATCATTCCGTTGGCACGATAGAAGTTTAACTTGATAAATATAGTTTATTTTACTTTAAATATTAAGATAAATAAATATCAAAATGTTGAGTATGGGAATCAAACCCGTGCACTTTTGGTCAGTGTTCTAAAAAGCGCTAGACAGTGGGTGGGCGGCGAACAGGTGCCTAGCGTCTAGGGGCCTAGGCGGCACCTAAGCGGTCTTAGATTTTGTATTATAACTTTAATAATTTACAAAAGTTAAGCATAATACTTTATCAATTACATCCAATTTAATGCCAAGATTTATATGCAAAATTTAAAAACATGAAAAATTAACAATCATGAACAAAATTTATTAAAACTCAAATGACTAAAGTTAGTCATGATGGGTACTTTATACAAAGTTGAATTTGTGGACAAATATCCAAACCTACTATTTTATTTTTTCTTCAAATTGCATTAATAACCTTAGTCATACTTGATAAAATCTACATTACTAAAATTGGTACCGACAGATCTTTTGAGAATTCCATTAAGTAATCATCATTTGCTACATTTAGACATATACTGAATAAAAAATAATAAAATTGTTTATTTCTAAAAAAGAGGAAAGAAAAATAAAATGCCGCCCAGACCCTGCCTAGGCCGCCCAGACCCGCCTAAACCGCCCAGACTACCCAGAACCCGCCCAGCCATTAATCTGGAGGTTTTTCTATCGACTAGCCGATTTTTAGAACACTGCTCTTGGTGTTTTAAGTTCTATGTAATTCATTAGATTATTATAATTAGGTAGATCTCAGCCGTCTTTTATCTCCAACCCCAAACACCATTCTGATTTTTAATATACACTGGAGTATTCCTCATGCCATTGGCACTATAAAAGTTTAAAACTTATTAAAATATGATCACCCTTGAGTTTTCATCACCACCATCATCAACAATTGAAAAAAATAAATAAATATAAAAAAATGTTGAGTATGAGAATCGAACCCATGCACTCTCGATGCTTTGAGTTCTATGTGATCCGTTAGATTCATATATTTGGTTAAATATCAGTCGTCTTTTATCTCCCACCCTAAACACCATCCTATGTTGTATATATAATAATAACTAGGGTATTCCCCATGTCGTTGGAACTACCGTGCGAAGTTAAATATTTTTATCGCGGCTTATCTTTCACAATGCTCTCAGGACTTTTATTGTGTTGAAAAATCTCCCGGTATGCCTCCGGAGATTTTAGCTCAATATGTTATTAGCACTTGGTACGTGGGCTTAAACTAAACCATACTTTAAAAAAAAAATTTAAAAGCTTACGTATCCCTTCAACATGTAATTAAAAATTTTATGTAAATGAAACAAAGTGAAAAAATGAATATTTTTTGCTACTTGAGACTGTTGGCGCGACCATTCAATTTCTCATATTTTTTGAGAAATTTTTACACCTTGTTTCTTAACATTTAATGAAAACGCAACCACAAAATCCACCTAACCAGATGACAATAATGTGTTTGAAACAAATAACTTATAGATTTGAAATAAGAAAAGTTTGTAGATATTATTAGGCTAGAGGCATGGGAAAAGGAAAATAAATAGTCGTGCAAGATGTGCAATGCGTGTAAAGTTGTGTGGTAAACATATATGAAATGTTCCATAGAGGGAATTAATTGATACACTTGTCCATGTATTCAAATAAATAAGAATATTTGAGGAAGAAATTTAGCATGATCCTATTTAATAAATATATATTGTTGTTCAAGATATGTGCTGCTAATCATACCCCAAGGTTGCGGCACATGTACCATTACCACTAAACATTTTTTTAATATCTATCGTGGCATAATCTCAATCGCAAATATTTGGTATTTCTGTAACGGTAGCTTAAATTAAATTAATCACAATTTTTTTGTGAAATATGAATGTATAAATTTAAATGTGTAATTCATCAAATAAATCTATCTTACAAAACAGGATGGTGTTTGATGTGGTAGATAAAAAGCGGCTAAGATTTAACAAAATATATGAATCCAACGGATCACATAGAACTTAAAGCACCAAGAGTGCATGAGTTCAATTCTCATACCCAACATTTTTTATATTTATTTATTTTTCTTCAATTATTGATTGTGGTGATTACGCATGTAAGTACAAATGATGAAAACTTAAGGGTGATCATGTTTTGACAAATTTTAAAATTTTATCGTGCCAACAGCATGGGGAATACTCTAGTTTATATATACAAAACATGATGATGTTTGGGGTGGGAGATAAAAGACAATTGAGATTTAACCAAATATATTAATCTAACGGATCAGATAGAACTTAAAGCACCAAGAGTGCATGGGTTTGATTCTCATACCCCACATTTTTTATGTTTATTTATTTTTCTTCAATTATTGATGATGGTAGTGTTGAAAACTCAAGGGGGTTAAAAGACGGCTGAGATTTACCCCAAACATAAAGATCTAACGACCTTAGACAATTTCTCATATTTCAATATCTCTTAACCCTCACTTACACTATTTCATTTCCCCCTGCTTTCAATTTCTCATCTTTTAAGTATAAAGTTATTAAATTTTCTTTTACTAAATCTATTTTGATTTGTACACGGAAATTTACAGTTAAGTGTTTATGAGTATTAACCATTGTGTGCAATTTCAAATTGTGAAATGAGTGGTTTTGTATTATAATATATAATTATTATGTATATGTTTTACAACTGATTTCTTGGGCAAAGTGAGTGAGTGTGCTCATATCGTGCCAACGGCACAGAGAATACCCTAGTCTATCTTATAAATCAAAATGGTGTTTGAGGTTGGAGATAAAAGACGTTCGAGATTTATCCAAATATTAGGATCTAACGGATCACATAGAACTTAAAACACCAAGAGTGCATGAGTTTGCTTTCCATACCCAAGGTTTTGATATTTATTTATCTTGATATTTAAATTTTTATTTATTTTGATATTTATGTTAAACTTTTATCGTGCCGTTGGTACGGGGAATACCTTAGTCTATATTACAAATCAAAATGGTGTTTGAGGTTAGAGATAAAAGAAAGTTAAGAATTACCCAAATATAATAATCTAACGAATAACGTAGAACTTAAGGCACCAAGAGATAAGTTTGTAGATAAACATAGTTCATGGTTGAAATTCGTTTCATTTAACGGTTGGGACTTAAAGTTAGCTTTTATGTCTTTTCTCGAGATGAGTATACTATTAAATTTGGATAGTTAGATTTACCTAGAGATGTGTGGATCGTTTATTTTCCTCGAAATGAGTGTTGAACCATCTATTTTTTCTCGAGATGCGTGCAGAACCGTTATGTTTTCTCGAGGTACGTATTGGATCATATATTTTTTTCGAGATGAGTGCATAATTAAATTTGACATATATGTACAATTAAATTTGGACCGAGATGTTTGTGCTATTAAATTTGAGTCATTAGATTTACCTTGATATGTGTGCTCCATTAAATTTGGCCCATTATATTTTCTCGAGATTAGTGTAATATTAAATTTAATTAGGCACTCATCTCAAGAAAAATATATGATTCAACACGTACCTCGAGAAAATCTAACGGTTTTGAACGCATCTCAAGAAAAAATAGATGGTTCAGCACTCATTTCGAGGAAAAATAAACGATCCTAATTTAATAGAACACACATCTCTAGGTAAATTTAACGGTCCAAATTCAATAGTACACTCATCTCGAGAAAAATCTAACGGTCCAAATTTAATAATTCACACATCTCGCAACAGTTTGATTTTTCACCAAAATCTAACAGTTAGATTTACCTAGAGATGTGTGAATTATTAAATTTGGACCGTTAGATTTACCTAAAGATGTGTGGATCGTTTATTTTCCTCGAAATGAGTGTTGAACCATCTATTTTTTCTCGAGATGCGTGCAAAACCGTTATATTTTCTCGAGGTTCGTAGTGAATTATATATTTTTTTCAAGATGAGTGCATAATTAAATTTGACATGTATGTACAATTAAATTTGGACCGAGATGTTTGTGCTATTAAATTTGAGTCGTTAGATTTACCTTGATATGTGTGTTCCATTAAATTTGGCTCATTATATTTTCTCGAGATTGTTGTAATATTAAATTTGAACCGTTAGATTTACTTAGAGATGTGTGTTCTATTAAATTTGGACCATTTGATTTTTCTCGATATGTGTGTTGAATTGTGTAGATTTTGGTGAAAAAATAAGTGAAAAATGTGATTTAATTTGTAATAATTTAGTGGAAAGAGAAATAAGTGATGTCTGTTTTAATTTGTAATTTAATGTGTGGAGAGATAGTGATTTAATTTGTAATTTAATGAAGAGAGAGAAGAACCATTAGATTGCTTTTAACAGTGGGAATTGAAGCACAAATTTTCTAAAGATTGTTGAGGTAGTTGGAACTAGAGATTTCCAGGTCTCTGAACTTGTGTTCAATTTTCGTCAAGCTCTCTGTGATCCATGCTAATCTCTTTCAACTTCTTAATGGTACCAGTCTTGGATTTGAAGAGAATGGAATGTTGCCATAGTCTACAGTTTGCCTAAGGAGCTGCCAATGATAAACAATATCGAAATGAGAATAATCTCAATGTGCCATAGTCTACAGTTTGCCAAAGGAGCTGCCAGGGATAAACAATATCCAAATGAGAATAATCTCAATATGCATCAACAAGGAGACTTTATTAAAGTCAATATTCTCATCTAACTAGTAGAGTTAAAAGATGAAAGTTTTCTGGTTTATTCACTTTACCACGAGCGCTAGGTGCTAGCTAGAAGCCTCAACACCTGTGAGGGTGCAATTAGCGTTTACAGCAGATCTTCAATGTCTAGGACACTATTTTCCACATTTTTCTTGTTTCTCTTGCATAAAACTCATAAATTTTCTAATGGTTTCATGACTGACATAACCTTCATCCGAACAACTCTGGAATTCACTTGGATCCCAATGACCAAACAACCAAAGCAATTGGCAACTCCCAGAATAGCTTTGAAAGATTGGATTGTAATAGTAAGGACAGTCTGCAGTATGATCTACTACTATTTTTTTTCGGTTAGCTATCTAGTGTAAAACACAAGAAACTGCGCTAAGACCATGACTGGATCCTTAACTTTGATCTTATGCACCACCGCTTGACCTTATGCACTGCCACTACTGTTTAACAAGCTGTTTATCTCCCCTATAATATGAACAGGCCTCCCATCAAACATGGATGAAAGGGTATTCTCACAGAGCTTCTTCAGCTCCCTGGTTTTTGTCAGTGCCGCTTCCTGAAACACACAATGCATAATATCAGTTTACATTTGAAACAAAACACCTAAAGAAACTGGCATGCTGTCAACAACTATAAACTGTTAAGTTGTACAGTTGATCTGTTAACATGCTCGGGTCAAAGTCCTCCCCAGTGTGGAAACCAATCGAGTTTCAGTGCACCCAGATGAGGGTGGTTTTGGCTTTTGCGGGGAGGAAGACATGCAGTGGAACTTTTTTTTTTATTTGCCCCACTCATTCCCATGCATTCATTTGTTTTTAATAGCTTTGAATTTGTTTGTACTTTCTTTTTCTACATTTTGTGCCTCAAGATTCATGATCTGGTATTGTCTTTTAAAGGGAAGACAAGTGTTGCACGTGAGACAATCTTCCCATTACTAGACCCTCCATCAACTTGGGCACTAAATCCTACGTTGGGCGGGACAAAAAAATTCATACTTGGTAACTAAGAATAATTAACAGTTCATCAAGAAAAACTAATTTAACTGTAGATTCAGGTATGTTGAAGCCTTCTGAATTAGATAGAGACTCACTTGTTTTGGCCAGGATGAGGATAGTGTATTCTGAAGTTCCATGCGTTTTGCATCCAAGTCCTTCAAGCTCTCTTTCAACTTCACTTCACGATTTTGCTTCTCCTCCAATGTGGTTACTAGTCTATCTAGGAATCTGCAATTCAGGTCAAAACTGGAATCAAACATTATCTAAAAAGGGTAACATAATCTTTACTACTTTGGTAAATAAAATAAATTTAGCAGATTGAATGATACATACGAAATACCAATCAGCAAAAGGAAAAAAAGTACAGATAAAGAAGCAAGAGAAGAAACTTTGCAAATGGACTGCATTTGTCCCTAAGAAAATTAAAAATCAAGTATTTGCAAGGAACGTGATGGGTATCTACTGTCCAGTTTCCAGAGAAACATAGAATTACATTTGTCTTGACTATTATTGATTTATCCAAATTAGTATTTTAGATGAGCTTAGTTGAGTGAATCCAAGTCGGAGAAATGAAGCTACAAATAAGACCATGATCTAAGGGCTTGTTATTATTTAAAAAAATAATAACTGACCAAAACCCCTCGCCCCTATCCCAACTATTTTGGGTCATTCCTTTGAAACTTCCAATACCGTCCTAGCCCAGGCCCCAAAGCCGTACCCATATTGACCTCTACTTGAAAATTGGAATGGCCAACCCCTATAAAAAACAAAATTTAATCTGCTTATGAAGGCAAGTAACTATTCAAACAACCAATAGAATAGGATAAGAATGGTGTTCAGTGAGAAGCACCTCTTGGAGTTGAGAATCATGATCAAGTCCCTAGTTTTCCTATTGGTAAGCATAGATATGGCTGAGGATATACTGGAAAGCATTTTCTCAATGACATCGGAAGTATATTGCTGCAGCATGAAAGGAGCAACTGCCTGTACTTGATGTTGTAAAGATGAAGTCTCTTCATTCCTCAACTCGGCCAACCTTTGATCCAGAAACGCTTTGATCTGGACATACAAGTAAAACACCAAGTTAAAAACTTCCAAAATCAAGGCAAACTGGTGAAGAAAGTTTAAACAAGATGTGAGAAAAATCTCACACCATGTAAAGCCTTGTGCAAATATGATATGTTCCATGCTAATATCATGTTCATCTTGGCAGCTATACGTATTTCCATCTATTCCAGGTATAGAATAAAAGAACAATAATCGAAATAAACAGAACAATAATTGATGTCCACCCCGAAAAGAATACAAGTATGTGAGTAACGTTATAAGAGAATGATAAATACCTCAAAAAGATCATCAAGAATCTTATTCCTATACTCTGTATCCAGAAGCTGGCTTTTTTCTTCTTTAACATTGGCTTGGGATGATGAATTTGGTATAGAAAGTTGTGCATTCAGGCTTGCATCTGGTGAAAGAGCGTCTTCAAGCAAATCCCCTTGAGGATTTTCAATACTGATATCCCAACATATCTCTGAAGTAGAAGTCAATGGAACATTGCATTCAGCTTCATTAGGCAAAGAATGTTCAGGTCCTGGACAATCACCTGCGAGAGAAGCCTCTATAGCATCACTGGGATGTACAATCTCATAAGGTCCTAATCCGTTGCCATTATCTGTTTCTTCCACAGTTCCAATGTCCCAATCAATTTGAGAGCTATCCAAAGTAATATCCCAATCGATGTCAGCTACAGCAACATCTTCATCAGGTACCACCGTCCCAATTAGAGGAGAAGATTCATTAAGATTTGATGGATCAGTTACAAAATGGTTCTCAGTGCTTAGAGATATGTTAAGAGATGGAGGGTTTTCCAAGAGACTCCTTAAACTTTGTAGCATGGTTCCTGAAGATTTCTGTAATCACATTAAGATGATTATTATAACTTTCGAACAGATTCCTTACTCTTTGCAGTTTCAAATAAGATGATTTTTTTTTTTTTGAACAATAAAACTGGGCATTCAATTAAAACTGGAAAGAGAAACAGTACAAAGAAAGCTAGTGGCTGAGATAGTTATAACAGTAAAGTATCAAGATGATTATTATAACAGCAAAGTATCAACTGCTTGGCCTACTCTACCTCTTTTTCTGTATGGGCATCTCTGACAAAGTTTGAGTAATACTCCATTGCTTGTGACATGGAATCACCATTTATAACTTCTAGAATCTTGCTGAATGTTTCTGGCAGTGATTTTGCAGTCTCTAGAAGTTCCAATCTTACATTGTTACCCTGCAGAGAGAAACAATTATGGTTCCAGCTTGATTACAATTTACAAATGACAGGGACTTCAAAAACAATATGAGTTCAATGATAGAAAACAAGCCGATGTTGGGATGCAGTTGTATGCTAAGCTCTAAGAATCTTAACCTGCAAACCAAGCTCTTGACAAGCTTCTATGTATTTAGCGGCAGATAAAGCTGCACTTCTTTTAATCTCAACCTCCTTGCGGTCTAGTTCTGTTAGCTGTTGCTGAATCTTCTGCACTTGTTTCTTCAAATATGGACTACAAATTTAAAATGCAGTGAGAGAAGTATCAGTAAAATTTAGATGGGTTCACATCATACGAGTTGTGTAGCACTAAAGGTGGATCTCTGAAAGGAGTGACCTACATCTCATAATTCACATTTTGAACCATTATCTGAGCAGCCTCACCAAGGTAAATATGATCTTTTTCAAATGCACGTACAATAGACTCCCATTCACCCTATAGGAAGACTGAACCTTGTAACTAACAAAGAAGAAAGATGGCAAGTAAAAGGAAACATAGACAGGACAGAAACGAAGAGATGGGACAGAAAGATGATCTTCATGAATCTTACAGAAGAACCTGACAGTCGACCAAAAATATTCCGGCTTTCTGGAGTTGATTTAAGAAGAATTTGATATACTTGTTTTGCTTCCGTGTATCCAATAGCTGAAATGTCATGCACACAGTCATATGGCAAAGAGAATGATAGAATTACAGATTAAAACCAAACTCCAAAAGTATGAGGCTTGATGCATCAAACTCAGGAGCAATGACTTGCTCGTGAGTCGTGACGACAAAAACTCTGCTGTATATGCATAATAATGTCAATTAGTTGAAAGAGCAGACCAGAATGTTAACAGTTGGGATCACTTGCAGCGCCACAAAGAAGCTGAGGCCCCTCAACTTCCAAAATCTCGTTGACTTTTCATAGAGAGTAATGGGGTCAAATTTATTTCCCCAATCCCCTATAAAATATGTAATCGTCCCATCGACTTCCAAAATATTTGTAAAAAGTAGGAGACGCAGTGGTATTTTATCAGCTGATTTCCCCTTCAACTCAGCAAACTATTTTCCAGCATTTAGATTATAAGATCTTTAAAAGCAATTTTTGCTTGAAGTGTTTAACCCATCTGCCTATTCTTTGAGTTGTTATAGAGAATAAATACACAAATTAATAGGAGAAAAAAACACTAGAGGTATGGCGAAAAAAATGTGAGTAAAAAGTTCAGTACATTTGATTTGTATATGTATATTGAATATTGCATATGCCCAATATGTTATTAAGATTTAATTATGTGCTTCCCTAAATTTGATTACTGTTGCATATATACTAGCGTCCCTATTTAATTATAGAACTATTCATTAAATTTGAGAGCATCATATGGTGTATCACAATATCTTGGCTCATGAATCTGCAGTGAGAATCTCACTGACTAGTATCCGCTTCCCCTTTTTATCTATTATCCTAGTTGCTCTTTTGTTTTGCTAATTACATCATAAACCATATGCATATATGAGTGCCAACACTCTTATTGTTATTGGAGCAAATTATTATTCAGCCTAAGTTTTAAGCACAGTTACTGGATTAGTTCACCCCCTTGAATTCCGAACTTGAATTGGGCACGGTGTAACGATTTGCGTTAGAAAATTTGATCGATTAATTTGTTGAACCAAGTGAAATGGGTTGAGTGACCCAAATTTGTTAAGGAGGAAAACAATACCTGGATCGCGTCACTACAAAAACTTAGTCATCATTCTCTCATTTTTATATTATACAAATATACAGGTAAATATTAAATAAATATTGTTCCGAATTAAAACAGTACACGATTTGTAACCTAATACCATACCAACTACGCTTACCCCTTCGAATTCCTTTCCCTAGAAACCAACATACCCCGTATCCATTTCCCATTCCATGTACACTCTTGTTCCTCGTACCAAGTAAGTATGTTTGTGAACAATCTCCTAGACCTTCACTGTAAATGCAAGACTTTTGGATCAAATTCCACGCAATATGCTCATCTTTATTTTGAATGAGTTGTGACAACTATGTTGTTGGCATGCCAACCAATGAATGATCTTTCATCTTGTTAATCATCTCCATTATATTACATTCCATAGTGCAAACACAATAGGATTTCAATGCCTCAAATGATCTATAGACTATAGTAGGATTAATTCTTACACCATCACTCATATAAAGTGAATCAAAGAATGTACAATATGAGTATATGACATTTTCCTTTTTATGGTATTATGGTATCGTACACCATCTCCCTACGAATGCGCTAATATAGGTAAAATTTTAACCCGGTATAATCCCTAAAAGAAGAAACCTACTCCTGCATTAGATCACTCGTTGTTAGTCTTATGCATCAGACCACTTTCCATAGTTATCAATATCTTACGATACGATACACGATACCTATCGTATCTAAGACTCATCGATATGGTACATATATATTTTACGATATAACGATATAAGATGATGCAAAAATGTGTTGTCTATGTATCAGTGACATGAATGGATGTATGATAACCAATAACTTGCTAATATGTGTTACACAAGCCATATATCAATGAAAGTTTTTTTGGACCCCCTGCATAAGCCTTATTTATGTCTTTTATATGCTTAAATATATAAAATAATTTTTTTAATATATGTATAATAAATTTTGCACCGTATATTACGATATACGTTACGGTATATGTATCTTAAATTTAGATTCCCGATATACGATAAAATTTTGATAACTGAGCTTCTTTCTATGCTCTTCAATACTACATTGGACTTGCATCAATCGATCTATAATGAGCTGAATTACGACCCACAGCTAGAAGTTAATCATTGGGAAGTTCAAGTTTGTTAGTCCATCAATGCCTCATTAGTTTGACTCAACAGGACCAGTGTAGTCAAGGAGATCGCCTAGGCGCGCCTCAAGGCCTTCTTACAGAATTCTGCCTCAAAATGAGTCAATGTGATTCGGTGAAATGATGCGTCCTCTTCGGACCACCTCAACCCAAAATTGGTTGCAACCAGCCCATTTGTAGCCCATTTGCAGCCCATTTTTAGCCCACTTGCAATCCAATTGCAACAAACGAGGCTTAGAGCGCATTTTTAGCCCATTTGCAGCCCAGTTGCAACAAAAGAAGTTGCAGTTCACTCTACAATTTCTTCTAACAAATGCACAATATTCTCAAGTTTCTATTCATTCAAGATTATTGATTTTTAATAATTTAGTAGATGTTTGCAAGTTACTTGTGTAGTGCATATTTTCGTTATGCTATATAACTTTATTATATTTTCATTTTGATTCTAGGCAGTTGTTTCACTACAAAATATTTGCTTATGATACTTATCAAAATGATGATATATATTACTATGCTAATATGTTTCAATTTATTATAAAAAAAACTTTAAAAAATGTGAAGACCAACTCAATAAAGTGAGGTCCGCATGGCCTACTGCCTCACGCGTTTTCAAGCCCGTCCACCTCGCCTCCTCCTCAACGCCTTAACTACAATGAACAGGATCATAGGAGAACTTGAAGGAATAGTTAAAGGAGTTGAAGAGTACTTAGTAAGTAAACCATCTCCATAAACCCTGTGGTATTGAACAAAAACCCTCTAATTCACTGATCAAAGCTTCCACCTCAAATGTAGAATACTAGTTCACAATCACAAAATTCTGCCCAATTAACATCACAACTTAACATCTACGCAAATAATCAAACAAGTTGAGTGCAAAAAAAAAAAAAAACTCACCTTCAGGATCTAGGGTTTGGAAATAGGGATCAAGATCCTTGGGAAGCGAAGAGAGGGCGGAAGCAATTCGAGCCCTCACTGAATTCAATCGTTTCCGCCAATCTCCAGGGATTTTCTTCCGATCAGTCAACCATTCTGAAATCAAATTGAAAATACAAAGAAGGAATCATCAGAAATGATACACAGTTGAAGCGACACCCAATTTCGATCAGAAACGAATGAAATTGTAGAGAATCAAAAGGAGAATTGAGTAAGTGATTGATTGATTACCTCCTAGACGAGCGAAGGCGATGTCGATCGGGAGATTGCGGACGTCTGTCTGGTCCTGCATCTTCTTCTCCCCAGCTCTCTCTCAAACCTGTAACAGTTGTTTGCACTTTCAAGTTTGCAGTCTCAAAGGAGTGGAAAGTAGAAACAGCTTCGGTGGATGTGCGGAAGTGTAAATTTTGGACATCGAGCAAGTACGCCTATACCCAATGTTTCTCCTGCCACAAAGAAAAAGCAATGGGCAATTGGCAATTGGCAATTGGCAATTGTCTAAAGGGGTGTATTTAATTAGAGTGATTCTTGCTGGTCTGGCCCAGCTGCCTGGTTTTCTGCCGGGGGGCGAAAATACACTTTTGCCTCTCCCCCTCCCTCTTTAAATACATTTTTCCAAAAAGTGGTTAAAGAAGGGGGGGGGGGGGGCGACAGCAACCTCGCCCCTTTCCCAGGCCCGCTAGAATTGGAGATTTAATTAAGTATTTTAATGAATTTTACAAAATTCACATGATTTTTTTATGGAATTTAAAGGATTGGATTTTGATGAATTTTAAGGGATTCTTACGAATTTCTATGGATATTATGAATTTTTTTATTAGTGATAGGAAGCCATGAAATAACACCGCCTACTGAAATCATTGTTTGGGACATTCTCTGCTAAAATTAGTCCCTTACCCAATTCATCCAATTTTCAATAGATCTCTACGGCCTTTGGATAAGATCCATCTCTAAAGAAAAAAATATGGACTTTTACATCAACCTCTACCCATCTACACATGAGCTCTTTTTTACATATTTATTAGAAATTATTGCCCTAGCCTTAGCAACATCTTTTCACATCCCTTTGGCAGCATAATATTGGATAGCAATATATAAGTCGATTCCATTTGAGGTTCAAGTTCGAAGAGTTTTCGTGCAGCCCTTTCTCCCATTTCCACATTTCCATGCTTGCAACTCATCCAACTCTATCCCAATTTTGATTACAAGATAATGAATCTCCTTGTAATTTTTTTTTCTAATGGGAATGTAAGCAGTCTGATAGATTTGGAGCAAAAAGCGATATGAAATTTTCTCGAAAAGCTTTAGTATTCTTCTCATACTTCATTATTGCAGTAATGCTTACGAAGCTATAGTATGGGAATTATTTATTATAAAAACCAAAAACCTGATAAGCTAATTGAAGACAGTGAAATTTACAGTAAGAATCAACCAAAGTATTGTAAATGACAAGTGTTGATCAATCACTCAATTTACTAATATGGGCATGAATCTGAGTGACAGTATTCTTCATAGTGGTATTTACAACATAGCCAAAAATCAATGCATTGATAGAAACAATATTTTTGTAAGGCATTTCATCAAACAAATGACGTGCTTTAACTACACCATAGAAAAGAACACGGACAAAAGATGAAAAGGGCAGCAAAATCACAAATCTGAAAAGCCTCATTGAAATGCTAAATTTTATGTGTTCTGCAGTAGTAGTTTTATGCCTATATGGATGTTAATGAGTCTGACTGTGACGGGGATGCATGGTGATAATAGTGGGTGCACTAATTGTTTAGATATTCAACTGTAGTATATGTTCCTTTTTTTTTTTCTTTTTTTTTTGAAAGGCAAGCGCGGGGTGTAAATGGGCTCCCCAGACCACAGAAAAAGGACCTTATCAGTTACATGTGTTTATATTTCCTACCGCGAGCATCATCAAAAATGATTTTCTTTACATCTTCCGCAAACGAGCTCGGCGTGATCTCAAGAAATACATGACTAGGCAATAGTTTGGCTAATTTGTCCGCCACTTGATTTGTTTCCCGGACTGTGTGCATAATCTTGCAATCAGCAAATTGAGTTATTGCTCTTTTAATCCGCCTAGTGGTGTGTCTTGCTTCTCTGGGAGCTGCTCTAGTGGTAGTGAGATAGGTGAACACGTTTTTAGAATCCATGCAAAGTTCGACTTTTTGGAGCCCATACTGCTGAGCTAACTTGAGACCCAGTTCCACGCCCTGCAGCTCATGAAGAGTGACCGAGCATCCCACTTGCGAGCCAGCAGCAGCTGCTACTACCTCACCATTATGGTCTCGAATGATCGCACCATACCCGCCTCGGTTGCCGACGAATGAGCCATCAGAGTTTATTTTGACCCAGCCAGACTCTGGTTTTATCCACTGGTGGAACGTTCCAGTATTAAAATAGAATCGGACATCAATTCGCCATTGTTCGAAAAACCTTCTGCTGTCCGCATTGTCATCAACTAGGAGATCAAGAACTGAGGCTCGCAGTCTTACATCTGCGATGATCTTAGAGATAACTTCAGTTGTAGACATATGTTTTTGTTGAAATCTTCTCCTATTACGCTCTGCCCAAATATGATATATAGTTGCATTCAATGCAATCTTCTTAACCATAGTACTAGGGGCCTTGCCTGCAAAGTGTGTTAGGCACCAGTTGCATTCATCATTCAACCCCAAAGACTGATGGTTATACCCCATATAATGAAGCATGTATGACCATATAAACCGAGAATATCTGCACTCGAAAAACATATGTTCCTCATTTTCAAGATCATCACTACACAATATGCATAGAGATCGATCAAGCTTTTTCCACTTCACCAATTTGTCTTGTGTTTTCATAGCCCGATGTAGAGCTAACCAAGCAATGAAACTGTGTCGAGGGATTCTACCCTTGAACCACACTAATCTGGCCCACGGTACAGGATTAGAGCGAAGTCTAATAGCATGGTAAGCACTCTTATTGGTGAAAACCGCATCATGGCCGCCATTCCATACCACCTCATCCTTGAATCTACTATCTATTTCCACCAAGTGCAGGTCATCATAGAGCTCATCAACTGCAGACCTAGCATGAATCCTTGAATCCCAGCTGTTGTCTCTGATAAGAGCGTTGACTCTGGCCTCCTTATGTAATTGAGAATCATAGAGAAGATGTTGTGGGAACTTATTCATTAAAATTCCCTGGGGGTGCCAAGGATCTTTCCATAGAAAGGTGTCATTCCCATCTCCTATTGAGTGTGTAATCAGAGAACAAGCTGCTGGCCTACAGCCGAGAATGTTCCTCCAACACCAGGACGCCTCATGTGGTATGTCCATGAGCCAGAAAGCCTTATCTTTGATTATGTTACTCTTAATCCATCGGACCCATAAGTTGTCTTTGTTGGATACAATGTTCCATATATTTCTAAGCATTGCAGCTTTGTTAGAAGCCTGGATACATCGAATGCCAAGTCCCCCTTCATTGTAAGGCTTACAAACTTGGGTCCAACTAATCAATGGTGCCTTGATGTAGGTGTCTGATGCTGACCACAGAAAATTGCGCATTATACCTGTAATATCATTTGTAACAGTCTGAGGCAAGGCATAACATGAGGTCCAGTAGATATGAAGACTATTCAGGACTGATTTGATGAGCGTCACCCGACCTGCAAAGGAAAGGGTTTTGTTCTTCCATGAGAGGACTTTTTTCCTGATGCGATCAATAAGCGGTAAGCAGTGGTTGTAACGCAAACGAGATGAGATAAGAGGTAGGCCTAGGTAGCGAACTGGCAATTCTGCCTGGCTGAATGTGAGACAATTAGTAATAAGGTGAAGTTCATCACTAGGAATACCCGCAGTGAATAATCTACTCTTTGAGCAGTTTACATCCAGTCCAGTACATGCTTTGAAATTGAGCAATACTTGAGCAAGGGCGGTGGCTGATTGAATATTACCGTGGAAGAACGCGATAAGATCATCCGCAAAGCTCAAGTGAGTTACCTGAGGAGATTCACACCTGTAATGAAGCTTGTATTCCCCATCGTCCACCTTCTGCTTAAGTAACAAGTGAAATACCTCCATAATAATCACAAATATGTATGGTGACATAGGGCACCCTTGTCTAATGCCTCTCGTTGCCTTAATAAATCCCTTCGGGGATCCATTCAATGAAATAGAGAAGCAAGGCGTCGAGATACATGTATGCACCCAATCTATGAACAGATCTGGAAAGAGCATCCTTCGCATCATATGCACAATTGCTTCCCACCGTACCATATCATAAGCTTTCGTAAGGTCAATCTGTGCGGCGCCCCTCGGTGGTCCTTGGTCTCGGTGATAGTTTCTTACCAGCTCATGAGCTAGCATGACGTTGTCATGAATATATCTGCCTTTTATAAATGCTGATTGGTTCAAGCTGACCATCTTATGCATTACTTTTTGCATTCTGTGCATCATAATCTTTGTGATACATTTATATAGAACATTACAGCAAGAAATAGGCCTGAAATCCTTGAGATAAGATGCATTAGTAACTTTAGGAAGTAAAGTAACAGAGGTAGCATTTACCTCTCTCAAAAGACGTTTGCTCCGAAAGAAGTTCAGAACAGCTTTGACAAAATCATCGCCTATCACGCGCTAGGCTGATTTAAAGAATAGAGACGAGAATCCATCTGGCCCCGGGGCCTTATTAGAATCAATAGAAGACAAGGCCTCTGTTATTTCATCCCTGGTCACCTGCTTAGATAAGTCATGTGCCTCATCAGCGGTAATGGTATTTTCAAGCTGCAACCCATCAATGATGGAAGTGTCATAGTGCGCCTGGGGGGCTCCAAATACTCCTTCAAAGTAACTGATACATTCAAATTCAATGTCCTGCGGATCTTCCAGTTTCTCATTCGCAGCAGTATAGAGAGATAGAATCTTGTTTTTTGACCGTCTTTCTTTCAAAAAGCTATGAAAATATGCGACATTCTCGTCCCCCGCAAGCATATGTTGCGTTCTAGCTTTCTGAGCCACTTCTGCCTCTTCACTTTTTGCAGCCAATGCATATGTTCTAACAGCCTGTTTTTCTTGATGTGCAATCACTGTGTTAAGGGGGTTCAGTTGTAATGAAGTCTGCAGAGTCTCCATTTGTTGCTTAGCAATGAAAACATTAGACTTTGCATTCACAAAACTGTTTTTTCTCCATTCTATCAAAGCCGCCTTGACTTGTTTTAGCTTCTTGACCACCACGTACATGTCATTGCCCTCCACATTGGGTTCCCATGCATTCTTGATCACCTCCATATAACCGTGCTCATGTATCCAGAAATTAAAAAAGCGAAAGGGGATCGGTCCCATATTCCTGTGCTCGTAGATAGTAAGAATAGCTGGGGAATGATCTGAAATACCAGGATTAAGAAACTCTACCTCTGAGTCAGGCATGTCAATCAACCACTCCTGGTTAATCATAACTCTATCCAACTTGGACATGATACGCGCATTACCGAGCTGCTTATTACTCCAAGTCAAAAAGCAACCCTTATACTGACAATCAAATAATTTCGCCTTCTGAGTACACTGAAATAGATCAATAAAGTGCGTTGGCCTAACATCCTCCCCTCCTATACGTTCCTGTGAATTCAAGATTGAATTAAAGTCTCCCATAACTGTCCAAGGGGCCTGGTTAGTCTCTGCAAAATTTTCAAGCTCGAGCCATAGTTTCTTCCTGTTAGAGTGAGCATTACTTCCGTAGACGAAAGTAATCATACATGAAAACCCATTCGGCCATGTCGTATGAGCAAAAATTGCCTGATCTGACTTGGATATCACATTAACCGTAACTGTTACAGGATCCCACATGACCCAGATTCTTCCGCCATGAACTATGTCATTATTATCAGTAGCCATCCAGCCCCTCAGCAATTCACTCTGAATTCTGTCTTTTTTAGCAATACTGATCTTTGTTTCTACAAGTCCTATAATGCTAACTTTATGCTTATTTATAAGGTTCCTCACCTCATTTTGCTTTAGGGAGTCATTAAGACCCCTCACATTCCAACAAGCTGCCTTAATCATCAATTCTTGTATGTAAGATTGTTACCTCCCTCGTCCAGGTGCTGTGGAACCTGTTTTACTAGCAGACCTCCTCGTGGTTCTAGCTCCTCAGTATCTACTGTCTGTAACGCTCCAAAGGGGTTCCCTCGACTGAGCATAGTATTGAAGGTTGCTTGCGTTTTAGCATTCTTTGTGCTTCCCTGCTTGAAGATTGATTTAACCGGCCCACCTGCCCCAACTCTCTTTTTGCCATCCCCGACTACCACTGATTTGGATTGCCCAGCAGGACCTTTTCCTTTTAGAGTCTTGTCTTCACTACTGATCAGCCTAGGAGAGGAAACTTGTTCCATAGTGGTAACTGTTGCATCACTTGTAATCATATCTATCTGTGCATTCGCATCCACATCGGGTATACTCAGTGGTGCTTCTCTATTTTCATGCAACTCAGCACACACTACAATGGCCATGGTTTCATCAGCACAGTCCCGAGGTTCACTCATAGCAGCCGTAAAGCCATCAGCGACCGTAGTTACAGCAGCATTCGCAACCAATGCATCCATTCCTTCGCTCGTACTTTGGTCACTCAAATTACGTGGCCTAGCTGTGTGTTTACTCGAGGGCACGGTCCAGGTACCTTCCATGTCCGTGTTCTCCTCAGCAGGCCCCGTCTTACCAATATCATCTGTCTGTCCAGTAGTTGTTGCATTGAGCACCTTACCAGTAGGTCTCCAATAGCTAGTATTCTTTTGTTTAGGTACCTTATGGTCAGGGCAACGAATAGAAGCATGGCCAAAGCCTTTGCAATGCTCACATTTGACTGGTTTCCAAGAGTACTCTACCTCCACTGTGATGATTTTCCCATCATCAATGATAACTGGGATGGTGCTTGGGAATGAGCTATTTGCCGACATCTCCACACAGACTCTAGCATAGGATAGTCTAGATTTAGTTGATGTTGCTGTGTCCAACATAATGGGGATACCCAGGGCACTAGTAATGGACTGTAATCCCTCCACACTCCATAAAAAAAGAGGAACTTGCCTTAAATTAACCCAGACATGGACTGAATTCAGAACTTCTACACTGTCCTCCATATAGAGCTTCCAAGGGTGAACAATGAAAAGCCGGCTAGCTAAGTGAACAGGCCCTAGTTCCAGGACCTTTTCCCTATCTTCATCGTTTGGGAACTTGAAGATGAAGGCTCTGTCTCCATAGACAGACATTTCAAAGTCACTTTTTAACCCCCATAGATGTTTTAATCTCTCCTTAACATATCCATAAGCCAACCGCCTCCCTACAAAATTGCCAACCAACAACAGTTCACATTCATCGATCTGCTGTTGATGATCTGAGAGCTTGATATGAACTACATTGTTACCATTTGAAGTATAAGGTGGGACAAACTGAAGTTTAGTCGCTTCACTATTGGTGCGGTTCACGAATAAGGATGCCCAACTCACAGATCTAGAGACTAGATCATGTTTGATTGCACCAGTAGGTTTTGCATGGCCATTAAAGGCAGCACGTAAGTCTGCTTTGGACGCAGTAGATTGGGATCGAGTTTTCTCACCCCCGTTGCACTCTGTTGCAGGAACTTGCTGTGTGGAGACAGCATGTGTGGTATCTATATCAGTTTCATCCATGATTGATCCCCCCATTGCGTCATGTTCTCCCGGGTGCAGCATGGCGGCGCTAGGGTTCTGGTCCATCCCCCTCGATCTGTTTGAATCATCTCCAGGGGGGAACTGGAGAGATCCATGATTTGAATGCTCGCGTGACTCATCCCTGATCAAACAATCCAGGCATTGGTTGTCAAAATTCCTGTGAATCGAGATTACTGTAGTATATGTTCCTATTTTCGCCTTTAATCAAAAGAGTAGATGTATGCAAAAAGAAACTTTTACTCTTTCCCTTCCTAGTCTTCTTCCTTTCTTGTGTACATTTTGCTTGCAATCAATTCAAAACTATTGGGCATTGACATTGGGTTTGGTAGGAGGGGTAGATTCGTAAAAGCGGATGATGGGTTCAATTGAGATTGAGATGTGGGAGTTTGTTGATCTTCGTCATAGAAAACATGAAGCCTAGAAGAATAGAGAGAGTGGAAGGAGATGGAGAGGGGAAGAAGAGAGAGAATACAAATCCATTGAAGTATGAGGGGGGTTGGATATGAAATTACTCTTGTTATTTATACTTTTCACTCACAAAATCCTTCAAAATTCACAACTTTAACAAATCCAACAAAATCAATTATTTTTGTAATACCCACCGATTTTGGTGGACATTTGAAAAACATGAATTGAATACCCCTGATTTTGATAGATTTTAAAATAATCCTTTTAAATTCATATTGAATACCCCTGGATATATATGAATTCTTTCAAATACTTACTTGAAGACTTCTGAATTTTAAAATCCTTCACAATTCTTAATTGAATACACCCTCTTAAAGAATTTTAAAAGATTTTAATGGATTTTACGAAATCCACAAGGTTTTTTATGGATTTTAAGGGATTGGATTTTGATGAATTTTAAAGGATTCTTACAGATTTTTATGGATTATTATGAATTTTTTATTAATCGTAGGAAGCCCTGAAATAACGCCGCTTACTAAAATCATTGTTTGGGACATGCTCTGATAAAATTAGTCCCTCACCCAGTTCATCCAATTTTCAATAAATTATCTCTACAACTTTTGATGAGATCCATCTCTAGAGAGAAAAACATGGACTTTTTCATTAACTTCTACCCAACTACACCCAAGGTATTTTTTTATATATTTACTAGACATTATTGCCCTGACCTTAGCAACATACTTCCACACCCCTTTGGCAGCATAAATATTGGATAACAATATATAAGTCGATTCCATTTGAGATTCAAGCTCAAAGAGTTTCCTTACAGCCATTTCTCCCATTTTCATGCTTGCAACTCATCCAACTATTTCCCAATTTTGATTACAAAATAATGAATCTCCTTGTAATCTTTTTTTCTTTCTAATAGGAATGTAAGCAGTCTGATAGATTTGGAGCAAAAAACGATTTGAAATTTCTCGAAAAGCTTTAGTATTTTTCTCATACTTCATTATTGCAATAATGATTTGGATGCTAGAGTGTGAGAATTTTTATTATCGAAACCAAAAACCTGATAAGCTAATTGAAGATAGTGACATTTACATTAAGAATCAACCAAAGTATTGTAAATGGCAAGTATTGATCCATCACCCAATTTAACTATATGGGCATGAATCTGAATGACAATATTCTTCATAGTGGTATTTACAACATAGCCAGAAATCAATGCATTGATAGAAAAAATAATATTGTAAGGCATTTCATCAAACAAATGACGTGTTTAACTACGTCATAGAAAAAAAACACGGGCAAAAGATGAAAATGGCAGCAAAAATCACAAATCTGAAAGCTTCATTGAAATGTTAAATGTTATGTGTTATATGCAGTAGTAGTTGTATGCCTATATGAATGTTAATGAATCTGACTATGACGGGGATGCATGGTGAAAATAGTGGGTGCACTAGTTGTTTAGATATTCAACTGTAGTATGTGTTCCTCTTTTCGCCTTTAATCGAAAGAGTAGACGTATGCAAAAAGAAACTTTTACCCTTTCCCTTTCTAGTATTCTTCCTTGCTTGTGTACCTTTTGCTTGCAATCAATTCAAAGTTATTGGGCATTGACATTGGGTTTGGTAGGAGGGGTAGATTCGTAAAAGCGGATGATAGGTTCAATTGATATTGAGACGTGGGAGTTTGTTGATCTTCGTCATAAAAAAATCAACCCTAGAAGAATAAAAAGAGAGGGCGAAGGAGAGAGATAATACAAATTCATTGAAATGTGAGGGGGGAATGTTGGATTTGAAATGACTATTGTCATTTATACTTTCTACTCAAAAATCCTTCAAAATCCACAAATTTAACAAACCCATCAACATTCACTATATTTTTAATACCCCCTGATTTTGGTGGACTTTTGAAAAAGCATGAATTGAATACCCCTGACTTTGATGGATTTTAAAACCATCCTTTTAAATTCATATTGAATACCCTTGAATTTAGATGGATTCTTTCAAATACTTAATTGAATACCCCTGAATTTCAAAATCCTTCACAATCCTTAATTGAATACACCTCCCTAAGGGTTTATTTGGTTGTATGGAAATAAGCATGGAAATTAAAACCGTTTATATGAAGTCATTTTGAGACCTCCCCCTCGGAATTGAATTCCCATGAGGTAGTGGAAAAATAATCTTATGAATTATCGATTTTCAGTCAGTAAATAGACAACCAAACAACAAAAATCTGCATAATAAGATAAATGGAATCTATTTCAAAAGAAAATGGCTAACCAAACATACCCTAACTAGAGCTATTGACTTTTTGGTACTTATATATTAGATGGTACCCAAAAAGATTGTAACGACAATTTAATACGCAATTTTAGGTCTAAATAGGAGTCGTTTGATGATGCTCATATCTTTTCATCTACATCTGTGAGGTGAGGATAGGAATTTGCATTTGCCAATTGGGAGAATGGGCATGGAGTCCTCAAATTTCTAATTCATACCCACTAGGACACCCTTATAATTTCATGTTTACCAAACTAAAAAGAAAGAGCTTTTTCTATAAATCGTTTGACACCATTTCTCGATATATGTGTTTTATGTCTACACAGTGAAATATTTTGATAAATGATATTTTTTTAGTGTTTAAGGATCACCCTTGCGAGTAGTCTTGGTCAACGGGTGTTGTCCAGTCGCGCCTGAGGTAGGCAGTCGTTCACTTCTTGATTATAATAAAGAAATCCATTTTTTGAGTTTTTAATGTTATCTTAGGCGCATATGTCAAAACAATCTGAAATTTTTTGACATTTTATTTATAATTGAATCCTGAAATTTTTCTCAAAATGTCAACTTAATCAGAGTAGTTGAAAGCTATAAATTAAAAACATGTTTTGCACAATGCATAGTGCGTATTATTGCAAATGAAGGAATTGAAGTCCTATTTCTCTATCAAAAAATTGTTGGTACTCAAAAGGTAAATAACCCAAAAAGGAAATATTCCAATGCACCCACACGTTGTGCTCTTCCTTTTCTTTGTACTTTCCTAGGCTATTTTGCATTTGGGTCTTATAGTTTGTACCAGTTTTGAGTGTGGATCCCAAGCTTGTCTAGCTCTAAGTTTGGATTCAAAGATCACGTTGACCATCAACTTTCCGTTACAGTATAGGACCTAAACATAAAGCTGGTATAAATTGTGGGACTTAAAGCCTAAATTTATCTATATCAAAGTCAATATTATTTCAAAAAAATAAAAGATTATTCGATTACTGGATAGAGTTAACAGTCAACATGGTCTAGGGATTCAGACTCAAAGTTAGATAAGCTTGAGTCCCAAACTCAAAACTGGTACAAACCATAGGACCCAAATGAAAATTAACATTAGCTTAAACCTAACTCTTTTATCCTTCATTTCCTTTCACGCTATCAACAACTATTTCCCTGGTTCTCTTCCACCAAAACCTGCAATCTTGTAAGGTTTAGAAGGTTTGCAAAATATACTATCTACTGATTGTGGATGCCTAGAGGTTCAAGAATTATAGATGAATTCGTTGGGCTTGGGTCTTCTGACAAACTATTTTAGGGAGGGAAGAATTTGCACATTAAACAAACATATATTTTTAGTTTGACCATTTTATAATAACTATATCGGAAAATGGCTTTTAGGGCATACTTTTTAACAAAATAGACAATTTAGATACCATAGTTGATGTAATGACTAATTTGTGCCTAATTTTATACTTTTATGACTAACAATGACTATTTTATTAACCCAGATTAACTCATAAGGTTATATGACATATTTACCCTCCTAAACAAATAGAAAACTTAATTTTATAGTTTTATGACCAACAAGGACTACAAAAAAAAAACCTACGTTAATTGTTATTGAACGACAATTTTAGTCACTCTTTGTTATTGACCAACAAGGACTACAAGAAAAAACAAACCTATGTTAATTGTTATTGACCAATTTTAGTTACTCTTTGTTAGTTTTATTGATCAACAAGGACTACAAAAAAAAAAAAAAAACCCTACGTTAATTGTTATTGAACGACAATTTTAACAATGACTACAAAAAAATTAGCTTATTCACTAACCTGAAAAAAATTAGGATTTATCATATGAAAAATTAGAATTTATAATATAAAATTGTTATTGAACGACAATTACTCTTTGTTATTGACCAACAAGGACTACAGGAAAAAAAAAAAAAAAAAAAAAAAAAACCCTACATTAATTGTTATTGACCAATTTTAGTTACTCTTTGTTAGTTTTATTGACCAACAAGAACTACAGAAGAAAAAAAAACAAACTACGTTAATTGTTATTAAACGACAATTTTAACAAGCACTATAGAAAAAAAAAAAAAAACATTAGCATGTTCACTGACCTGAATAAAATTAGGATTTATCATATGATGTCCATTATTTTCAGGTCAGTGAACAAACAATTTTTCTTTGTAATCCTTGTTAAAATTGTCATTCAATAACAACTTATAATGTAGTTTTTTTTGTTTTTTGTTTTTTGTTTTTTGTTTTTTGTTTTTTGTTTTTTGTTTTTTGTTTTTTGTTTTTTGTTTTTTGTTTTTTGTTTTTTGTTTTTTGTAGTCATTGTTGGTTAATAACAAAGAGTAACTAAAATTGTCGTTCAATAAAAATTAACGTAGTTTTTTTTTCCTGTAGTATTTGTTGGTTAGGAGGGTAAATATGTCATATAACTTTACGAGTTAACAAAAGAGTCCACGTGAGTCATAAAAGTATAAAATTAGGCACAAATTAGCCATTACATCAACTATGGTATCTAAATTGTCTATTTTGTTAAAAAGTAGGCCCTAAAAGTCATTTTCCCTAACTATATTGCAGTGTATGTGAGAGATGGATTGATGGCAATATCAGGTCCCTTAATTAAACTACTATTACCCACCCCATTGTCTTGCCTTTTTTATGCCGAATGGAGATCATCGACTTGATCTTGAGTGTAGGGTTTTCAATATTTACACCATAAAGAAATTAATTGGACATGCCCATGTATTATATACATATGCATATTAATCCCTAAAATACGATTATGGCGTGTTCCTTTCTTAAACTGTAGAACACCTGGGGGTAGACAATCCGGACTCTTTCAAGTCCCCTCAATAGATAACTTAGAACAGAATAAATGTCTTTCAAATTTTAAATGTGCTTGGGACCTTAAAGTGAACGATATTCCACTGTATTACAAAAGTATGATGAAACACTAATGGCAAATGTGGAAGAACATGTGAGATTAAGATCACTTCTGTGTAATGGAGGTTTTTCATGTAGTCTTAGAATATGGCCTTGTCATGGGTTACAGCATTGAGGGGACCAAATGGTCCCGAGTCTCCCAACTCAGTTGGATATATATAGGGTTATTTTTTCGATTGATCAAATGCAAGAAATTTTGACACCGAATCACCCAAATCTCACACGCTAATGATGCATCGAAATGTCTACCTAATGTCATTATCACTCTTATTTTAAAGTGTGTAATTATGCATCTTTATGACGAGAATAAAATTATTGTTCTAAAATGTAGTGTCCAGTATTGAGAACAATGAATCAATTTTTGACATCCAAGTTTGTTCATTTTCCTTTGCAATCTTGGTGGATTGACAGAAAAACTGGGCTACCAGAGATCAATCAATCGATGTCTCTCAGTTCCTCAGGCTTCAACTGATCTCTGTTTCTTTTCTATGTTTTCTATCTATAAATTATCCAACATTTCATAGAACATCGAACATGATTCTTCTGCCATGGAATATGTTCTTGTAAGTGGCATTGCTTATTGCAAATCTGCTCAGATGTTATTTATGCCTTATATGAACATATGCTTATCACTTACATGGATTTTGACAAAAAGTAGCTTCAAATTAATTACAAATGCAAACAAAACAACCTGTAGACCTTCCTTGATCACTGATAAAGCTAAAGCAATCTTACAAGTCTCTCTTCACTAGACTAAAAGAAGAATGCAGGGTCACATTATACTGCATGCATGAACATTCTCATCATTGAAAAGAGCGAGGGTTCGATCGTCAATGATGTGGGAGTATGCAGCATTGGGGAAGTATCCATACACGCTTTCATTATAACCATGCTGATAGTAATTATATGAAGAGGTGTAGGTAGAATCTTCAAGGTATTGTGAGGCATATGGATGGTACTCTGCATCATATGGGTACGGCCAAAACTCCGCCTTCCTTCCGGTCCTTCTAACCACCTTCAATACCTTTCTCTGGTCTACATATCCAGTCACTGTTACCTTTTGATTATCCATGTCTATATCCAAGCTATCAACCCCTGTTGTATCATCTTATTTTACTTCAGCATATATTCTCATTCTTATAAATTCCTCAACTAGTACTTGGAATAGTGTTCCATGTGACTAGTTTTTTTTTTTAACAGGTCACATTATTTTTTTCATGGAGAATATGATCGTAATCGTCACACAATTAATAGCATATTATGTATCAATTACATTACGTAATAAATTGATCTGAAATTTGAGAGTTGAAAAATATCATTAAGTTTCATGGTTATTTTCTAGTACTTGTAAACACACGTACTCTTAATATTCAGAAAATATGGCACTTTTATGTTTAGTTTACTATCATGTACCCGGACAACTCTGGAAGAGCTGCAGAGCCAGCTCACTTAATTCACTGAGATTTATATTAATTTCTTTGTCAATCATTCAAGAGAATGTGTTGGCTTTGGATATTGATCTGCATGCATATATCATTATAGACACATTAATGGCGTAATATATATGTATAGATAGTGTCTGAATTTCATTCGACCAAAACGTATTTAATATGTAATTAAAATAAGTATACCATCTAACTTGGAGATTGCTTTTCTTATCCTTCTTTGGCATCCATCACAGTCCATATGTACTAGAAGCTCCACCACCTTATGTAACATGAAGGAATACAAAACTCAATAACTGAAGATAAATCAATGTAACATGGAAGAAGAATAGCAAATTTAACAAGAAAAGCTTCATGAAACTTGAGCACGTATACCACTCACCGACAAGGCGTCGGACATCTCTGATTGCCTGAAACACCAAAACATTTTATGAAGAAGGTTCAAAGGAGCTGGATGGCTGAGTGGTTTCTTATATAGTAAGGAAAGGAGAGGAAGAGCAGAAGAGAATGAAGGAATCACAATGTGTGAAATTCTATATGTATTCGATTGGTCCTCTTGATTTGATTATTGGGGTGTAACTTTCTATGAAAGTCGCATATTGTTTGTGTTTTGTTTTGGCTCTCAGTGTAATTTAAGAAAGTTCATTTATGGGATTCCTTACAAGTTCATGTAAAGTGTGAAGGACGCTCAAGCTAAACAGATTCACATATTAAGGGCCTATATCGAGGATATCTTATTCTAATTGAGCATTGTGTGTTACAGAGATTAATTCATATGAAAATGTGATGTTGTTTGGAAGACAAGAAATGACCATGTCAAAAGAAAGTTCATTAATTTTATATATAACTTATTAGTCAATCAAATGATTTCTCTGAATGTTATTGGTAAAGACGGGTTTGTCTAAATGTCGAGGGAAACAGCGAGGGAGGGGGGTGAAGCCGTTTAGAATTTCCCGGTAAAGACCCTAAAAACATGGAGTTGACTGCAGCATTCTTCCCAATCATTTTTTATCTTTTTCCTTACAGTTTCATGCAGGCCGGCTAAGTAAATAGTTATGCAAAAAATCCAGTTAATTAATTAGCTCTAGCTAGAATTATTTATTTTTCTCCAAGGTATCATTAAAGAAAAAGTATTCAATAATAATACAAAATCGATCGACTTGGTAAATAATGAAATGATTAGGCCAAATTAACACGATGAATGTGATTGAGGAATTGACATATAACAGTAGGAATGTACCTTTAGCTAGCAACTGTAGCTAGTTGGAATTAGCAGATTTTCCTTTTTAGCCAGCCATCCTAGATGCTCTAAAGTTGGATCATATATTCCACAAAAAGGCGAACGAGAAAAAACTGAAGCAATTATGTGGTATTAACCATTATTGTAAAAGCCATCTAAGGTTACCCACCTTCATAAAAATAAATAAATAGCAAAAATTTTCAACCCTTTTTGGTAGTTTATACATATAACATATTATGATAGGCAAGAATTCACACTTTGTGTGTGCGCGTATTGAGAGTTGATTTTTTAGCTAATTTATGTCACTATCTCAAACCGTTTGTTTATGAGTTTGTGCAACAAGTTGAAAAAAAGGAGAGAATTTGAGAAGAGAAAGCAACCTGTGGTGCAAAACTGCAAACAAAACAAGTTGGAGTGTGAGTCCCAAACAAGCTTGGAAGCTACACAGAGCTTTCATCGAATCACACAACCCAATTATCCATCTCCCCACCAATATGTATATTTTCAACAATCTATAAAAATCGAGTAAGTCTAAGCAGTCAGAGCTATAGTCATTTTTTTGTCAGGGTTAGACTCTTTTACATTTTTACACCTTCTCTTTTAAAACACGACCACAAATATTATTAATAAAAGAGGTAAAAGTGTAAAGAGTCCAAACCCTGACAAAAAAATGGCTGGTAACCCTGATTGCCTAGAATTATTGATAAAAACCCTATATGAATATGGGACCATGTTCTCATCATAAAGGGTTTGCAATCACAAAAACCTTCATTGTGAGGATGATTTCATTAGATAAGTATATTCTAAACCACTGATTGGATGAAAAGATTCTTTTAAGATTAAAAACAAACTAACTAAAAAATATTACCTATCCCTGGAAATTAAGGCATATATGAAATAAAAGTGCAAATTCTATGGTGGCCGATGTCTCATACATGACCTCATCGGAGGAGCAAATAATACATTTAAAAAGTCGTAATAATTAACAGTCCAATCCTAGGGTGGTGTCTCGCAGGGTACATAACCTCACCAGCGTTGTAGGCATCGTCATTATCCATGGCATACCCATCAGATTTTTTTTAATTTTTTAATACGGAAGAGAGTGAAATATATACATGTACATATATCTTGCTTATTGGGACAAGGAACCTTTCTTTCCTTCATTTTGAAAAGATATTTGAATTATTGAGTGAGGCTAAGACATCAGGTTCTGCAACTAGAATGGCGTGGCATCATCTGAGGAAGTTTTTTATAACTTCAAGATACATATAAACATTTTGGGAATTTTATCATTCTTTTCGGATCACACCACATCATCCTGATTGCAAAACCGGGTTTCCTAACATTTTCGTTGAATTACTAGTTAGCTCAACAATATAGGCTTTAGTGAAGGACCATATCTGTTTCAGATTTCCCTTATGTCCAGCATTTTAGGTTCTTCATATGTTTTGCTTGATTTAAACTCCTAGGTTTTGTATTTCTCACTGATAGTTTCCCCTTCTTTTTAACTAAAACACTCCTCTGTTACCTTTAAAATCATAGAAGGGAAGAAAACTCTTATAACCTGTCTGTGTCTCTTCAATCGCCTTCTGCTTATATTGAGTGAGAATGTTATTATTTGCTTAAATTCTAATTCCTTTTATCCTTAGGAAAACGTGAATGAGGCAACTAGCGAAAACCAGTATGAACTCAAGTATCTTAACTACCTCGTCAGTACGAATATAGCTGAATTGGTGGTTCAGTATATGATGAAAGATGAGGAAAGCATCATCAGGCTCTATTTGGCTCCTATTTCTGGTAAGTCTGATCCCAATGCACACACAGAAATGGCAAAGGATGAGAAGTGCAAGGCTCACAACCACAAAGACACCTCCACCAAGCAGAAGCACCGAGAGTTCTCGAGAAACCAAAGGAATTGAATGCCAACAGGAAGGATGGTAAATCTGCAACAAGAAGGATATCTCACGTTTGGGTAATCTTCTCCCTTCAAGTTAAGATATCAATTTTTTTGTATCATTTTATATTTCTTAGAGGACAATCTTTTAGTAGTTCAGAACAACATTTACATTTCTTAGTTCTTATGCTTTTCCTATTTTGTGGATTATTTATTTTTTTTTTTTTTAATTTCTACTTTGATTATATCCTATTAAAAAAATGCCTACTTTGAGTATAAGGTCTTGATTTTCTCTACCTAATTTTTATTTTTTTTTGCAACTATAATCTAAAGTAAAACATACACATTTTAATGTAATCAGAAAATGCAATATCTATTTTTTCTTTTCAAAGCATATGGTGTTACTTTTTTTCACTAACTAGCTGCTTTAAATTTATTTTTCATATAAAATGATAGTTCATTTTTCCTTTATTTGGGCTAACTTACTTGTTTAAACTATAAATCATGGCGATCACCCTAATATTTCAATCAATAACACTGAAATCAATTTCAAAAGTTGTAAAATGTAATTATTTGAATTCTTAACTAATTAGTTTAATGCCCATGGTATTTTTTTAATCTTATTTTAATGCCCAATATACTTGAAAAAAAATGTAGGTATTGTATTACAAGTATTATAGGAGCTATACTTGTACCTTATTGGATCCGCATGAGAATGTTTTTCCAATAATGTTGAGGTAGAGTATTGAATGTTAGATCGCTTATATGTATTGGCCCTTAATTACACTATGATTTAGCAAATGCAAAGAAATTTGATCGAGTTGCAAAGCATGAATTCTGTTTTATGGAATCCATTGCAGGGATTGTCAGCTATAGAAAATGATCATATTTTTTAGGAAGCTTTTGAGTTTTCTTTGTTCAGAAAATCAGGTAACTTTTATATTTTGTCATAAACAAATATTTAACACTTTTTTTTTATTGAATTTTATTTAGGAGAGACTGATGTTGTAGACAGTTGATTGGATAGATCATTGCAATCTCGACAATGCTCCAGTTCCAATGTTCAAGTGCTATTTCAAAAGTTTTCATTCTTATAACAAAGCAGGAAGGTGGGCAGCAACAGATTTTATTTTATCGAGTACTAAAAGCATTTTCGTGGCTTGGTGGAGACTAGTTATCAATGATCATGTCCCTCGCCATTCTTTTTATTGCCAAGGAATTTTGTAGGAGTTGCATCCATGCAAGATGAACACCGGGTTCAACTGCCCCCAGTCCCACTAATGAGCCCAATGTATGGGGCTTATAACACACACGAGACGGGTACTTCAGGAGGATATGTCTTTTCTATCCTTCTAAGGCATCTCATGCCATCCCCATCCCTATCCTTGCAGGCATCATTATAGTCACACTCACTGCATGTCCATGGCATCATTAAACATTAACGGCATGTTTGGTTGCTCAATGAAATGGGTTTGACCATTACAATGGTTTAAGCCATTCACGTGTTTGGTTTGGCATAAAAATGGTGTAATGGGAATGACCATTTCAAATTTCATTGTAATAGGCATTCCTTCTCAACACCCTATGAATGCCCATTGTAATTGTCAACCCTTCATTTGTCTTATTTGCCATCCTAACCTAACATAGATGCCCCCTTAGCTACCATAGATCCAAAATTCATGGTTGGTAATTGAGGGCATAATGGTAAAACACAAATCACTCTCATTCCCATTCGCATTCCATCGAGTAACCAAAGTAGTATTCTCATTTCCATTTTCGTTCCCATTACCATTCTCATTCCAATCTCCATTCCCATTCCATTGAGTAACCAAACATACCATAATTGGCTAATTGTCATCATCATGAACTCCTGGATAGTGATATGAAGGATGTTACGAGCCTAATATTGTTGATGGAAGCTCATCGGATTGGGCGTCCTATCTTGTTGTGATGGCATGCCTTGTGTGCAGTGTTCTAAAAAAAGGTCTAGGCGGCCTCCTAGGCGTTTTTATAATTATTATTATTATTTTTTATACTTCCAGTTCGAAAAAAAATAAAAAAATTAAGACTATATTTTTCTTATACATTTTGCATATGTATATTGGCATTGAATTGGATATAATTTATATGTTATTATGCTGAATTTTTATAAATTATAAAATATAATAACTAAATAAATAACCGCCTAGGCCCCCGCCTAGGCTCCGCTAGTCCTCTGCTCGCCACCTGCCCATCGCCTAGCATTTTTTAGAACACTGTTTGTGTGGGTGTGGTTTGACCTGGGATGGACCTACATGCCCATGAAATGGTAGTGTTCTGGCCTAGGATGGACCTGCCATCGTATGCAGCGAGGCCTGATTTAGGGGTGGGCATCCCATCCCGCAATCCCGATTCCGTCCAGATTTTTTCGGGTCTTTATTGGGATTGATTAATCTCATCCCGATCCCGTCCCGATCTAGAATGGGATGAAGATTTTCAATCCCGTCTCGTCCCGTACTGATTTTGTAATATTTATTATTAATAATTTTATATATTTATTTTAGAATTGCAATTGTTTGGATGCTCATATAAAGTTTGGGCATAATGTTACAGGTTGTGTATTATTGTGTTACAGAATGAAGTTTATTATGTTACACGTTGTTTTGCTAAACTAAACCAAAATGAAGTTTATTATGTTACAGGTTGTGTATTATGTTTGTGAATGAAATCATAATGAATCAATGAAGTCAGAGTGAAGTTTATGTTACATATTGTGAATGAAGTCTATGTTTATGTTACAGATTGTGAATGAAGTCTATGTTTTTTATGTTACGTTAACATAGTAATATGTTACACATTACTATGTTTATTATGCTAGATATTGTGTTTATTATATTTTGTTGAAATATGTTATTATGTTACAAGTTGTAATATGTTACAAATTGTGTTTATTGTGTTATAAATTGTCAAAATAATTTATCAACGGATCGAGCATGTTGATCTCGTCCCGTCTCGATCCCGTTTGAGGTGGGACGAGGTCGGGATGAGGTCTATCCCGTCCCGATCCCGAATGAACGGGATGGGATAGAGATGGGTCCATCTCGTCTCGTGCCCACCTCTAGCAGCGAGGCTTGATTCTACCTAAAATCTAATCCGAAAATCAAGACTGAAGTTTTCCAACGGTGCTTAAGTGAGTGTTATTGGATCATAACCTCATATTTGTACTACATATAACGACTGCAGAGTTTAGTGAATAGTTCAGCCTAATTTTTTAGTTCCAATTTTCCCCTCCCAACTTTATAATATTTACAAGCAAAGTCAAAATGTTAGTAAAAAGTGACAAAAGGTGTTTGTGTCTTTAAATGAAAAACACTATTACATTTTAAAAACAAATTTTCCCTTCACATTTCATATTTTTTTACAATAAAAATCAGCCCCTCTGAAACATTAATTTATAGTACCAAACCCCTAAGATAATTTATGTGAATGCCCCGTTATTTATAAACTATAAGTCGACCCTTACATTTAACTTTTAGATTTTCCCATTTTGCCTTCAACATTTCATACCTTTTACACTCAAAATCAATCTCTCTCAAATATTGATTAATTATGCCTAAGCTCCCAACATGTGTATTTGAAGCTCCCTAATTATCTAATAAATTATAAACTGACACTCTGAAGTTTACCCTATGAAGTTGACACTTTATAATCAAAAGCCTTGTCAAAGAAAAATAATCATAGAGCGGGTCGAGGGCATACAACACGTGTATTTTTCTATTTTACTCTTTGAACTTTAGACTTTATAATCAAAAACATGTCAAACCCTAATACATTAATTCAAGCAAAAAAAATTAATCGTAGCACGGGTCGATGACATGAAACACATCATTTCGCTTGCTTATTAAGGAGGAAAAAAAATCTTTAATCAAATCCCCTAAAATTTTAATTTTTACTTGTTATTAATTTTAAAATAAAATAAAAAAATATGAATATACGCACACGTAGACCACGTCCACACCCTAGTCATTTTATACCACAAAGTTCTTATTTTGGACCTTTTTTAACATACCCAACCCTGGCCATGGAATCACTCGAGTTCTTCCACCTGCATGTTCCAAGCCTATTAATTTTGTTTAGTTGTCAAGCCTACACAAGGACCGGACCTTGTGACCCATATGGTCACAATCTTAGACAGGCATCTATTCCCAAATAGGCAACCAACAGACCAAAACCAACCAAGCACTAACCACACCAATAGCAAAGAGTGCAGATCAGACCACTACGTTTTGGGAGGAACCCCATTTAAAAAAAAAGGCAGCGACTAAATGACACCACCACCCACTTTCTTTTTTTGGATGTGTTGAAGGAGACTTGCACCACCCCTATCACTTTCCTTTTTCCACCTTCTCTTTTCTTTCCACGAGATCAACACCAATCCGCCCGCCCCACCATCACCTCGCCTCGCCACCTTCGGCCGCACCACCACACCCCGTCCATCGCTAGCTGCACCACCACTCCGTTATTCCTCTTATCTTTTATTCTTGTTCTTCTTATTTCGTTATTCTTCTTCTTTTCATTTTCTTCCTCCTATTTCTCTTATTTTTCTCCTATGTTTACTTCTCTGTTTTTTTGTTTTCCTCTATTTTTTTGTCTTCTCATCTTCTCTATTTTTTCTTCTTCTCACATATGTTCTTTTTTTTTTATCCTCTCCTTTTTTTTTTCCTTTTTCTCATCTTTTTTTTTTGCTTCTCCCATCTTATCTTCTTCTCATCTTTTGTTTTTGCTTATCCTCTCTTCTCTTTTTCTCTTCTTTGTTTTTTCTCCTCCCCTCTTATCTTATCTTCTCCTATATTTTCTTCTCCCCTATTTTTTTCTCATTCGCCCTCGCAGAAGTTCTTGCGAGTAGAGAGTCCCCACTCGCAAGAACCTCTACAAGGAGAACCCCCACGCGCAAATGTTTGTGTGAGTGTAGGTTCCCAACTCGTAGGAACCTCCACGAGGGCGAAGGATGAAAAATAGGGGAGAAAAAACAAGGTAGATAGAGGAGGAAAATAAGAAAAGTAGGAAAAAAAGATAGGAGAAGAAAAGAAAAAGAAAAAAACACAAAAAGAGGAAAAAAAAAAAGAAGAATAAGAGAGGCAAAAAAGAAAAGCAAGCGGGAGTTATGAGGGACATCGGGTGAGGCCCGCGGTAGAGGGGAGAGTTGGTGCAACCGACACTAGCGGAGACGAGGTGATGGTGGTGCTTAATGGATAAGAGATGTGGTAAATTTTTTTGTTTATATTGGTGATGTTCTTCAGTAGGTGGTGGTGATATCTTTTAAAAAGGTGGTGTCCTTCAAAATGTAGGGTAATGGTGGCGTCTTTTAGCAAAATTGGCGGTGTCATTTAGCCGCAACGTTAAAAAAGTTGGATGTTCAAATACTATCAATTCCTCTGCCAAGTCAAGGTGTTTGCAAAACATGGTTGCAGAAACCTGGGTTCCTAGCATTTTTTTTTATTATAATATTTTAAGAAAAAGTTGATTTTATGCTTGAATCATGAATAAAACTCACATATAAATATTTTTCAAGGTACTTGACTCAAAATTTTATGCGTGTATAATGGATAAACTCGCATAAAACTAACTTTTTGGAATGGAGCTTGGCTCAACACTTTTAATGTGGGTTTTCTTCATGATACTGAGAATATTTTTATGCGAGAGGGGCTTGTGGCGGACGATAACACGAGTTCAGGATTCGATCCCTGCCAGTAGGGACATATAGGGTGGAAGGGGTTAAGGGATTTAAATAAATAAACACTCACGACACACCAGCCAAATCAATCACAGTGAGTCGAAGATTGAGCAAAAAAAATTTAACATCTAGAGAAAATGGAAGAAAATTATTGGCATCAAAAGTCTGGAGATGGAATTAGAAGTGAGAACGCTTCCATGACATGACCAAAACAGATGAAGGGAAATGGATCCTTCTTACTCCAAGAAGTGGCCTCTCTCAATGTAGATATCCCAAGGAAAAACTCTTGGACCTAGTGAAATCCAAGCCTACTTCTAAAACAATAATATGGAGCTTAAGTGAACACAATTTTAGAAAAATCTCAAACACGGTGTTACCGTCTTACAGAGCTCTCGTAGCTAAATCAGGTCTGCATTTGCTCTGGAGAGTTGAGACACCATAGAGGCATAAAAAATCATACAGTGGTTTTTTCAGTTAGAAAACGTCTAAACACTAACAAATCATTTTCCATGAGAAAGTCATTTTCTGAGAAAAAAATCTAATTGTAACTAATCATGCATAAAAGCTCATTGAAATCTATTGATTGCACGTCTTCAGGTCTCAACACTAAACTAAAAGCCAGAACCAAACAACTCCTGCAGAGTGACATAAACTTCCTGACCTGAACATGTTTTGATTACCAAACCAAACCTACCTACGACTTAAAAATCAGTTCATCTACAGTCACACTGATCTCTAATCCAAGCTAAAACAGGTTTGCATTTGCTAATGATATACTGTAAACATATACAACAATATTCTGGTCAGACAAATCATTTTCACTGGCACAAAATCATTTTCTGATAAACAATTAGCTAATCATACATAAATGGAGAACTAGCCTCACTTCCACTGATTGGTTGAATATTTTTCCCTCTTCAGTTGCTCGTACCATCCACACCCTTCCTCTGATCACCGGTCTTTCACCCTGGAACTGGCCTCTATTTTCCAATCTGGACCTGCCCTTCCGTTTTTTCCACATGTGGACTAGAGACCCACGATGTAAACAACTTGTCAACTCTTTCTGGTCTCCACAACAACACATCATCCCTAGTCACAACTTCCACTTTAAAACTAAGAAACTTAGTCACTCCCTGACTAGATGGAACAAGAGCAAATTCCAAAACATCCTCAATAACATCGAAGAAATGCTATCGGCCCTTGACAAAACTCAAAATGCACAAGTCTCCACGGATAATGCCACGACTATTGCTTCTTGGAAGATAGGCTCTCAGAACTTTATCTTCGAGAGGAACTCTTTTGGCGTAACAAATCGGGAGAATCCTGGCTCAAAGAAGGAAATCGGAATACAAAATTTTTCACTTGTCAGCCATGTTTCCTAGAAAGCGTAATCTCATCCTGCGACTCTGTGACAAAAATAACGACTGGTAGTCAGATTTCTCCTTGGTCGGCGTTACCCTTAATGATTACTTTGAAAACATCTTCAAATCGTCAAACCCAAATCCTTGCCCTATCGTCGCTTCGCTTTTCACTCCCACCATTTTCGAACTTGATAATGCGAATCTTCTTCACATTCCCTCAGAAGAAGAAATTAAAAGCATGATCTTCTCCATGGGCAGTCACAAGGCACCCAGTCTAGATGGGTTTCACGCCTTTTTTTCAACAATACTGGGATACAGTCAAATTTGATATAATAGAGGTTGTCACCAATTTTTTCAGGACCCACTCCATGGATCCCAAGCTGAATGAAACTTTAATCACTCTTATCCCTAAATGCACAAATCCTACCACTCCGAACAAATTCAGACCAATCGGACTTTGCAATGTGATATACAAAACCATTTGAAAGATTCTTGCCAACAGGCTGAAACCCTTACTTGACGATATTATCTCCCCAAATCACGGTGTGTTTTTGAAGGGTAAATCTATCACCGATAATGTAGCTTTGGCCCATGAAACCTTCTTTCAAATGAAACATTGTAAAAATAAATAATAAATAAAAAAAGGCTGGATGGCTATAAAGATCGATATGTCATACACATACGATAAAGTGGAATGGTCTTTCCTTACCCAAATCATGACTCAATTAGGTTTCTCAGCCGGCTGGATCCAAATGATATCTCAATGCATATCTACCTCCTCCCTCTGAGTCCTACTTAATAGTAGCCATCTCCAAAGTTTCGTCCCTCTCGAGATCTTCGCCGAGGTGACCCACTATCACCTTACCTCTTCATTCTGGTGGCAGAAGCTTTATCCCGACAACTGGCTCAAGCTGAAGCTAATCGGCAGATCAAGGGCATCGGCATATGACATAGATCATCATTGCTTAGCCATCTATTCTATGCGAATGATCTCCTCTTTTTCTACAGAGCTTCACTTTTGGAAGCCCACAATGTCAAAGAGATTTTTGCCTCCTACTGCACGATCTCAAGGCATGCCGTTAATTATGACAAATCTTTGATTTTCTACAGCTCCAATGTTTATCCCAGACATGCAAAGATGATCAACCGAATCCTAAGATCGAAGATGTATAACCCAAAAGACAAATATCTTGGCTCCTCTTTGCTCTTATCCAAGAAAAAATCAACTGATTTCCAATTCATGATCAATAAAATAAAGGCCAAACTTTCATCTTGGAAAGCAAAGGTACTGTCTCTAGCAGGTCGAACTGTAATGATCAAGGCGGTCATCAACTCCATCCATGTTTACACAATGCAGACCCTTCTCCTACCTTGCTCTATCACTACCAAGCTCGACAATATTGCAAGGAACTTTTGGTGGAATGGGACGGAAGCGAGCAAAGCCAAACACCTTTGCTCTTGGAATCGTATATCTCTTCCTCGCTCTTTGGGAGGATTAAACATCCCCAATTCCAGAAGCAGGAACCTAGCTCTTATGGCTAAAAACATCTGGCAGACTTTGTCTTACCCACAAAACTTGCATTCCCTTCAACTCAAGTCCATTTACTGGCACGACAAGAGTCTCTTTCAACTATCTCGTTCACCAGCCACAACCTCTTTTGCTTGGAGAGGGAACATCATTGTTATTCAAATGATGAAAAATCATATATTCTGACAAATACGCTCTAGCACCACGATTGACCTTTGGAAAGACTGCTAGGTCAAACCAGGACTCTACCTGGAAGAATGTGATCTCACTGTGAATCCCAGTTCTGCGAGTCCAATCGACTTCCCAGCTACAATACCTGACCTTTGGTATTATAACTCAAACATTAGTCTTCATTGGAACTCGGAACTCATACTCTCCCCTTTTCCACTTTCAGTGGCAAAGGATATTATGGATGCCACTATCAGACCAACAAATGAACCAGATACTCTGATCTGGAACGGGGATAAGAGAGGGCGTTTTTCGGTCAAAAGCGCAACACAAGTTTTTTTTGCTGAAGCGACACAAACGTCAACTTCCTCCCTTCAACCTCCCACCCTGTCCCCCCAAATTGGATGTTCAAATACTATCAATTCCTCTGCCAAGTCAAGGCGTTTGCAAAACATGGTTGCAAAAACCTGGTTTCCTAGCATTTTTGTTTTTTATTATTATAATATTTTAAGAAAAAGTTGGTTTTATGCTTGAATCATGAATAAAACTCACATATAAATATTTTTCACGGTACTTGACTCAAAATTTTATGCGTGTATAATAAATAAACTTGCATAAAGCTATTTTTTTGGAATGGAGCTTGGCTCAAAACTTTTAATGTGGGTTTTCTTCATGATACTGAGAATATTTTTATGCGAGGGGGCTTTGTGGCGGATGGTATCACAAGTTCAGGGTTCGATCCCTGTCAGTAAAGGCATATAGGGTGGAAGGGGTTAAGGGATTTAAATAAATAAATAAATAAACACTAACAACACACCAACCAAATCAATCACAGTGTGTTAGAATACGTAGGGCTTGCACTCAACATAGCCAAGCCCAAGTCCAAGATTGATTCACCTCTATAATAAGGAAAGTACAAGAAGAGGAAAATTACAAGAAGGAAAGTTAGAATATGTAAAAGTTAGAAGAGAAGCATCTGCGTCGCTTGAACTGTCTCGTTTGAACTCTGTCTCATTGATCACTCTCTCAGCTGAACAACTCGAACCACCCATCAACCCAAATTACACACATTAATTTTCTTACTCAACAACACCATCAACTCAGACACCATGAAGAATCAGCCAAATATTCTTGGAGCTCTCTTTGTTTCAATATTGTTGCAACTGCTTGTTGCGACCATCTTCGCCCAGGACACATCTCTCAACTAGAGGTACATTCCACAACAACAACTCAAGGATCCGATTTCACATATTCATGAAATCGCACACTTTGCAATTATTGATTACAACCAAAAGACTAGTGCATGTCAACTATCCTTGTCCCACCGTCATATCAATATTCCTCCCACAAATCCTTTTCTCAGCCAGAGACTCAACTGCATCAGCACCATTAATAAACCCTCCTTCTTCGCCTCTCCTTCATTGTTTAAACTAAAGAAAAACAATGCCTTTAGAAAAAGAGAAGGACGAATAAGAAATTTCAGCCCAGTTGTTAGGGTTGTAAACGAGAAATTCGTCGGTATCGATCTCGGCACCACCAATTTTGCCATTGCGGCAATGGAGGGAGGGAAACCCACTATAGTCACTAGCCGTCCTTCTCTCGCAACGAACTAGACAAAACACACAGCAGCAGGGAGCTATCTTCTCTCTGTCTTCTTCCATCACCATAGATCATTCATGTCGCCACCAATCGCGACCTTTTCACCTCCATCTCGACAACAGCAGACAGTCTTGTTGCAACCTAAATCACAAGCCGCCACTCAGTCTCGAACATCATCTCGAACATTCCCTTTGCAACCTCAATCGGACTAGAGAACGCTCAGATCGAAACAACAACAAACCAGGCAGCTTCTCGTGGAGAAGAAGACATAGTCGGGAAGGAAATAATTTGATTTTAAAGCCTTGGGCTATTTGCACCCCGAGCTTTACTTGGTACCACCAAACGCAAAAAAAATGTGTTGACTCGAATTGAGCAATACCAACACTCGAATTGATTCATGATTTCTTCATACAAAAATCATCTAGAATTTATGCTGCTGTGTGTATTTGACAAACAAAGAAGTGAAATTGGTGTTTGAGTTTGTGATTTGAGATTGGTGACTGAAATTGGTAGTCGATGGATGTTGGTGCTGTAACAGGGCGAGAGCGAGCTTAGCGAGAGTATTGAATCGTGTTAGATACACCTGAATCAGTCGTTGACACCAATTCTGTTTGCTATTGGCTGTGGCGAATTCTGGTATTGTTGCTTGCGAATTCTAGCTGTTGGCTGTGGCAAATTCTATATTAAAGAGTTGTTGGCTGCAACTTTTTTTTTGTGAGCCGGCGAAAGCTGCGATGTCGAATTTGTTAGGGAGAGAGGAAACAAGGCGATGGTGCGTGAACTCTATTACTGAGTGTGATTTTCCTTCAATTTGGCTAAACTTGTTGTTGAGGATGTTCCTGTTGCTGTCATCCCTTCCCTGCCTATTACATCTAGCGTAGTCGTCGGAGACGAGGAAGAGTCCGGAATCTTAGGTCACCAAACAAAGTTACTCTGCTACCATGTAAAGAAAATTATTGTAGAATTGTATTATTGTTATTATTGTCCTTGACTGAATACAAGCTTATATAAGCTAACTTCTACCTAACCCTTCTGGAAACAGGAAACTCAAAACTTCCTATACAAAATAGATGATTTTCCTATTCTTTTACATATTTTGACTTTTCTTCTTGTACTTTCCTAATTGTAGAGGTGAATCAATCTTGACTTGGGCTTGGCTATGTTGAGTGCAAGCCCTACATATTCTAACACAATGAGTTAGAGATTGAGCCAAAAAAAAAATTAACATCCAAAGAAAATGGAAGAAAATCATTGGCATCAAAAGTCTGGAGATGAAATTAGAAGTGAAAACGCTTCCATGACATGACCAAAACAGATGAAGGGAAATGAATCCTTCTTACTCAAAGAAGTGGCCTCTCTCAATGTAGATATCCCGTGGAAAAGCTCTTGGACCTAGTGAAATCCAAGCCTACTTCTAAAACAATAAGAATGGAGCTTAAGTGAACACAATTCTAGAAAAATCTCTAACACGGTGTTACCGTCTTACCGAGCTCTCGTAGGTAAATCAGGTATGTATTTGCTCTGGAGAGTTGAGACACCGTAGAGGCATAAAAAATCATACAGTGGTTTTTTCAGTTAGAAAACGTCTAAACGCTGACAAATCATTCACCATGAGAAAGTCATTTTCTGATAAATAAAAAATCTATTTGTGACTAATCATGCATAAAAGCTCATTGAAATATATTGACTGCATGTCTTCAGGTCTCAACACTAGGCTAAAATCCAGAACCAAATAGCTTCTGCAAAGCGACATAAACTTCCTAACCTGAACCTGTTTTTATTACCAAACCAAACCTACCTACGACTTAAAAATCAGCTCATCTACAGTCACACTGATCTCTAATCCAAGCTAAAATAGGTTTGCATTTGCTAATGATATGTTGTAAACATATACAACAATATTCTGGTCAGACAAATCATTTTCACCGACACAAAATCATTTTCTGATAAACAATTAGCTGATCATACAAAAATGGAAAACTAGCCTCACTTCCACTGATTGGTTGAATCTTTTTCCCTCTTCAGTTGCCCGTACCATCCACACCCTTCCTCTGATCACCGGGCTCTCACCCTGGAACTGGCCTCTATTTTCCAATTTGGACCTAAGCCCTTCCGTTTTTTCCACATGTGGACTAGAAACCCACGATGTAAACAACTTGTCAACTCTTCCTGGTCCCCATGACAACATATCATTCATAGTAAAAAACTTCCACTTTAAAACCAAGAAACTTAGTCACTCCCTGACTAGATGGAACAAAAGTGAATTCCAAAACATCCTCAAGAACATCGAAGGAATACTCTCAGCCCTTAACAAAGCTCAAAATGCACAAGTCTCTGTGGATAATGCCACAACTATTGTTATCTTGGAAGATAGGCTCTCAGAACTTTATCTTCTAGAGGAACTCTTTTGGCGTAACAAATCAGGAGAATCATGGCTCAAGGAAGGAAATCGAAATACAAATTTTTTTCACTTGTCAGCCATACTTCGTAGAAAGCTTAATTTCATCCTGCGACTCCGTGACAAAAATAACAACTGGCAGTCGGATTTCTCCTCGAGCGGCGTCACCCTTAATGATTACTTTGAAAACATCTTCAAATCGTCAAACCCAAATCCTTGCCCCGACGTCGCTTCTCTTTTCACTCCCACCATTTCTGAACTGGATAATGTGAATCTTTTTCACATTCCCTCATAATAAGAAATTAAAAAACACGATCTTCTCCATGGGCAGTCACAAGGCACCCAGTCCAGAGGGGTTTCTTCACGCCTTTTTTTTCGACAATATTTGGATACAATCAGATTTGATGTGATAGCGGTTGTCACCAATTTTTTCAGGACTTATTTCTTGGATCCCAAGCTGAATGAAACTTTAATCGCTCTTATCCCTAAATGCACAAATCCTACCACTCCGGACAAATTCAGACCAATCGGACTTTTCAATGTGATATACAAAACCATTTGAAAGATTATTGCCAACAGGCTTAAACCCTTACTTGACAATAATATCTCCCTAAATCAATGTGCATTTTTGAAGGGTAGATCTATCACCGATAATGTAGCTTTGGCCCATGAAACCCTCTTTCAAATGAAACATTGTAAAAAAAAATAAAAATAAAGGTTAGATGACTATAAAGATCGATATGGCAAAGGCATACGATAGAGTGGAATGGTATTTCCTTACCCAAATCATGACTCAATTAGGCTTCTCAGCCGGTTGGATCCAAATGATATCTCAATGCATATCTATCTCCTCCTTCCGAGTCCTACTTAATAGTAGCCTTCTTCAGAGTTTCAGTCCCTCTCGAGGTCTTCGCCAAGGTGACCCACTATCACCTTACCTTTTCATTCTGGTGTTGGAAGCCTTATCCCGACGACTAGCTCAAGCTGAAGCTAATCGACAGATCATGGGCATCAGCATCCAACATAGATCACCATCGCTTAGCCATCTTCTCTATGCGGATGATCTTCTCCTTTTTCTGCAGAGATTCACTTTCGGAAGCCCACAATGTCAAAGAAATTTTTGCCTCCTACTGCACGATCTCAGGGCAAGCCGTTAATTATGACAAATCTTCAGTTTTCTACAACTCCAATGTTTATCCCAGACATGCAAAGATGATCAACTGAATCCTATGATCGAAGATGTATAACCCAAATGATAAATATCTCGGCTCCCCTTTGCTCTTATCCAATAAAAAATCAACTGATTTCCAATTCATGATCGATAAAATAGAGGCCAAACTTTCATCTTGGAAAGCAAAGGTACCGTCTCTAGCAGGTCGAACTGTAATGATCAAGGTGGTCATCAACTCCATCCATGTTTACACAATGCAGACCCTTCTCCTACCTTGCTCTATCACTACCAAGCTCGACAATATTGCAAGGAACTTTTGGTGGAATGGGATGGAAGTGAGCAAAGCCAAACACCTCTGCTCTTGGAATTGTATATATCTTCCTCGCTCTTTGGGAGGATTAAGCATCCCCAATTCCAAAAGCAGGAACCTAGCTCTTATGGCTAAAAACATCTGGCATGCTTTGTCTTACCCACAAAATCCGCATTCCCTTCAACTCGAGTCCATTTACAAGCATAACAAGAGTCTCTTTCAACTATCCCGTTCACCAGCCACAACCTCTTTTGCTTGGAGAGGGAATATCATTGTTCTTCAAATGATGAAAAATCAAATATTCTGGCAAATACGCTCTAGCACCACCATTGAGCTTTGGAAAGACTGTTGGGTCAAACTAGGGTTGGGCAGGTCCGGGTAACCGGCCCAAAAATCCAAAACCGAAGCCCGGACCGAAAATTTTAGACTTGGGATTTTATGGACCGACTTGGGCCGGTTAACCGAATTTTCTGGCCGGGCTGGGCCGGTCTCGGTCTAAACCCTATTTTTTCCCCTGTTACTATAAAACTCAAATATTCACACTCACATCCATGGCGACAAAAACGACCATTAAAGAAAACATTGGTGCGAGTCAATTGATGCTTCAATTCAATTAAACAACCATTAATTCAACAATATCTACAAACCTGATTAATGCAAAAAAGAAAATTGCAAAGTGGACCATCAACATCCATTCAAGTTCAACGTTTCATCTTCTCTGATCTCAACACTTTCAATGTTGTGATATGTTGTAGCAACCTCTAGTGCAAACCCACCATCAACTTCAATTCAAGTTCCAATTTCATCTTCTCTGATCTCACACTCACAGCCATGGCAACACGAGTAGGCTCTGCAAAGTGCAAACTGCAAACTGCAAACCCACCACCCTAACAATCGAACAAGGTTCGATGGGGGAGCTGGACGAGGACGACGGAGAGGACCTGGACTTCCTCCTCCCACCACCCATCGTGATCGGCCCAGACGAGAATGGGATCAAGAAGGCGATCGAGTACAAGTTCAACAAAGATGGAAACAAAGTCAAGATCACCACCACAACTCGTATTCGCAAGCTCGCCATGGCTCGCCTCAGCAAGCGCGCGCTTGAGCATAGATCTTGGAGCAATTTGATGATGTTGTTCTTGAAGATGTTGGGGAGAGATTGACCATGGTCTCTCTAGGGCTCATAGAGGCTCTCTAATTTCTATGGAGGAGATATTCTCGAGAGGCCTTTTGCACTATTTGTTGGACTATTTAATCCGGGCCAGGCCGGTTACCCGACGAGCTTTAGAAATGGAAACCGAGGCCCGGACCAGAAACTTCGGGCCGGGTCGGGCTTATAAAACCGAAACATTTATAATTTATAAAAACCGATCCGAACCGACCCGATCGGTCCGGTTGTCGGTTTGATCCGGGCTTTCGGTTCTAAATGCCCACCCCTAGGTCAAACCAGTACTTTGCCTGGAAGAATGTGATCTCACTGTGAATCCCAGTTCTGCAAGTCCAATCGACCTCCCAGCTACAATACCTGACCTTTGGTATTATAAATCAAACCAACTTCTTCATTGGAACTCAGAACTCATACTCTCCCTTTTCCCACTTTGAGTGGCAAAGGATATTTATAAATGTCACTATCAGACCAACAAATGAACTAGACACTCTGATCTGGAATGGGGATAAGAGAGGGCGCTTTTCGATCAAGAGCACAACACAAGTTTTTCTTGCTGAAACGACTCAAACGCCAACTTCCTCCTTTCGACCTCCCACCCTCTCCCCCAAAATGTACCGGATGTTTTGGTGGATTAAAGCCACAACTAGCGAGGTGATCCTCCTCTGAAGACTTGCACAAGACTTACTCCATACAATGTCAAACCTTCAACGCATCCACGTACCAATGGATAACTGTTGTATTTTCTGTCTCAAAAATTGTAAAGATGCCTTACACATCTTTTTCCTGTGCCCATTTATATCTAGATTATGACAACTATCTCTACTTCCTATCAATTGGCCAATCGCCCTCCCCTCCTCCAATGCTACGATAACTGATACCTTCTGATTCATGTGGGATACAGCCAAAGCTCACTCTTTAGTTACTAAGGAGATGTTATCACAATTTACGGCAGTTATCAAAACAATCTGGCATGTTCGTAATAATGTCATATTTCGAAAGATTAAATTCACCACAAATCAATTTTTTCTTCTCCCTTAACACCACCTGGACATCCTGGGCCAAACAATGGTTTGAAGTGCCACACCCTGATCAGGATAATATGAAAACACTCACTCTCCTGCCATTAGAACTTGGAAAATACTATCACGACTTTAACCAACACCCCCAACCGAGATAACATCATCGACCAACCCCCAAACAATCCAACCTCCCACCCACACACCCACCCCCCCCCCCCCCCCCCCCCTCTTACAATAACCCAAACCTCCAGAATTCACAAGATCCACTCACAACTCCAAGCAGCTAGAAACCACAGCATTAACACACACTCCCCACCCCTAGTGCTTCTCAGTGGAATGATTGTGATTACTTACGATGCTTGCTTTTTTTCTTCTTCCCAGAAATGCGCTATAGGTATTTTTGCGATGGATGACGGTGACAAAGTCCTAGCCAGGGTGGCCTCCCCAATCTCAGGCAAAATGTTCGATAGCACTATGGAAAAATGTTGGGCGACAGAGGCAGCTCTCATACTTCTCCAATCAAGACAATGGCGAACATGAGTTTTGCTTGGGACTCTGGTTCTCTGGTGACAATACTTAGCACAACACAACAGGATGATCAAAACAATTCATGCTGGATGTGGCCCTACAAAAAAAAGTCAATTCAGCAACGGCTAAAAACCGTTGCTAATTGTCAAAAACCCGTAGCTAAAATGAATTAGCAACGGCTCAAAAACCGTCGCAATACCGTAGCTATTTTAATCGTCGCTATTTGAATCAGCAACAGTAAACTATCCCGTAGCTAATTCGCAACGGCTAAAAATTGTCGCTAACTCGAAAAATTCCGTCGCTAAAGCTGTTTAAAATTTTGGCTAAGGTTGTCGCAAATTGAAAAATAGCGACGGTTTTTGCCGTGGCTATTTAGCGACGGCATGGAAGCCGTCGCTAAATTGCAAATCCAATTGACAAAACAGCCACGGTATTTGCCGTGGCTATTTAGGAACAACTTTGTTGCAAATCATATTGACAAATGAAAATTACAAATTACAAATGAAAATTCATTTTTTATAATGAAATTAGCTCTTAATGATTGTCCATTCTGAAAATTAATAGAAACTACCAGAACTAAACTTAATTGATCAAAAACATGACAGGATACTTAATTGATCAAAATTATAACAAAATTTACACAGAATCTCTAGAATATCATACAAAAATTACAAAAAAAAAATTACAAAGAATCCATACAAAAATTACTAAAAACCATAAATAAATTTTAAAAAAAAAAAATTATTCGATCTATAGAATATCTGAGATCAGATCTATCTGATCTCCGAGATCTCAGATCTGAAATCTCATTGCAACTAGGGAAAGGCGGGAAGGGAGGGGAGAGGGAGGCGGCCGGGATGGGTGTCGAGTGAGAGTTTTTTCCGGCTTTGGGTTTCTTCTCTGTTGCTGGGGTCTTCTCTACCACGGCGGACTTTTCCTCTGTGGGTTTCTTCTCTGCGGGTTGAGAGAAAATTTTTGGTTGAGTTGGTTGGTAGAGAAAATTTAAATTTATATATATAGAGAGAGGTAATTGAAGGGGATTCGTTGAGTTGGTTTCACGCGGATCGGTGACGTGGTTTGGTTTAGTGCGTTGGATTGAGCTAAAGTTTTTGGGTGTTATTGACGGTTGAGATGAGGTTTTATTTTTGTGTATAATTTACAAAAAAAAACAATTAGGGACGGTTTTTTGCTATAGCTAATAAAAAAATCTTTGTAAAACTTAGCGACGGTTTTTTGTCGTAGCTAAATGTTTTTGTGTATAATTTTTTTTTTCAAAAAAATCAATTAGGGACGGTTTTTTGCCGTAGCTAATAAAAAATCTTTATAAAACTTAGCGACGGTTTTTGCCGTAGCTAAATGTTTTTGTGTATAATTCTTTTTTCAAAAAAATCAAATAGGGGCGGTGTCACGCCCCGATCCTTAAATTTTTCGCCGTAGCTAATAAAAATTTCTTTGTAAAACTTAGCGACGGTTTTTTGCCGTAGCTAAATGTTTTTGTGTATAATTTTTTTTTCAAAAAAATCAATTAGGGACGGTTTTTTGCCGTAGCATATAAAAAAAGCTTTGTAAAACTTAGCGACGATTATTTGCCGTAGCTAAATGTTTTTGTATATAATTTATTTTTAGCAAAAAAAATCAATTAGCGACGGTTTTGTGCCGTCACAAAATAATTAGCGACGGTATTTAATGATTATGGGTTGAGTCAGCTATCAAAAGCATTAGCGACGGTTTTTTGCCATCGCAAATCTTTTAATTAGCGACATTTTGATACCGTCGCTAGTATCTGTAGCTATTGTAATTATATCCCTCTCGAACTAAACTTAGAAGCTCACGAGCTAGCCACCTCTGTTGGACACTTATTATGATTATTATATATGCATTATGCTTCATACAAAAAAATGGAGAACTAGCCCATTCTATTTTTCTGCTCCAATAGTCTCTCTTCAAGCAAAGGGATGGACTCTTTTTCTTTTCTTTTTTTCCTTTTTTCTTTTTGTTCAACATGATCATGTTTCTTGAACAAAAAAATCATTACAGTATAAGCATTACACAAGCAAAAAAAAAAAAACATTTTATAGTGGCAGGAATAAAGATCAACCTAGAAATAATGCAACATAAAACAGTTTTCTATGAGACGGGAATGAAGTTGATCAAAGCAACTCATGACTTTTCCACCATCTAGCATGGAAGGTAGGAGTCCTAAAGTACATATAACCCTAATTTCTCAATCATCATTAGATTCGTATACTTTACTAGAGTTCCCACTAACAATTACTTTAATTTGTTTTTTCAAAGTTATGTGTTCACATTCTTTACAATCTACACCTGGAGTGATAGATTTAATTGAATGGTTGAGCTTAATAGTTAAAATGATTCTGATGCAAAATACCGAAAGCATGCTCTAGTCTCTACCAATAATGTTGCTGAAGGAAGCTTGTGGAATACATGAAGGGAAGATAATATTCTGGTTTCCTTCTCCAGAATGTGGCAACTGGATCCTTTAATCGATGGTCCATGACCAAAGCTGACCAAAGGAATTTGTATTACAGCTCTCTAGACCTACACTGACTCACCATTATATTGAAAGCGCTCTAAAACGAAAGACGCTTTACAGTAGTCATGGAGGATTCTCAGTGTAGAATATAAGGCATCATAAATGACTGCTCAATACAGGCAAGAGATATGCTAAGAAAGGGATTTTCTGGACTTAGCAGAAGTGCATGAATAGAAATTCAACTAAAAAAAGAGAAGTAAAGAAGAAAGAATAAAGCAGAACAAAAGCTTCTTTTTCAAGGGTTACAACTTCAAAGATTTATATTCAAAGCTTTTAATACATGTGCCTCCCTTAAGCTTTATTTGCTCTTTAATTTTCTTTTTTCCTGTTTATTTTTTCTTTCCTTCTTTTTGGTTCCTTTCTTCTATATCGGTCTTTCTGCCAAGACATGGATGGGTTAAACTTAAATGTAAATCACAGATACGGTTCCTAAACCTTAACATCCATATAGAAACATTGCATTGACAGGGCATCCCTGGTAGTCAGCTAGGAGCAACTCAAGAAAGCCCAATGAAGCAGAACGTCTGCAGGGGACATAAAATCATCATGAGCTAAAAGAAAGCTTGAAGGAGGTTTCGGGAACAAATCATTTGTTTAGCATGCAGAACACCACAAAACTTCCGTTTGTAAATAAAGAATCAAGTTCTTTCCATCCGTTCTCCAACACAACACCACGAGGTACTTCCACTAATTACCCAACTATTCCATTAATATTATTCCTTCTCCCTAAGCCTACAAATTTACCTAGTTATTCCTTTCTTTTACTTTTTCTATTTAGGACATCTTTGCTTCAAAATTGAGTTTTGGATTTCTTGCGTGGTTCTGCTTCCTACCAGCTTCTTCTTGCAGCATAACACGAAAGGGGGACCATGAAGCTGGCCAAATACCACAAAGAATCATCATTAACAATTTTCAGAGCCGATTTCAAGAAAGAGAGAACCAGTAAATGTGCTGTTTGCAGAAACGAGAACCCTGTCTGGAGTAAGAAGCTCCTCTTCAACCTCAATGATCCCTAGTTCCTCCATCAATAACAAATTGGATTCCAGGTCTAAAGCAAGAGGAAGCCAGTACCTTTCATCAGCTTCATTTGAAGGTATGCATTCACATTTATATAACTCTAATATCAGAAGTCTTCTCATTTCCTAAACTTACAATCAGCTAGGAAACTAAAATTTGTATTATTCTGAATCGATATCCACTCCATCTTGTTAAACGCCTTGTCCATTACAACTGTTAGTACTATGATCTTGATATTACTCTTATATACTACAGTTAGTACCATGATAATCTTGAGTGATACAAAATAGAAGTGAGGACTCCATTGCTGCCAGGACAAAGGTAGCGCAAACTCACTGAATTCCTGACTGATACTCGATTTCTTGTGCAACAGCAGATACGTCTAAAGTGCCGTTACCGTGACCAGTATTGCTGTTCCTACTGTTCTTAGCCCTGCAGCTAAAGAAATCAAGGAAACCATATAAACTTCAGACAAAAATAGTATATAGTAAGTTTTTTCAGGAGCCAGGAACATTGGCAGAGAAGCATCCAAAAAGTACTCTAACAACCATGCATCCACAATCACAGCCCAACCAGGAGTTCAAATTGAAGGACACAAGCCCTCAGCTGGGAGAACGATGGCCAGGAGGAGGAGTTCGTGGAGGCGGGGGATGGATGGGTGGAGACAGATTCACCAGCACGTACGACCTTGTTGAGCAGATGCACTATCTGTATGTCCGAGTAGTCAAGGGCAAGGACCTCCCAACGAACTCCATTACTGGAAGCTGTGACCCATATGCTGAGGTGAAACTCGGAAATTACAAAGGGACAACAAGGCACTTTGAGAAGAGAACCAATCCTGAGTGGAAGCAAGTGTTCGCATTTTCCAAAGACAAGATCCAATCTTCAGTACTCGAGGTCTTTGTCAGGGACAGAGAGATGGTAGGAAGAGATGATTTCCTCGGGAAGGTGACATTCGACATGAATGAGGTGCCGACAAGGGTTCCACCTGACAGCCCTTTAGCACCACAGTGGTACAGGCTAGAGGACCGCAAAGGGGAGGGCAAGGTGAGAGGTGAGATCATGCTTGCAGTGTGGATGGGAACACAAGCTGATGAAGCCTTTCCAGAAGCCTGGCACTCAGATGCTGCTTCAGTTAAGGGAGAGGCTGTATATAATATTCGGTCTAAGGTCTATGTATCACCAAAACTGTGGTACCTCAGGGTTAATGTGATTGAAGCACAGGATGTACAACCAAATGATAGAAGTCGTCTCCCAGAGGCTTTTGTCAAAGTTCAGGTTGGCAGTCAGGTGCTCAAAACCAGGACATGTCCAAGCCGTACCACAAATCCACTCTGGAATGAAGATCTGGTCTTCGTAACAGCTGAGCCCTTCGAAGAATTATTGGTTCTATCAGTTGAGGATAGAGTGCATCAGTCCAAAGACGACGTGCTGGGGAAGATAAGTTTGCCACTCACCCAGTTTGAGAAGCGTATGGACCACCGACCAGTTCATTCTCAATGGTTCAATCTGGAAAAGTTTGGGTTTGGTGTTCTGGAAGCAGACAGAAGAAAGGAGCACATATTTTCAAGCAGGATTCACCTAAGAGTGTGCCTCGAAGGTGGTTATCATGTACTTGATGAATCAACTATGTACATCAGCGATCAACGCCCAACTGCACGACAACTCTGGAAACATCCAGTTGGAATACTGGAAGTAGGAATCCTAAGCGCCCAAGGTCTGCTGCCAATGAAGACGAAGGACGGTCGAGGGGGTACAGACGCTTACTGCGTAGCAAAGTACGGGCAGAAGTGGGTGCGGACCAGAACTATAATGAGCAATTCGAGTCCTAAATGGAATGAGCAATATACATGGGAGGTATATGACCCCTGCACAGTTATCACATTAGGAGTGTTCGACAACTGCCATTTGGGTGGCAATGACAAACCAGGCAGTGGAGGTCCAGCAAAAGACTCGAGAATTGGAAAGGTGAGAATTCGACTATCAACCCTAGAAGCAGATCGTATTTACACCAACTTGTATCCTCTTATTGTTCTGCAACCCTCTGGGGTGAAAAAGATGGGGGAACTCCAGTTAGCAGTGCGATTCACTTGCCTATCTCTAGCCAATATTATATATCTCTATGGACATCCACTACTTCCAAAGATGCATTACCTACATCCACTCACAGTTAACCAATTGGACAGCTTAAGGTACCAGGCCATGAACATAGTGGCTGTGAGGCTTGGAAGGGCTGAACCCCCGCTCAGAAAAGAGGTTGTGGAGTACATGTTGGATGTTGATTCTCACATGTGGAGTATGAGAAGAAGCAAAGCCAACTTCTTCAGGATAATGTCACTACTTTCAGGGTTTATCACTGCAAGTAAATGGCTTGATGATGTTTGTCACTGGAAGAACCCCATCACGTCAGTTTTGGTTCATATTCTATTCTTGATACTAATATGGTATCCAGAACTAATAACTCTTTTTCTCTACATGTTCCTCATTGGAATATGGAACTACAGGTTCCGGCCAAGGCACCCCCCACACATGGATACTAGACTCTCTTGGGCAGAAGCAGTTAACCCAGATGAGATGGATGAGGAATTTGACACTTTTCCAACATCCAAGCCTCAAGATGTCGTCAGACTGAGATATGATCGCATCCGAAGTGTGGCTGGAAGGATTCAGACCGTGGTGGGGGACATTGCAACACAGGGTGAGAGATTCCAGTCTCTGCTTAGTTGGAGAGACCCAAGAGCAACCAGCCTCTTCATAGTCTTTTGTCTCTGTGCAGCTGTTGTATTATATGTCACGCCGTTCAGAGGGCTAGCCTTTATCGCAGGCATATACATGCTCCGCCACCCCAGGTTTCGGAGCAAAATGCCTTCTGTTCCCAGCAACTTCTTTAAAAGATTGCCAGCAAGGACTGATAGCTTGCTCTGAGATCGACTAAGCTCTTCCTGCTCAAAGACCATCCATCACTTGTTGATTTCCTAGTAAACTTGAATGATGCAGCTTCTCAAAACCACTTTTTTATGAAGAAATTTGTAAACTATTGTGCTACATTAATTTGTGCGAGTTGTATTTGTATGTTTTTTTTTTTTTTTTTTTTTTTGGGGGGGGGGGGGGGGGGGGGGGTTGACACCACTACTTCTTTTCTTTTTTTAAACCTACTAAGGGACACCACTAATAAAAGGGGTTCCCAAATATGTTTGGAAATTTTTTGGCCAAAATTATTTTTTTTGATAGACTAGGGCGAGAATGAAACCCTTTCTCGCACTCGCATCATCTCTCTCTCCCTCCCAAGCTCGCCGGAACGAACCCCCATTGCCAGCGTCTTTCAACTTTTCTCTCTCTCTTCTAGTCCCCAACTTCGTTTGATTGAAGTAATTACATATAAATGGATGGGTTTAGTGAAGGTTATTATAGTAAGCTTGAGGATAATAATGGTGGACGTGAGGATGAGCATTGTAGACATGAAGGTGTGCATCATGCTCCATTTATAGGAGAAAACGACTAAGATGAAGAATTTGAGATAAAAAACAACTTACTCCACTTGAAGTAACACCCTCCCGGGCTTTACTTGAGATGAAGCCACATTGTTATTGTTAGGGTTATTTGTAAAAAAATTGTGGCGGGTGAATTTTTCTTCTCTAAAACTTGTTTGTTTGTTGTTGTTTGTCTCTGTGTAGTTGTTGTATTATATGTCATGTCGTTCAGAGGGCTAGCCTTAATAGCAAGCCTATACATGCTCTGCCACCGCAATTTTCAAAGCAAAATGCCTTTTGTTCCTAGCAACCTCTTTAAAATATTTGACCGCAAGGACTCACAACTTGCTATTAGAGTAAGCTCTTACTGCTCAAAGACCATCACACGTTCATATTAGTCTAGATTCCACCTTTCCTAGCAAAGATGAATACTACGGCTTCTCAACACAACTTTTTAAGAAAAAAAATTGTAAACTATTGTGCTACATTAATTTGTGCATGTTGTATTCGTTTTTTGTTTTATTTTTTTGGTCTTTTGTTTATCATATTTGTTTTTGGGCTTTGACTTTTTGACACCACCATTTCCCCTAAGGGTCACCACCTATAAAGGGATTTCCAAATATGTTTGGGAACTCTCTGGCCAATTTTTTTATTGACCAGGGCGAGAACGGAGCCCTTTCTAGCAATGTATCTCTTTCCCTCCCAAGCTCGCTAGACGATCCCCTGTTTTCGGCGTCTCTTGTCCTCTCTCGACTTCTCTTTCTCTCTTTTAGCTCCCCCAACTTCGTTTGGAAGTAGTTTGGTTGAAATTTTTACGTAGACATGGATGGATTTAGTGAAGGTTATGATGGTAGACTTGAGCATGATAATAGTGGACGTGAGGGTGAACATTGTAGACGTGAGGGTGTGCATTATGCTCTATTTATATAAAAAATGACGAAGATGAACTCCACTTGAGATGAAGCCACATTGTTATTGTTACGGTTATTTGAAATTTTTGTTAGGGTTTGTAAATTTTTGTTTTGGTGGGTGGATTTTTCTTTTTTAAAACTGGTTTGTTTATTATTGTTTCTCTCTGTGTAGCTATTGTATTGTCACGTCGTTCAGAGGGTTAGCCTTTATTGCAAGCCTATATATGCTTTGCCATCCCATGATTCGGAGTAAAATGCCTTATGTTCCCAACAATTTCTTTAAAAGATTGCCAGCAAGGACTAACAGCTTGCTCTCATAGTAAGCTCTTCCTTGCTCAAAGACCATCACTTGTTCAAAGATGAGTACTGAGGCTTCTCAATACTACTTTTTATGAAGAAATTTGTAAACTATTGTGCTACATTAACTTGTTCATATCACTTGTATTTGTTTTTTGTTTTTGGTTTTTTGTTTTTTGTTTTTTTTGGTCTTTTGTTTGTCATATTTGTTTATGGGCTCCGACTTTTTTACACCATTTTCCCTTTTGACGCTGCCACCTTTTTTGAACCTACTAAGGGACTATCAATAAAAGGGGTTCCCCCCAAACATGTTAGGGAACTTTTTGGCTAAAAAAAATTTAGATCGACCAGGGCAATAACGAAGCTATTTCTCGCACTCAGAACGTCTTTCTCTCCCTCCCTCCCAAGCTCGCCGAAATGAACCCCAATTGATCTCAACATCTCTTTATCTCTTCTAGTTCGCCAACTTGATTTGGAAGAAATTTGGTTGAAATTTTTACCTGAAAATGGATGGGTTTAGTGAAGGTTATGATGGTTGACTTAACGATGATAATGGCGGACGTGAGGGTGAACATTGTAGACATGAGGGTGTGCATCATGTTTCATTTATAGGAGAAAACAAAGAAGATGAACAATTTCGAGATGAAGAACTCACTCCACTTGAGGTAACACCCTCCACTTGATATGAAGCCACATTGTTATAGTAAATATGAGGGTCGACTTCTTTTTTTTCTCTCCCATTTCTTGTTTACCCTTTTCCGCAATCACCATTTGGCTAGACATCGTCATTGGTCGTCTATCAACTAGATCATCATCACCATAACCAGCTGAAGAAGACGAGTCCTTGTTCATCTTTACTATATTGAACATTGAAAAAAATAATCCATTTCACAGGTAAAGAAATTGCACATGCGAGTGCGAGACTACAAATCGCATTGGTCTGTGCAAACCAAATAAAGGGATTCACACATGCGAGTGCAATTTGTATTTTCGCGCAAACCTGAGCATGGACAATTGTTTTGTTCACACGGATCTCTACGTGTGGGAGGTGGTTTCAGTAACAATCGATTTTTTAATGCGATTTCAACTTCGACTTCGAATTGCCCAAAAAGTAGTTGATTTTTTATACTGAGCAACCAACCAACAATGCGGCAACACACTATCGATTGCAATGTAGTCGCGCACACAATATCAATTGCACAGGCTGTCACGCACACTCAGTCACCAACTCACACACTTGCACCAAATTGTACACAACCTCTCGTTTTCACCAAATCACACACAACCTTTCACGCAACCTCTTTTTTTTCCCTTTTGTTTGCCTTTATTTTGCTTAAGAGACAGTGGGGGAGTAGAGTAGTAAGAGAGGGAGGGGCTTGGTTGGCTAGTAAATGCGAAGTTAATAGAAGAAAATGGGAGGGACAATGAATCAAAATATGAGGGTGGGAAAAATCTATTGAGAGATAGAAGAGTGTGGAGAGAAATTTTTTTGAGAATTTAGAGTTTATATTGACGGTGTACACAAAAGTAGTAGTGGTTTTGTTGGTGTTAGACAAAAAAGTACTAGTGTTGGACAGAAAGGCAGGGGGGTGTCAAAGAGGAAAATGGTAGTGTCGAAACCATGTTTATGGGTCGATTTATATTAATAGCCACAAAATTCAAACAAAGCAAAAAATAGGCAAGTGGAAGCAAACTAGTGTGTCAAAAACAGATGCTGCATTGAGTTTGACAATCCTATACGATCGCCAGAACAAGACATCCCTAAGACAGTATTGAGTTTGACAATCCTATATGGTGCCCAAAACCAGCAATGGTACAATGTAAGGTTATTTTGAAGGAAAGCATTTCCAAAATATCCATATCAGAATTTTTCTGCAGAAAGCATCTTAATTAAATATTTTAAACTGGATAAGCAAGATACCGGAACATGAAGTAGAATGCTATAACTCATCAACCGCAACTTCTAGTAATGACTCAAAAACTGATCCAACAAAAATGCTCAAACATCCATCGCATAAGATCTATACTGCTCATCTAATCACATATGGTCCACAACTCATAATTTTAAAAAGAAAACACCCAGCATCATCCAAGCTTAACAAAGAGGCAAAGCATCACAGATCACTATAGCATGGGACTTTCCTCTAAAACACTAGCTCATGGGGTTTCATGCCTGATCTAAGAGAAAACCTTGCAGCTAAGTATGTTTTCAAGTCTGGGATTCCTTCAATGGCCTTTATCAAAGCCGCATCCACAGATTTTTGATCATCTTTCTTCTCCCGCGGAAGAACATTCTTTTCCTATATTTGAGAAAGGTAAATATCAGAAATGGATCAATAAATGCTAAAATCTCTTTATCGCAACACAATGGAACAATACTAACTTCTTTATCTGCTTCGAAAAACTCGCCCTCTGTCTTCTTTTTCTTCTTCTCAGCTTCCTTCGCAAAATATTTGTCATCAAATTTCTCGAGATTCAAACCAGAAATGTCAACCTTGGTGGAAGTCGCAACGACGTATGACTGGTTAACACGACGTAAAGGAACTCCATTGACCTTGAAGGGTCCTGCAGCAATACAATGAATGACACATCAGTTCCCAATCCAAAATTTGTGGTGAATAGCATAGCACAGGAAAGTGAGAAAAAAAATGAAACAATTTCAGGAAAGGTAATCTTAAAAAATGAGTGCCTGAATATATTATTTACAAACAAAGAAGATAACTTTAAGTGACAAGGTTCAACAACAACTACAACAGTTCTACATGGGAGATCTTTTACAATAAAGGCTACTCTCAAGTATAATTGATTACATTTGTTGATTCATAACTGCCTACTCAAATTTGTTATCATCAAGTCTTATCATAATTTTGCCTAGTAAATACATTAGAAATTACTACTATAAATAATTACGATGTCTTTTAGTCACACCAAAAGAAGAACATTAATTTTAATTTGATTGTTTGCTCTCTCTACCAATTTCACATGCTTAGAAATCAAATAACAGCATGTATAAGAAAATGCTTTTTATTGATGATCGTGAAATTTAACATTTTTTATAACTAAATTTTTTTTTGTGATGAGCTTTCGAAAGCCAAAGCAAGTTTAGAGTATATAGCTCCTACATATACACAGTTCACTGGACATTTCTATTTCAGGCTTTCTACTCTTTAAACTTGCATATTTCATGGTTTTTTATCTCTGTATCATGTTATTCAAAAGATTATCTTTGGAAGGGAGGAAGAGAATAAAATATATCAGTGATCGATATTCATCTCTTTGGTCTTCATCATGTCATGTGTAATGCATGTCATGTGGAGGCACAACAACATGTGCCAAACACACATTACATCAAAGCATGTCTCAGACTTGAGGAGCACTGTGAGAAATAAACATATCTCTCCGTTTTACATACTAAATATTTATAGTCTACAATCAGGGGATAAGACTTGAACCTATGACCTTGTCCAAAGATATAAGTTGCTAACATTAGAGCATATATGGCATTGCCCTAGTAGATGCAGAGATTTATGGTTAACAATAAAAATGTCAAACATTTTTTCTAGAAAACAAATTCGATACTAAATTTGGAGCCTTTTGGATTCAGGGCCAGTACAGTAGCACCACTTGCATCACACAGGACCTGCATAGAAGGCATAACCCACTAAAATGCACAGGAAGGTGCGGCCTAAGGTGTGAAGTCCCAGCTCTGAGGTTGTGCAACTGCACTGATCCCTTGAATCCAAAAGGGACAAAATTCCTTCTTCTTTTTTTCATTTCATTAAAGATGTTTGACATTTTAATTATTAAGAAAAAATTTACACATCTGCAGTAAGGTAATTCCAAACTCCACGGGTCTAGATTTTTTTCTAATTTTTTTTAATACATTTAGACCCGGCATCAAATTTGGACACCCACTATAAGCTAAATACAATAGGCAGGTTCAAGTGAGGAGGGAAAAATAGTGTCTAAGGAGAGGTGGGTAAACAACAACAACCCAGCTAAAGCCAGACGTTTGAAATAGCACCAGACTTTTTGCGCTATTTCAAACAACGCTCAACTTCAGCCCGATGGAGGTATAAATATATCCCTTCTTGAATCCATATAAGTCTCCAAACTTCATTTTAATAGCTTAAAAGTGAATTAGATCCCAGTGACTAGGGGACTCAAGACTCCATTTAATCGGCTTATAGTGGGCACTCTAGATCACCAAACTTTTACTGCTCCAATGATGAACACCTTACCCTTTTTTGACAAGGTCATAGGTTCAAGTCTTACTCCCTAAACTAATTTTTTTAAGATACATATAAGAAGTTGTGTATGTATAATAGCAACAAAATATATATTTATAGGCTCGACCGGACACTTACATCAATAAATCAAAGGGATGGCGGCATCAGTATGACAAAATGCTAACACTAATCAAAATTAGTAATTATTACATGTGTACATAGCCTTATATATCAAAAAATTTGTAACTATTGGTGTTATATATGACAAACAATTTGTTATCAGACATTAACTACATTTTTAGTTGGAACATGTATAAGACACTGGCATGTTTTTTACGTAAAGCACCACATTAATAAACACTTTGATATGTAAACTGTCAATACAAACTAAATGAAATAAGAGATGAACTCACCTGTAACAAGTAGTAACCCAGATGTAAGTTGCTTCAGAAAAACGACTCTCTTGCCCTTAAACCTTCCTGCAAGGATGATCAGAACAGTCCCAGGAGTAATACTTGCTCTGAAATCCCAAAAACACACGCAAGAAAAGACAAATGGAATCAAAACCATAACTCAGAAACACAAAACCAATGAAGATCTTCAAAAATAAAAATAAACCCAATGAAGAACAGTACCTAAGCTTGGTGGGTTTGTGTTTCCTCTTATTTACAAGGGGTTTTTTCACATCATCAGCTGGGTAGAACTTGGGGGGCTTTTCGGCAGGTTTGGGTTCCTCTGGCTTGGCGTCGTGGCGAGGGAAGACGCCTCCGTTCTTCGCCTTGATTGCCCAGAGACCACGCTTGTGGTACATCTTGGACCTCGAGAACTTTCCGATCCCGCGGATCAGATCGGGGTTTCGGCTCGCCTTTCTTACTGTCTTCGGCGCCATTGAAGCTCTCTCTCCCTCTCTCTCTCTCTGTAAAAAAGAAATGGCGATTTTAGAAGAGAAACCCTAGTGGGTCTGAGCTAGGCCTTTATTACGGTCGAGACTGAAGTTCTCTCAGCACCCCCACTCACTCTGAACACACCTGTATAATACGCACCCCATATTTTATTAAATTTTGGAGCTCCTACAATGGAATGGAATGGATATGGGAAGAGCCAAGTTGGAAGTTTATGGCAAAGTTGAAGCATTGGACTCCAGAGGAAGCATGAAAGCCAAATATGAGTTTTGAGTCCTAAGCATTGGATGTAGTTTCATGCTTCAATGGATTGCCAAAGGTTAATGGGTAATTCTTGACAACAATGTGGTGTCTGCCACGGGATTCAGATGCCAAAATTAAAATAATGCATTTAGGAAAGTATTTATTTCTCTGTGTTTACAGAGATAATTATGAATATAAAAATAGTTACCCTAAAATAACTGTGTTTGCCTATTTATAGATGTAGGAGGAGTCAACTGCTCGCATATGAGTGGACACGTGACAGGTATCGGGAGCCAACTGCTCGTAGACGAGTGAGACATGTGACAGATCGGGAGCCAACTGCTCGTAAACGAGTGAAACAAGTGGCAAGTTGGGAGCCATTGATGGTTGTAACTTTCCATTGATGGTTGTAACTTTCCGTAGATGGTTGTAACTCCCTTCAACAGTTGTAACTTCCGTGAATGGTTGTAACTTTCCGTAGATGGTTGTAACTTTCATCGACGGTTGTAACTTCCCATTTTGAAATACCTTTCTTGCAAGTTCATGTGTTCAGCTGAGTATGGTGGTCAGTGCCGAACACTATTCCTCTGCTAAAAAAAATTGTTATTCCGAGTTGCATTAGGCCCAGATTTGGGCTTTTGTACTTGTATCCGATTTGGGATGGCTTCTTGGGAACGACTAAGATTTTTGGGCTTTCTTATCCTCATGGGCTAAAGATTATTTTTGGCTTCAACAAATGCTCATCATCTCCTTTTGCTTTTGAGCTGACCGTTTTTCTTTTCCTTCTTATTTAAAAGCATAGGAGATTTATTTTCACTAAAGAGTTTCGCCAAAAATAGATGTTGAATGCCTCTGATCTTGCTGACTTATTTGTCTCTATTGATAAGGCTTCTTTTGAGAGTTTTTTTTAAAGACAAATTAGAATTTCAAGAAATCAGCTAGAGTTGAGGTCGACGTCTTTGTTGGGGAGGAAATATCTCTTAAAAATAAGAAGAAGAAAAAGAAGAAAAACTTCTTGGATTGGCCTTATTGGTCGTGAGAGATATCTCTGAGACCTGAAATTTCTTCTGCTGTTGAAATGTAGTATGCTGAAGACAAAATAATTTGCGTGTAGAATCTCTCCTGAAGATGGAGTGATCTAGATGAGTTACACAAAGTACTTTTTGAGGCTCTTGGACTTTGTCTAAGTAGTTGATCATCCTTATATGCTTTAGCATGTATTCACCAGATGTCGTAGACCAACAAGCAAGACCTCGTATTTTGCTTCATTATTGGAGATTTTGGAACCAAGTGTGATGGCTTGTTCTACCATGGATTCATCGGATGTAAATAAAATGTCCTGTTCCAACACCCTTGTGATTTGACAACCCATCCACACATAAATATCATATATCTTTGGGTTGACATGTCTCTGTTTCAGCATGAGTTGAGGAATCTTCCTTTCTCGAAGGTCGCGGCACTAATCTATTGGTTGATTTTGTTTCCCTGGTTGAGGATTGAGCAAATTCTTCCATGAAATTTGCTAAGGCTTGAGCCTTTATAGTTGTCCTCGGCTATTAGATCAAGTCGTATTGGCTCAACTTTATCGCCCATTTTAGGAGTTTTTGACAAGCATCCGAGCGGAAGTTGCGCCCCTAGTTCTTCTCTGATGAGGGTTGAGCTAACTGTTATTTGAAACAACTTTTTTATCGAACTTATATTGAAGTAATGTTCTATTTCATTCAATTTTGCTTTTAGTCTGTTGACTTAGAAATATTTTCATGGATGGCGCAAAAGCTTGATTGGACTCCTTCATGGGTTCCAATATGCTAAGTTGAAACTTAAGCATATCTTGAGGATTTAGAAATTAATCATGGATTAAAATTTGTCTATCTTGAAAATATTGTGTGATTTGTTGACCACTTGAAAAAACTTTAACGGATTTAAGTAGTCATGAGTAAGATGTTTCTATGCTCAGTGATTGATTAATTAAATTACTCACGGAGAATGTTATCCTATACTAAGGTGCTAGCCTCTACTGAGGCATTTTGTTTGTGTAGTTTGCCGACCACTTGACTAAACTTAAACAGATTTAAGTAGTCATGAGTAAAATGCTTTTGTGCATTGAATTACCCACTCATTGAGAGTGTCATCTTCTACTGAGGTGTGATCCTCTACTGAGGCATTTTGCTTGTGTGGTCTCCTGACCAACTAAACTTGAACGAATTTAAGTAGTCCTGAGTAAGATGCTTCTATGCATTAAATTACCCACTCACGAATAGTGCATCCTCTAATGAGGTATGATCCTCCACTTAGGCATTTTGCTTGTGTGGTTTGCTGACAACTTGACTAAACTTAATCGGATTTAAGTAGTCCTGAGTAAGATGTTTTTATGTTCAGTGATTAATAACTTAATTACCCACTCACGGAGAGTATCATTATAAATAGATGCTTGTATTTCTGAATGTCGTCCACTGCAGAACATGTAGAATAAGTTCTAACATCCATCAGTTTGGTGTCCGTGGGAACAACAAAGTTCCTAAGAAAAAAATGATAACATCCTTCCTTTACAGTCCAGAAAGATGGTAACCACGAGATCTCGCAGTAATGGAGAAATCATTGAGCCCTCAAACCGGCGGAATGCTGCCAGTTTCGACGGATCCGACCCTGCAGGGGGAACAACCCTAGACCCCACGCCGACGGCAGCCTCGATGGACTTTAGGGTGGATCGATTGGCAACCCAAGTGCAGCAAATTGCACTAGCGGTGGAGATATTCACTTAGCGGAACCCTCCACCCGTAGAAGGAGACAAGGAGTCACAAAAAGCTTTGTCCCAAGCAAGCACTAGATAGCACGTTCAGGAGAATCATTGTGCTCCAGTCAACTCTCAGTGGACCAAAGGTGGAGGAGCGGTCAACGAAGACCTGACATCTAAGGCCGACAAACTCGCCTCGCAAAACCCCCTCTAGCTTGGGGCCACCAATCCAGACGTGTTATACAACCTCACTATCGCCCCATTTATGTATCACATCATAAACGACCCACTGTCGAAGAAGTTTAGCCCACCAAAGCTGGAGTTTTATGACAGGACAACAGACCCGTCCGATCACTTACGCCATTACCAGCATGTGATGGCATTGAAAGAAGGGCCTGAAGCAGTAATGTGTCAGTCTTTCCCACCAGCCTGAAGAAAACAGCGTTGACCTGGTTCCACAGTCTCCCTCTGAACTCTATTGACTCGTTTCAGATGCTAACCAAAACGTTTATTGCCCCCTTTGTCTGTAGCCAACGGATCAGGGAGGGCCCGCATTACCTGCTCACCCTCAAACAGAAATCGAACGAGACGCTGAGAGAGTACGTCACACGCTTCAATGATGAGTTAACTCTCATCAACGACTGCACCAATGACACCTCGATCATGGCCTTAACCTCGGGTCTAAGGAGAGGCTGGTTCTACGACTTCCTCACTTTGGAGCCTCTGACTGACATGGCGGACTTGATGAAAAGCACCGAGAAATACATCACTCTCGATGAGATATTGGCCGCCAAAAAGGAAGCAAAAGCTGAAAAGAAACCATCTGGTCCCAAAGACAAGAAGAAGGGAAAGAAACAGGAGGACGGTGACAAAAATAAGAGGAAGCGGAATGACAGCAAGACAGACTATGGCCGCACAAGCAAGATAAGGCCTCCAACTTCATTGGATCCAAATCTGTTACTTCCCTCAACTCCAACCTATCTGACGTCCTCAACACCATTAAGAGTTGGCCATCTGTGAAGTAGCCCGCCAAACAACAAGGAGATCCCCACCGGCGCGATAACAACAAATATGTTCATTTCACAATGAGGGCGACCACGACACTGAGGACTGCAAGAGTCTCAAAAGCGAGATTCAGTACTGGATCAAGAAAGGCAAGCTCAAAGAATTCTTGAGCCCAGAAAAGAGACAAGACCGGGCAAAGGAAAGGGAAGATGTAAGATCCATAGATTTTGTTTAAAAAAAATTTATTGGAGGGTGGGGTGTACTCAAAAAATTTGGTGGGGGCACATAGCCACCCACACTTTAAGAGAGAAAACCCCCTTTCTTCTTCCTTCTTTTTCTTTTTTTTTCTTCCAGGGAGCAACTCTCCCTCCGTTTCATCTTTTTCTCCGGCGAAATTTCGCGAGATTCGCCATTATCTCCTCTCGAATCTCATCCCCTCTTCCTCATTTTTCTTCCTTTTTCTCCTCTTTCCTTCTTGCAGGAGTTTTTCGCTTTAAAAATCGAGAATTTCAGGGTGTGTGGCTTGCTCGGAGTTGTCATTGTCGGTGCTGGCAATGCGGCTCTAATCAGTTTCTCAGGTGGTGGTTGGGGCGTCATTTGGAACTTGTAAACCCCACATGCAATGGTGGTTTAAGGGTTGGCCAAAATTTCAAAAAAAATAAATCAGTGTGCATGTTCGTAAAGAAGGTTCTTCTGCGTGAATCCGGGCTTTGGGCGCGTGGGTAAGCTGCAAATTCGTAATTTTAGTTGTCTTTGGACCTATTTCTGGCATGTTGTGCTGTTCGAAGGCGATCAGACCGGAGCAGGGTGGGTTTCGGTGAGTTTTTGTCGAATTTTGGGTGTTCGCCGGACTTAATTTGTTGGTAAGTATTATTTTAGTCATGCGCCGGTTGTAACTTATTTCTTTTTCCAGTTTTCAGCTAGTTTGCTCACTTTTGAGTCCGCCTTGCAGTTTTAAAAAAAAAATCATTGGTCCAGCATTCGCTGTTTCGTGAGTTGTGAGCTTCGACCGGTAAGATTTGGGTTCTGAAAACCCATTCCGCTCAGGTGAGTGTAACTATAATATTTAACTTGAGAAACATTTATCTTAAATCTTGAATTTAATTTTTACATTATGCCGTCGATTGTGTATAATTGAATCCAAGTCTGAAATTTGGGGTTTTTGGAGATTTCGATGGTTGTGTTGGTTCTTTTGTGAATGAATTATGTATTGAGTTTTCTGAAAGCATGATATACAAGAATGAAATCGAATAGTGGTTGAATTTGGGTGTGATTAGGCTTTGGTGTAATGACATTGGGTTTGTATGCTTCGTTTTCGAGTTTGCATAGTATGACACGGTCAGATTATTGTTTCGGTTTAATGACCTGATTTTTAATTGAAAATTTTAATAGACTCAGTAGGTCATGTTTTACCGTAGATTGTCAAGTCTTGAGCATGTATGACAGTTCGACTCGAATGAATTTATTGTGGTGTATTGGGCCATGTTGGGACCCTAGCGTAGTCGTGGATTTATGAAAATTGCCTAATTGATTATGGTTCCACATCTGTTACATTAGATTCTGTATAGACTCGTAATACGTGCATGTTGATATTAGTGTATGTGTTTTTACCTCGCTGTAATGCATATTGTGCCGATGCTTAGGAGCTTGCTCACATCGTGAGTTTGATGGTGCTTGAGATGACTCGCACCTATAGACATTGAGGACGTTATTGCATGTGGCAAGCTTGCTGAGGTGCGGTGAGCTCCCGCACGCACTTGCTACTAGAGAGTGCAGTAGGACGGGTCCCGGAGGACGTGCTTTGGAGATTACTCGTTTTCCCTCCCAACGCGCTTGAGTTGGATTTGTATTAGGTTGGCTATGTTAGGTCAGTCGTTTGGGATGTTTAAGTTTGTATCCTGGCAGATGGCACCCCATTGGGATACAAACCACCCGAAGTGGTACTTGTGCACATTGTGGGATGTGTTTGGGTGAGACACATTCGTAGGGTATGCGGATACCTACGATATGAGACACTTATACAAAAAAATTTATGGTTTCGACTTGATTACTATACCTAGGAGACTATGAAGAATTATGATATTGTCTTTGTTTTCATCGCTTGATATGTTTGAATCACCTGTAATGACCGGCATATCTCGTAAACTTGTAGTTATTGTTGAATCTGAAATGCTTGTGTTGGTGCTTGAACTTAGAAATATTATCCTTAGAGACACGGTATGATTTAGACTTCAGAACCTGTATAGGGAGACATTTTCCATTTTATGGACCATGCATCTAGAATTACTTACTTATTCATTATTGTGTGGCATGGATTTCTCTTGTATATTATTATGTTATTTGTATTTAGTTCGCTCACACCATCTAGCTTTGTGTTTTGCTGACCCCGCAAGGGGTGTGCTTCTATTGGAGTGGAGGCAGTGTTGGCGTTCCTGCTGATCGTGGCGCTTAGTCCCAGTTTCCAGCTGTAGGCTTATTTTGTGTTGTTTGGTCGTGTCCACCCTATACGAGTATGTTTTGCTTCCTTTGTATTACCTTGTTAAATACTAGATGTTCATATATATTGGTTTTGTCGCTGTGACTCTGGCGGGGCGAATCAAATGTTCTTATTTTGTTCAAATTTCATCGTAGTTGTTATTTCCGTTTGATTCTCATATCAAGAAGGTGTTATATTATGATGTTGTGGTCGGTTACGATCCGCCTATATTACGGATTAGTTCACGTATCGCCACGCTGCGGTTCCCGTGGCGGGTCGGGGCGTGACAGAAGATGGCATCAAAGATATAAAGAAAGAAGCTCCTGGCATCATATATGTTCTTCATGGGGTCGGCTCAAAAGTAGAGCAATCCAACAGGCCTCAAAAAAGGACTCTCCTCGAGATGCGGGTGCAGCCCACCAACGAGGACTGACAAGTACAATATGCACGTATTCAGAGCCCGATCCCTTCACTTACATTCACAGACAAGGACCTCCAAGGCATCCATTCCCTTCACAATGACGCCTTGGTCATCTCGGTCCTCATAGCGAAATGGGAAGTGAAAAGGGCCTTGGTAGAACATGAAGCTCTCTAAACGTCATGTTCCTCAATGCATTCTGCAATATGCAGTTCAAAGAGGAGAATTTGACACCCGTTAGTCACCCGATGATCGGGTTTAGCGGAGAGAAGTGCTTCCCCATCGGGAAGATCATATTAACATTAGTGGTTGGAAAGCCACAACTATAGAAAGTCCTTTTCTAAGAGTTCATGGTGGTTGATGCCCCATCCACGGATCCACCTATAACATCATCTTGGGAAGTCCTTGGCTCCACCAGATAGAGGCGGTAGTTTCCACTCTTTACCAGTACATCAAGTACACTGCCAATCAGGCGGAAGAAACAATTCGAGGTGACCAACCTTCAGCGAGAGATTGTCACTACGCAGAGCTGAAACAACTGGATTGTTAGCAATTACAGCTTGGGCCCACGGGACTGACATATTGGGGAAGACCCAATGTTCGCCAGCCAAACTGGCTAGATAGTTCCACCTCCAAACACAACCAAGCTAATACCGACAAAGACAAAGCTCCGACGGATGACAATAACTTCCGGTCCACTCTAACGCCTAGTCCGACAAACGGATGATGATGGCTTACAAAGTGGGAGTATAGTCAATGCTCGCAGCGCCTGATCAAGATGGCTTGCCAGGGATCATTGTCCAACTACAGACAATGGTCACTGAACCTGACCAATGTTTAATTAGTGACAACTGATGACAAGAGCTTTTGGTCTGCTCTAATGCCTAGTCTGCTAAGAGCGGATGATGATGGCTTAGAAAGTTAGAGTCTAATCAGTGCTCTCGACGCCTGATCAAAATGGCTTGCCAGGGATCATTGTCCAACTACAAACAATGGTCGATGAACCCAATCAATGTTTAGTCAGTTTCGACTGATGACGATAACTTTTGGTCCACTCTAACGCTTCTAAGATGACGATGGTTTAGAAAGTGAGAGTCTAGTCAACACTCACAATGCCTGATCAAGATGAATCACCAGGGATCACTGTTCAACTACAGACAATGGTCACCGAATCTGACCAAAGTTTAGTTAGTTCTGACTGATGACGATAACCTCGGGTTTGCTCTAACGCCTAGTTCGCTAAGAGCGGATGACAATGGCTTTGAGAGTGGGAGTTTAGTCAGTGCTCTCAATGCCTGATCAAGAATGGCTTGCTAGAGATCATTGTCCAACTACAGACAATGGTTGCCGAACTCGACCAAAGTTTAGTCAGTTCCGACTGATGACGATAACTTCTGGTCCGTTCTAACACTTAGTCCTCTACAAACGGATGATGATGGCTTAGAAAGTGGGAGTCTAGCCAGCACTCACAACGCCTGATCAAGATCGCTTGTCAGGGATCATTGTCCAACTATAGACAATGGTCGCTAAACCCAACCAAAGTTTTGACTGATGACGATAACTCCTGGATCGCTCTAACTCCTAGTCCGCTACAAACGGATGACGATGACTTAGAAAGTGGGAGTCTAATCAGCGCTCACAGTGTTTGATCAAGATGGTTTGCTAGGGATCATTGTCCAACTGCAGACAATGGTCGCCGAACCCGGCCAAAGTTTAGTCAGTTCCAACTGATAATGATAATTTCTGGTCCCACTCTAAGACCGTAGTTCGCCGAGCGCGGATGAAGATGGCTTGGAAAGTGAGAATCTAGTCAAAGCTCCCAACGCCTGATCACGATGACTTGCTAGGATCACAGTCCAACCACGGACAATGATCACCGAACCTTGCCAAAGTTTAGTCAGTTACGACTGGCGATGATAACTTCTATTTCGATTTGAGACCTAGTCCACCAAGAGCTGACAAAAATAGTGTAAAATGTGGAAATCCAGTCAAAGCTCATGAAGCTTAACTAAGACAACTCGCCAAGATCATTGTCTGACCACTCACAGTGACGCACACGCTTGACCACAGTTTGGCCAGTTCTCTTAGACTAGCGATAACAGATGTTGGTCCGATTTACAGCCTAGTCTGCCAAGGGCGGATTACAATGATTTGAGGAATCAAAAGCGTGATAAGTCCGAATGATCTATCGCCAGCCAATATTATTCCTTTGCTTGGAGTTTAGCCAACTTATAGGATTTGGCCGAGACAACTTCTCGATCTCTAAAGAGTATAGACCAGGATTGCTCGAACTATCACAATATAAACGATCAAAACTCTCAACAGCAGACCAACCCTACGATTTCCTGACTCAGCAAAACCTCTTGTCTGACTAATACTACGATGAGACAAGACAAAAAAAAAGCCAGTAGGAAAAGTAAAAAAAAATGCACAAGTACAAAGTGCTACTAAACATATCATTTTTCAATGATGATCCTAAAAATACAGAGTTTACTCCTCGTCAGGAGGAGGTTCAGATACGGTGGAGCTTAACTTGGCATGAGAAGAAGAAGGAGATGCGTCTGCATGCTCTACTACTCGGACACCCATCTAAGTCATCTCTTTTTCTAATTGATCGGAGGCTTCTCCAAACTCCGCGAATGACACCTCTCTGTAGTGGGAGAGGTCTCAATCAACATGTTCCTCTTTAATCAGCTCCAGTCTTCCTTTTCACAACTCTACTAAACTTGAATGTGCCTTGAGGAGTTTTTCCTTATGCACGCTTAACTCTGCAAGCTCTCGCTCCAACTGCTCCAGTTTGCCCAACAGGGTATCAGCTTTGAACTGCTCAATACTCAAATTGTCCTTAACTAGGCTAAGTTCATTTTGCGTCAGGAGGAGTTGATCTTCTGTTGTACTCATGCTCTTGGCATTAAAATCAACATCAGCTTCCAGTTGTTGACATCGGACAGTCCACTCAGACTCCTTCTTGGCCTTCTCCATACTCATAGCCTGCATTTCGGCATGTGCCTTGGTTGCGATCTCCTGAGCAAGTTTTAAGTCACGACTTAGTTTTGCCTCCAACCTATCCCTCGTGGACACCACCTCTGCCAAATCGGACTCAAGTGATTCCAAATGGACCCTCTGAGCCTCTATATTGTCTACCAGGCTTCCAAGTCAACATCCCATTGAACATGCCTCTGACTTTCAAGCTACTTCTTCAATGATTTGATTTCGTGAATAGCGTTGCATTACGACTTGCAAATTCACAAATACTCACTCCATGGTATACATTCTATCACGAGCAGCCTCAACTTTCGTCCCAGCAACGACCACTTGATTCAGATACGACATCCTCAGCATGAGATGTTTCTACCCTTTTTCCATACGCTCTCCTAGCGTATCACTTTCTGGCTATGGAACATAATTCGCCAGCCAGTCATTCCATTTACTGATTTGCTTCCTAGAGGCATAAGAAATGTCAACCTTCTGATATCAGACACGATTGCTCATCTTTACCACATATGAGGCAAATATATATTGATCCGTGCATTCAAGTGGAGGCCCAGTAGGATCGGATTCATGCCAGCACCGCTCTTCGATGTCTTCACTGCATTAGGGCCCTCCTCCACCATTTTCCCTTACTCACAACGATCAGCTCTTTCACAAGTCGATCGGAAGAAGTTGACGGAGAATAGGGAAGTGAATTATCTCTCGAACCCGTTGTCACCTCAATATGAGGTCGAGACCAGGACGGAGGACAGTACGAGCGACATGAAGGGGACCTTTCGCCATAAAGACGATGGTCGGACGACTCTTCACTAGGCTGAGGGGACTCGATCCAGAGTGGGTTATATTTAAAATCCTCCAAAGAAAAAAGGACGAGTCTGACCCGCATCAGATGAAACTGTCATATCTGCCTACAACAATAGGTTGTTCATAACCTTCGCCTGCTCAGTGCTCAGCTTTGTTGCATCTTTAACCCCCACCATTTGCAGATATGCCTTCTCCAAGTCGGCAAGGGAAATGGAGGCATTCACCCGAGCATCATGGCCCTCGGGCACAACAGTTTCTACCCCAGCAGATGAATCAAGATCTTGCCCCGCAACTTTACCCCCTCCTCGAAGGGGTTGACCGCTCAAGAGTAGGCTTTGGCACAGTGTAAGGCTTATTTGAAAGCACAAAAGAAGAAAGTGTTTCATTCAACTTCGCCCTCATTGACGGGCTAGGAATCTTAACCTTGGGGTGTTTTATCTTGTTCGAAGAAGGTTCACCTTCATACTTCAGTTTCGGGACTCTAAAAAGAGTGGGAGCCTCATGCCAATAAGCCCACAGTCTGCTGCACTTGATATTATAGATCTGGACGACATCCTCCATCCGCATCCGAGGCATGTCATGAAATTTATCCATGATTGCTTCGTCCTTTGAAGAAAGGAACGTCATTGGAAATTTCCCTACAGAAAGCACGGATAACAATTCAATATGCAATCAACACAAGCGGGATCGAAAACAAAATTAAACTCACTCAGTTGTTTGAACTCTCGCTTGATCGGATGACCATCAAGCTCGAAATACTTCGAGCCCGCAGGAGCCATGAAGCAATACTTCTGCCAGAACTTGTAATCATCAGGCAGCTTGCCAAAAAAAGTCGGCGATTTAAACGCGCACGAAACGTGCTCATTTATTCGAGAAGATGTGAGCAATTGGATCACCCTCGGAGACACTCAAGCACCATTGTTCTTCGCCTGATCGAAATGGCGATCACCGTCTTATACCCGTTTGGCACTAGCTGAGAAGGCGAAATGCCGAGGTATGCTAGGAAGCTCCAAATTTCCTTGATGATAGGAAAATGAATGCCCGATTGAAGCATACCTCGGTGCAAGCAGATAAATCCTTATCGATGAGACAATGGTGTCTGACTAGCGTCCAATGTGAAAAACATAAGATCATCAGGCATACTTCTTGCGAAGGCCCTCCAGATTCGACTCGAAGATCAACCTCACCTCAAAAAACTTACGGCCTATGGTGAACAATTCATCGGGAAGCTGATTCTGACCCGCCATGGAAGAACATAAAAACTTTCGATTCGGAAGTTTAACAAAAGCAAAAGCACAAAAAGTGAAACGACAAAGCAAGGTCTAAATCAAATGAGTAACAAAACTAAACTCTACAGAGAAAGATATTTATATAAAAACAAGGATTCCCATCTTTTTTAGCAGTCACATGACCAATTAATGATGCAAGCCGCTCGAGGAGACGACTCAGACTCAATCATCATGACATGGCTTCGAGTTGGCCCACTAACTCGAGGGTAGTAGTTGATGATACACCAAACTGTTCAGTAATCTGCATCATACACGTGTCATGATGATCTTGTCAACAAAACAAAACAAGCATAATTGCGCGCCCAATTTGGCAAAGCCCAAACCACATGAAGCCCACTGAGGCATGTCACAGAATTTATCCATGACTGCTTTGTCCTTTGAAGAAATGAGCGTCATTGGAAATTTCCCTACAGAAAACACGAATAACAATTCAATATGCAATCAATACAAACGGGATCAAAAACGGAATTAAACTTACTCAGTTGTTTGAACTCTCGCTCGATCGGATGACCATCAAGCTCGAAATACTTCGAGCCTGCAGGAGCCATGAAACAATACTTCTGCCAGAACTTGTTGTCCTCAGGCAACTTGCCAAAACAGGTCAGCAACTTAAACATGCACGCAGCGTGATCATTTATCTGAGGAGAGGTGAACAATTGGATCACCCCCGAAGACACTCAGACACCAGCGTCCTTCGCCCTAATCAAAATGACGATTATCGTCTTGTACCTGTTTGGCACCGGCTGAGCGGGCGGAATGGTGAGGTACGCTAGATTGAAGAATACCTCGGTGCAAGTAGATAAATATTTCCGGAGGAGACAATGGTGTTTGACTAGTGCCCAATGTGACTAGCACAAGATCATCAGGCATACTTCTCGCGAAGGCCCTCCAGATTTGACTCCGAGATCGACCTCGCCTCAAAACTTACAGCCTTTAGCGAACCATTCATCGGAAAGCTGATTCTGGTCCGCCATGGAAGAACATACAGACTTTTGATTATGGAATTTTAACAAAAGCAAAAGCGCAAAAAGTGAAACGACAAAACAGAGTCTCTGGAATCGAATAAGTAAAAAAGCTAAATTCTGCAGAGAAGGGGATTTATACAAAAACAATGATTCCCATCTTTTTTTAGCAATCACATGACCAATTAATTATGCGAGCTGCTCGAGGAGACGACTCAGACTCAATCATCATGACTGCCCAGTTCCTTCATGATCACATGACTTAGTGGACCAACAAGTTGGCCTACTAACTCGGGGGGAGTAGATGATGATACACCAAACCGTCCAGTCAACATACCAAAACGAGCATAATTGCGCGCCCAATCTAGCAAAGCCCAGACCACACAAAACCTATTGAGGCAGGGTCCTGGAGGTTGGACCCAAACATCAGTGCCCTATTAAGTCCATGTGTCACACAGTCAAGTCCAATACCTGTAAGACCTAATAAGGCAAGTATCAGGGGGAATGACCTAAGGCGAGCATGTCAGTTATACATTGTCTCCTATCAGGAAACAAATATCAGAGTATAAGTTGTGCATGAAAACTCTCCTGCATGGACAATACTCCACAATGGAAAAATCTCCCGCAGATTTAGGAACACAAGTCGTGTAGGAAAACTCTCCTACATAGACGACTCCTAACAAGGAAAGAATCTCCAAAGGCCTAGCCGAACAAGGACTCTCGCATGATAAATAGGCTACAAGGTTGAAAACAAAGGTACGATACAAAACCCAATTTACAACATTACACATTTCTCAAGTTTTGTCTGACTTAAGCATTAGAGTGCCATCGGCCACCACAACAGTGGTCTTTGGCTCATGTGTGTTCCTTGTGCAGGTCAAGGTCAAAGAGAAAAGGATTTGACACCATCACTAGGTATGTAGAACTTGAAGCGTAAAGAAATAATGAATGGAAAAAATTTGATGGTTCTATATTATGTTTGATAAACTCCTCATCCAAGTTAACAAGATCAATGCAAGTTTCTTTGCCATTCCTTGGCTCAACCAATCTCATATGCACCTCTATGAGAAAAGCGAAGCTGTTAATCTCAATCCATTTTGAAAGGGCCTCCGTGTTTTCCAATTTAGGCAAGCTAGACAATCTTCCAAAACGAGAAATGGAACCTCCTTCTTGGTACAAAAGTCTCTCGTCATAAGAAAAATGACCGCTACCAAATACCTTCTTAGAACCCATGGAATCTGGACCATGAACAAAGTCAGAGAAAAGCCCACCTGCATATTAGCAAAGATATGTAATTAAAAGGGTGGTCCAAATGTATTTGGACTCGACAAAAAAAAAACATTTGATTTAGTCAATAATTGGAGACGAGGGTGACAAACAACGAAAATGGTGGGTGCGTTTGCACGTAAAAGCTTTGTTATATGTTGTTGCAACTGTTACAATCATCTTATCCAATTTCCAATTTCTGGACACAAGCATAACAAGGATAGCCACAATTGGGTATAATCCAATTCCACAATGAATCATTGTGGCTTGACGGAATTTAATTATTTTGATCCGAATCCATAATTATCAGTTTGATAAAGAAAAAGAAAAAAAGCCAACCAGTCAACTCCTTCCAAGTCGAAAAATAAGGCGGCACCTCGGCGATTGCCACTCGCCCTCACTAAGCATCGCCGGAGAAGAAGAGGCAAAGTCAGTCAACTCCTCTCTTCCCCTTTGTCGCAGTCAACCGACAATTACCAGTCGCCCTCACTGCTCATCGCCGAAAAAGAAAAGGGAGAGTCATCTAACTTCTCTCTTTCTTCCATGCCGCAGCCGGCCAGTGGTAGCCATCATCCCTCTACTCCCCTCATGGTAATCGACCATCGTTGCAGCCATCTTCCTTTCTTTTACCGTCCACAGATCTAAAGACAAATATTTTTTTTAGGAATAATTAAGAGTTCTACAATGCAAATTTTTATTTTCTCAGTACTTTGGGAAATAAAAATCTAGAAAAGGAAAAAATAAGATAACTCTCAGAAATTTGAAAATGGCATGACAGCTCAACGGTTAGAGTTTGGCGGATGGTACCACTAGGTCATGGGTTCAAACCCAGCTTGCGACATCTTTATGGATTCTGGGATCCTATAAAAACCCTGCTTGCATTTTAAAAAAAAAAAAAGCAAAGGAGATGATGGCATTTGTGAGAGCAAAAAATAATCCTTAGCTCAACAAGATAAGAAAGTTCGAATATTTGGGCCGCTCTCGAGAAACCCGAAAATTATCCACGAAAGATATATAACCCAAATTGGATACAAGTATAGAAAGCCCAAATTGGATACAAGTACAAAAAGCCCAAAATCTGAGCCCAATGTAACTCGGCAAAACATTTTTTTCTCAGCAGAAGAATAATGTTCAACACCAACCACGATACTCAACTGAGCACATAAATCTTCAGGAGATGTCTTTCCACACAAAAGTTACAACCACCAACGGGAAGTTATAAGGAGTTACAACCATCTACAAACAATTAGCTCTCGACCTGCCACGTGTCTTACTCATGTGCGAGCAGTTGGATCATTTTGCCTTTATAAATAGTCAAACACAAGTCATTTATGGGTAACATTTTTCTGAATCTCAATTCTCTCTTAGAATACAGAGAAATAAATATTTTCTAAGAGACGTTATCTTAACTTTGGTATCTGAGTCTCTGTGGCAGACACCACACCGGAGTTAAATTTTTTTTTCTTCTTATGCAGATTGCTCCGCATGATCAACACGTGATCCGGTGAAAGCTTGCATCCACAAGATGTTTCATTGAGAAAAAGAAGAAGAACAGGTGATCAAAATCTATAACAAAATCCATTGAACTATTTATGCATTAAGATTATCTCCTATGGTGCAAGCAGAAGATTCTCTCCGTACTCAAAGAGTTGCTAAGAAAATTTCAGGAAATGAAATACAAAATTAGATGCTAACTTTTCTAATGATTCCAAAGATAGCACTTTATACTATTCAATAATTTTCCTACAATAATTGCATTGAGACATAGAATGATAGAAAATACAATCAACCAAAGGGGGTGGGGGGAATTACCTCTCTCATTACTGTGATGAAAACCTGTTATGATGGAAAACTGAACTATTCCAATGGCTGCTTTCCAAATACAACCAATTATGTGCCTTGACACTGGGTTTTGCTCCTCATCGCAGCTTGACCAAACACAATATGTTTCTCTGATAACAACAACCATTGTTTGAATGGTCACCCAGGCCATTGTATGGAGATGGCAATGATGTATAAGATATCATGTACTGTCAGATATATGCTCCGCAACTCAAAGGAATAAGCTCAATTTTTCCGATCAATACGATGAATTAAAACATAGCACAGAAGGAACATAGCACTTCATGTTGAGAAACCCCATAGTGTCTTGAAACTTGCATAGATCTTCAATTAAAATTACATACGTTCTGCTTAAGGATGTTCCTAAGAAGGTAGAGTTTATGCTTTTACATACGAACCTGTATGCCCTTCAAATCATTTATCGCCATTGTCCCATGAACGACAAAGTAACACCTAGATTCATTTCTATTTAAACGCAACCATTGGTTCAAGAAAAGACTAGGGGAAAAAAACTTGTATGCCTCGAAAAACTTTCATTTTATCAAGATAGCATAAGATTTTCATTCTCTCTTGCACTTGCAGTCAAAGTTGCCATTACTCACTGCATTTGAAAATTTCCAGTACTGAGAACATATCACATGTGAGATATATAGAAGATATGTATTGCTAGAATTTGGGGTTTTATATAATGTCGTGAGATCTACATTCATAATAGTATATACAGAATTACAACACAATAGCTAGTAAAGAGATCAAGCATTTGACAAAACAAAGAATATATTGATGGAGAAAATACAATGGGTGGGGCATTAGAGATTCACTTGAAAGCAATAAGTGTATTAACAATTGACATGAAAGCAATAAGTATATTAACAATTGACTTGTATATTGTAGCTAAAATTGGTAAATGGGAGGACAAATGAATGTTAATTTGACATTATCCTCCAAGAATTGTTGAGCTGCAATTGCGCAGACTCACCAAAGCATTTAGCCCTCATCAAACAGAAGTGGGTGCAAAAGCCACAGGACGATGACACCCGGCATGTCTTCAGAATGTAGCACGCAGAGCGGTCCACTCCTCTTCCTTGGACTAGTACTCCCCATGCCTTTGTTGTGGATAATGAAGACGATGACGACAGTGAATTGACATTGTTGGGATGAATCATTGTGTCTTGTTCTTCTTCTTCTTCTTCTATTAAATCATAATCATCATTGTGATCTTTGAGTTGTTCGACAAGGATGATTCCGTCAGGAATTGCACTTGTCTGGCCCTGCCATCTGCTTGTGATGGACTGCCAGTTTTCCGCTGCCGCTTTCTCTTTTTCCAATTCCAATTCTTTTTCAAATGTATTATTCTTCTTCGAGTAGACATGCATAAGAAATGGCGCTTCTCCTATGTTCTTTACAATCTGTTCATATAAATTAAACTTAATTATTAATTAATGATAAAAACAAATAGATAAATAAAAATAAAAATAAAAATAAAAAGATTGGTAACAAGGAACAAACCTCAGAAACAGATTTATTCATCCATTCATCGAGCTTTTCCATAGAAATGGCTTCGGGTTTCTCTTCGTTCATATTCTTGGAATCGCTAAAACAAATCTCTCCCCTGGTTTGATTCTTATTGTCCTCTTGGTCGAAAGCAAGAACATCCATCATGTAATAAGCGCCAGGTCTTGATCTGCTGGCACCGGGATTCTTGACAGACAATAAGCAAGCTCTAAGAGAAGGCAGATGATGAGGGATCTGCTGCCTCTGCTTGAAGGTCGTGGTATTCAATTTAGAGCAACGTGCATTATCCCCGGATCTCAGGAACAAAGTGGACAAAGACGAGGACGAACAGCAGCATTCCATGATCAAGACGATTCGATTGAAGAAAACAATAATAAAGAGAGAAGAACGAGATATATTTTTTTTTTCTTGATGGACCCGTGGCTCGTTCAATTCAATTCAATTCCTTCGTCTTTGAATTGAACAACAATGCCAATACTGTTGCTTCTCCCCCACTTCCTAGAATTGGCAGGAAATCGTTTTTCACAAGTAACAAAAAAACACTTGTTTATATAGATGGAGCTGATGTGGCACGCCATGCATTCGACGCTCGAATACACGTGCCCACCCGTGCTCTCGTATGCGTTGCTCGCGCGTTTCTGCTCTTAACAACTTTGAACGCGGGCGGCATCTTTCCACGTCACCTTTAAACGATCTCCATGCGTATTATCCAAAAAGCATTATTATTTTAAAGAGAAATTAAAAAAAAAAAAAAAAATTAACAAAAAAACTCACTTAAAAACCCTAGAATCCCTCGGATAAGCCTTTTTTAAAATGCCTAAATTCCCGTAAAATCAATTTTGTTTGCCATTTCCAACCTTATCGACTATGGTAAATGGCTCATCTAAACACCCCCTAATCAAAGGAAACTAACAAGCTACACTAAACGTAAGCATTTAGAAAAAAAATAAAAATCTCCGGATCTTGGATTCAATCTTGACTGCCAAAGAGAGTCAATGATGCGTGACCAAAAATCGTAATGCATGTCCAAAAAATAAAGGTTTATTTTTATTATTTTTTGTTAATACATTTAAAAAAAAAAAAAGCAAACGTGTCACTAGTAAATATAAAACCCAATACGTAGGTATAAGAACTTTTTTATACTCAAATTACATTAAAAACTTGAGAGATACATAGAAAGACAAGCGGAGTGGGAAGTGTGGGGCTAAAATTTATCATTAAAAAAAATAAACGTGACAGGGCTAGCTAGGGATATATAGGTCCCAACTTCAATAATTTCAAAGCTGAAAGCCAAACATCTACAACTTCGTTGTAATGATGAAAGATAGCTATTAGCGATTACACCGTATCACCGTATTCTCTTTTTCACACCACCATTGAGTAGTTTTTTTTTTTTTTTTTTTTTTAACTTTCTCACACCCCTTATATAAATAAAAAACATTAATTTTTTCTCATCATCATTCAAATTGACAATGGTTCTTCCCCCATTCAAAATCTCTCCCCACACTCAAATCTCTTGCAAATCTCCTCAATCTCCCTCGAAAACTCTCAAAATTCCCTCAAAGTTGAAACTCTTAAACCCAAACTCAATAAATATGCACAATTTAACATAACAGAGAAATCCAAACTTAAAAATGAAAAAAAAATGTAAAACATGGTAACTTTCAATCAATTTAAACCCTCAATTGAGACCGATTCTCAACCTCATCAAAACACAAATATTATTGTACTCTTAGTTAACTCAGAATACTACAACTTTTGTGTTTTGATCAACTTGAGAATCGATCTCGATCGAACATATAAGTTGGCCGAAAGTCAAGAACACTATCCCGTCTTTATTGCGAGACAAATTTACGCGACTTTAGTAAAATGACCATAACTTTCTCATTTCAAAACATTTTAAAGTGATTCAAATTGTGTTTATTAGATAACTAAGAGTGCTACAATATTTGTGTTTTGATCAACTTAAGAATCGGTCTAGATCTAATACATAAGTTGGTCGAAAGTCAGGAACATTATCCCGTTTTCATTTTCGAGACAGATTTGTGCGACTTTAGTAAAATGACCATAACTTGCTCATTTCAAAACATTTTCAAGTGATTCAAGTTGTGTTTATTAGATAACTATGAGTACTACAATATTTATGTTTTGATGAGGTTGAGAAAACGTCTCAATTGAGGGTTTAAATTTGTCAACAGTTACCCTGTTTTGCATTTTTTTCGTTTTGAGTTTGAGTTTCTCTGTTATGTTAAGTTGTGCATATTTATGGAGTTTGGGTTTAAGGATTTCGAGGGAGAGGGATGGAATTTGCAAGAAATTTGAGTGTGGGGAGAGATTTGGAAGAGATTTCGAATGGGGGAGGGATGAACCATTGTCGATTTGAATGGTGAAGGAGAAAAATGAATGGTTTTTATTTATATAGGTGATGTGAGAAAGTATGGTGGTGTGAGAAAGAAAGTAGATGGCGTGAGAGAACAGAATGATGTGAGAGAGAGGAAATGGTGGTGTAATGCAGTCGCCGCTTGATTTCATTTTGGAGTTGGTCGAGATGGACATTATACTTCTTCACCGTTTGAATTATTAAAAATGGGTAGGAGAGTTTGTGTAACGCTTTCTAATCAAACTAAATATGGACTTTTAGATCTTTAGTTTCTAACACATGGATGGTGCTATGTGTTCACATCCCACCATCTAATATTTAATATCTGCCCTATAGTACAATGAATATTTGTTGTTCATTATGATGGTTGAAGTCGTAATCTCAAACGTACATTGCAATATGAACGCTAATGCAAACCATACTTCCTTTTTGCCATAAAACAAATAACTAAATTAAGCAAATAAATGTGCATTGAAATATGTCAAAATTTGGTGTACTTATAGTTTCATAGGATAGGAGGGAATGAAAGCAAAAATATGGTTGATTTAGGCAACATGCAAGTAAAAATATGGATAGATCAAGTGGAGAAACAAATTGCACCTGACACTCATAGATATATGCTACAGGCTAATAAGTCCGAGAAGATCATGGGCTGTGCAATGGTGATTTAATCATGAATGACATTTGGGGGGTAGGGAGGGGGAGGAGAAAAAGAAGAGACAAGGAGCATTGGATTACATCACAATTGCATTGCTAATATTTTTATCATTGATAGTCAGTGTCTTTGTACATGACCAGTACATGCAATACAAGGAAATGGCATTTTGGGGGTTCTAATTAATCAAGGAGAGTCCATGTGATTCACTTCACGGGACCATCACATATTGAGGCTAAACTCAATTATGTTTTAAAGTCAGTTAAAAAGTCATTGCACACATACTAATGGGGCCTAACTTCAAAATAACCCCATTGAGAAACATTACACAATAAACAATTTGTATATATATATACATGTCGTTGCTTTTTGTATTTGACAAGAAAAAATGAGATTTATTTTTACCTTTGGTTTCCATGATTTAGCATGTGTTTCTTTAAAAAAAAAAAAAAAAAAAAAAAACATTGCATTTCATTATGCATTGTTTGAGGTTCATTATTAGAGAAACTTCATGTTGTAAACATACCGAGTGTCAGGACTAGTATCGTTGGTCAGGGAAATCAACGTGATTACGCCCAAACAATACACGCGGTCAATTGCAGTAAAGAATGGGGTGTCGATCCCACGAGGAAAAATGATCTACAAAACAAGGTTAAGGAAAACAAACTATGCGAAACTAAAGTTAAGAAATTCTAACAAATTTAAAATACGAAATTGAATTTAATTTAATGAAAATTAAGTTTGGAAAAAAATCACAAGGTTCCAAGAATCCCTCCTAGACTTCACACGCCAACTAGTATTGATTCGCTATGATAACTCAACTACGTGTTTCACATCCCAAACGACGTAATCGGAAAAATAATCTTTTAATCATTAATATACCCTAATGTAAATGAATTTAAGATTTCACTTCTTCTAAGAAAACACAAAGGTTTGTCATATGTGATATCTTAAAGTTACGATATATCCGGAGACAATACCGTAATAAATGACGATCACATATAACTAACCTACCGGAATCAATTAATCCTTAAACATTCCACACATAAGAAAAGCGTGACTAAGCTTATATGGAGAAGAAAAGATAATCACCGGAGTAATAAAAATCTACGAAGAAATCTATGAAATCTCTGTCACTAAAATAACATAAATTTCTATATTAAATAAAAGTGAGAATCATTAAACATCATTATTCATCGTGAACACTTAAAGCGAATCAATTACTAATTTAGTGCGTTACATCTAGGAGTTCACCTCTTCACCTTGCATGGGATTTAGTGACTCATGGTGGTGGTGGTCACAACATCAATCGAGGAGGAATCCATCACTTCCTGTCCGCGCACGAATCCCGAGAAGAACAGCTAAATTTACAATGTGGTGGCTCTTACAGATTCTCGGGGTGTCAATAGCCTCAACTGTTTTTCAGAAATGAAAAACAGTTTCTCCCGCGCGATTTCGCGCTGCTGCTTCCTTCGTCTTCTCCAGCGAGACGCGACCAGCTCCGCCGCTGTTCTCCGCTCCTCGCGAGCTTCCTCACCTCTGGTTGGGTTCCTGTACCTGCAAGAAGACAGAGAGAGGTTGAGGAAGCAGTGAAATCAACTCAAACGCAAAGGAGGACGAGGAACAGGGACTCCCTGTTGCGGGGTGGTGGCGACTCTGTCGCGGATGTTGTGTGCCGGCTGACGCGCCGCTGGCGGCGGTGGTCGTGAGAGGGCGATGCAGGAAGGAGCTCGAGATGAAGAGAAGGAACAGTGGCGGCAGCGAGGGGGAGAGAAACAGGGAGGTGCTCCCTGTTTCGCGGCAGTGCCGTGCGCGCAGTGGTGGCGATGGTGCTCGGGTGATGGTTGCTGTGGGAGAGAGAGAAGGAGATGGTGGTGGCGGCTGTGTTATGGACAGGGATGACGGTGGCGAGGACGGTGATGAGGTCGACGTTTGTACCGTGAACAGGGTGGTTAGTGACGGTGGCGAGGACGGTGGCGAGATGGTGGTTGGTTCGTGGCGAGAGACACAGGGGTCTATGTCTCTGCCCGGATGGAGGTAGTGATGGCGGCAGGAAAGAAAAGAGATTGGAAAAGAGAGGAGTCCGCAGAGATGTGGACGAGACCCCTTTTTATAGAAAAAGGAAGAGAATACCTAAATAGGGTTTCCCTATTGTTGGGCTTAGGATTCTAACTTCCTGGGCTTGGACTTGGATGTGTGAACCACTCTTTTGTACCACCGTTAGAATCAACAGATTAATAATTTCCTCAAATTGCCGCCTTAATGCGATCTTATCGTTCACGCGCGCAAATTCCTACAAAAACATAAAAATGAAATAATTAGAATAAAATATATTAATTGAAGCACTAACATATATAAATTAAGGGATATATTTTGTAATAATTACGTGTATATCACAACGTCAGAGGCCTTTCAAGACTTTCCTAATGATCTCAAAACTCAATGTTCCCTTTTGAAAAGTGCCCAAATGCTTAGCATCTATAATATAGGGGGAAGGTTTGAACTCTTGACTGTGAGGACGTGTTGCCTCCATTGCATAGTCGGGTCAGACTGTACCGCTAGCATTTTTATTGTTTTTTTTGCATTGTTTTTCAACTTCAAACTTGTATTTCCATCGATCGATAGCATCGAACTAGTCTTGAGCAACGTCCTTTCGAACGTTCCTCCCCATTGTAATCTATTGAATGTTAATGAAAGCTTTTGCTGACTATTGTGCATCGTTATATTGTCTACAAATTAATATTGTGCATTCTCAAGTTAATATTTGTGCCCGTCAAAGTAATTACTCATAGGCTTACTAGTGAATTGGATAGCTAGTGCCGCACGGATTGCTAGTCTGTGACAGTTGGTATCAGAGCCAGAGCTTGTTGAATGCAAACCAGGATGCAGGAACTAACCGAGCGCCTTAGCGCTATGGAGGAACGACAGGCTAGTCGAATGCAGAGACTAGAAAACAGAATGGACCAGTTGAACAGTTTGGGAGAACAGATCAGTCGACTTGATGGACTTTTCACTTGGCAGACAGAGTGGATTCGCTGGCTGAGCACGTCGATAATTTAGAGGGACGGACAGTCGCTATGGAAAAGTCGCCTCACCCCACAGCTCAGGTGATGAGTGACTTCCAATTACAGCTGGAGGACTTATTTGCAAGGGCTGGCTTGCTGACCAAGGCCACAGGGTCGACTGATCACCCTAGGATGAAAGTGCCTGAGCCAAAGTCATATGCTGGGGTACGAGATGGGAATGAGCTAGATAACTTCTTGTTTGATCTGGAGTAGTATTTTCGCGCGGTGAACCCCGAATCAGAAGAAGCCAAGGTCACCATGGCGACCATGTACTTAGCAGATGATGCGAAACTACGGTGGAGAACCAAATATGCAGATATGGAATAAGGTCGCATCCTTATTAGAACTTGGGCAGACCTCAAGAAGGAACTCAGAAATCAATTCTTGCCTGAGAACACTGATTTCTTAGCAAGGAGGAAGCTCCACACCATCAAACAGACAGGCAATATTCGAGACTATGTCAGGCAGTTCTCAACTTGCTTGCTAGATATTCGAGACATGTCTGAGAAGGACAAAGTTTTCTGCTTCATGGAACAAGCTCAGCCGCTTCTGCAAGCAGAATTGCAAAGGCAGAAGGTGACAGATATTACAAGTGCTATTGCAGCAGCAGAAAGGTTTAGCGATTATATGCCCATGGCTGGATCCACTTCGCTCAATCACTCCACGGCTAGTACTGGCAGTACCAATTCAAGCTCAGGGTCGAATGCTCGATCACCTCACAAAAACTGGGGAAACTCAAGTCAGAACCGAGAAAACTACAATTCTCGGCCGTCCAACCAGAATTGGAGTTCCAACAGAAATTGGAATGCCAGCCCTAGCAACTCAAATCACAACAACAAAGGAGGGCAAAACTACTTTGGGCAGTGGATACCATCTACACCTGCCCCATGCATTCTTTGCAATAGCAGGGATCACCCAACAGGCAAATGTCCATCCAAACCAGCCCTACACTCATTGATGTCCTTGCTTCAAACAGAACCTTCTAACTCGACCGCATCAAGCTCGAACCCCACCAACAGTGAGACCTCCCAGATGGGAGCTCTACGCAAGCTCAATGTTGTCAAAGGAGAAATGTATGAGCACCCACACAAGAAGGCTTTGCAATACATCGACATCACTGTCAATGGGTTCCCTTCCTAAACATTGTTGGATTCAGGAGCGACATACAATTTTATTGCCCCAGATGAAGCTAGACGTGTGGGTCTGAACTTAGAAGGAGATGTGGGTAAGTTGAAAGTTGTCAACTCTGAGGCAATCTCTATTAATGGTATGGCTAGAGCTGTGCCACTACAAGTTGGTCCATGGAAAGGAAGATCAAACTTCTTGGGCGTCCCACTTGATGATTTTGAGGTGATTCTTGGCCAAGAATTATTCCGAGGAGCTCTAGCAGGACCACTACCTTTCATGGACTCTTTGGGCTTTTTCGGACCCAGACTACGCATTGTACCAACCTCAATTCGACCCACAACTCATGATAGAATATTGTCGGTGCTCCAAGTCAAGAGAGGCTTGGCCAAAGGAGAATATACATACTTAGCTGTGGCAAAGCTAGAGATGGAAGATGATACTAGCAAAATCCCTGAGGAAGTTGCCCAAGTTATTGCTGACTTCAGCAAAGTGATGCCGAATGAATTGCCAAAGAATCTACCTCCCAGAAGGCTCATTGATCACGAAATTGAGTTAGTGGCTGGTGCCAAGCCACCCGCACGTAGTCCATATCGCATGAGCCCTCCAGAGTTGACCGAATTGAGAAAACAACTAGATGGCTTGTTGGAGTCGAGATTCATTCGGCCTTCTAAAGCACCTTATGGGGCACCTGTTCTTTTTCAGCGGAAACATGATGGCAGTCTTCGCCTTTGTGTTGATTACAGAGCCTTGAACAAAGTCACTATAAAGAACAAATACTCGCTACCGCTCATTGCAGACTTATTCGACCAATTTGGATCCGCCAGATACTTTACAAAACTCGACTTGAGATCAGGTTACCATCAGGTCCGCATTGCTGCTGGTGACGAACCCAAAACTGCTTGTTCTACTAGATATGGGTCATATGAGTTCCTAGTAATGCCCTTCGGCTTGACCAATGCTCCAGCTACGTTTTGCACCCTTATGAATGGCCTGTTCCGTCACCTTCTGGACAAGTCCGTGGTTGTCTATCTTGACGATATTGTGGTTTATGGTGGGACTATAGAAGAACACCTACATCATTTGCGATAAGTGTTCCAAATCCTTAGGGATAATCATCTCTTTGTCAAGAAGAAGAAGTGCTCATTCGGCCAGACCCAGATCAATTTCTTGGGTCATGTTATTGGCAATGGCAAGATTCGGATGGACATGGAGAAAGTCAAGGCAATCCATGATTGGAACACTCCTAAGAACGTGTCTCAACTACGTTCTTTCCTTGGACTCGCAAACTATTATCGTCGCTTCATAAGGGACTACTCTAAGAGAGATGTTGCACTGACAAATTTGTTGAAATAAGACCGAACATGGGAATGGGATAGGCAGTGTGAAGCTTCATTCCAAGACTTGAAACTGGCCGTGATGAAAGATCCAGTATTGGCTTTGCCAGACATCACCAAGCCATTTGAAGTACAAACAGATGCATCTGATTATGCCTTAGGGGGAGTTTTGCTTCAAGATGATCACCCGATAGCATATGAGAGTCGAAAGTTGAATGATACAGAGTCTCGTTACTCAGCTCAGGAAAAGGAATTGCTAGCCATTGTACATTGTTTACGGGTATGGAAACACTACCTCTTGGGATCTCAAGTCCTTGTTAAAACGGATAATGCTGCAGCAAGACATTTCCTTACTCAGAAGATGTTAACCTCCAAGCAATCTCGATGGCAGGAAAAATTAGCAGAATTTGACTTAGTATTGGAATACAAGCCAGGGCGCACTAATAATGTAGCTGATGCACTAAGTAGAAGGGCAAACCTTGCAGTGCTAACCCATATCGGTCCGAGTCACACCATCTTGGAGAAGATCAAAGCAGGCCTACAGACAGACCCACAAGCGAAGGCAATTACAGAGTTGATCAAGCAGGGCAAAACTTGACGGTTCTGGATAAAAGATGGTACAATACTCACAACTGGTAATCGCCTCTATGTTCCAAGAACGTCTGGTTTGAGGAAAGAACTTTTGAGAGAATGTCATGACACCCATTGGGCAGGACATCCAGGTTGGAAACGAACACTTGCATTGCTAGAGAGGGGGTACTATTGGCCGCAGATACAGGAGGATGTAATGGCCTATGTTCGAACATGTCTTATTTGCCAGCAAGATAAGGTTGAAAGAGATTGACCAGTAGGCTTACTAGAGCCCTTGCCTGTTCCAACTCGTCCTTGGGAAAGTGTTTTCATGGACTTCATTACTGGGTTACCGAAAGTGGAGGATTTCAGGTGTATCCTTGTAGTTGTTGACCGATTCTCAAAGTATGTGACCTTTGTGCCGAACGGACTGACTTGCACAGCCGAAGATACGACGCAATTGTTCCTCAAGCATGTAGTGAAGTATTGGGGATTACCCGAAAACATTGTTAGCGACCGTGATGCTCGCTTCACAGGAAAGTTCTGGAAGGAGTTGTTCAAGCTCTTGGGATCCAAACTTAATATGTCGACAAGCCAACATCCCCAATCTGACGAACATACTGAGCGCTTTAACTCTATGCTCGAATAATACCTTCGTCATTTTGTAAGTGCAAATCAGAAAAATTGGGTGGGACTACTTGATGTTGCACAATTCTGTTTCAACTTACAAAAGAGCTCAGCTACTCACTCCAGCCCCTTTCAGTTAGTCACTGGTCAGCAACCATTGACACCACATACAATGCTTACCGGATACCAAGGACCCAGCCCAAGAGCTCTTAAATTTGTCAAAGCCTGGCAGAAAAACATTGAAGTTGCTCGAGCCTATATTGAGAAAGCCTCCCGTCACATGAAGAAATGGGCCGACAAGAAACGACGGATTGATCCTTTTGAAGTCGGGGACTTGGTATTGGTGAAGCTAGATATGTTCAACAAGTATAAACGGACAGCTAGAGCACACAACAATCTGTTTCGCAAGTATGAGGGACCGATACAGATTATTGAGAAAGTAGGCAAAGTCTCCTATCGCGTCAAGTTACCACATTGGCTCCGTTTCACTCATCCTGTCTTCCATGCAAATAACTTGAAGTCCTACCATGCAGATGCCACTGATCCCACAAGAAATGTATCTACCCGAGCATTGCCTAAGCATCCTACTAAGCTAGATCGAGAAGTGGAAGAAATCTTAGCTGACCGCCTCATCAACAACACAGTCCCGGATAGAGAGTATTTGGTCAAGTGGCAAGATGAGCCTCCTTCAGAGATCAGTTGGGAGCCAGTCGAGCATCTGCTGCCGTACCTCTCAAAGCTAGAAGAGTACTTGGAAAAGTTCGCAGCGAGGGCGTCAGCGAATTGAGTGTGGAAGAGTGTCACGACTAGTACCGTTGGTTAGGGAAATCAACGTCAGAAGCCTTTCAAGACTTTCCTAATGGTCTCAAAACTCAATGTTCCCTTTTGAAAAGTGCCCAAATGCTTAGCATCTATAATATAGGGGAAAGTTTGAGCTCTTGTGTCACGCCCCAATTTTCGAAGGAAACGAAAATCCCAAAATCCACTTAGGATTATCCGTTTCCCCCAAAACTCGGGACGTGAGAATTCAATAATAACATAAACAAATAGCAGCATGAACTAAACATTTGAAACAAATACAAATCTAACCCGGAGAAGACTGGCATGGCTAGCTCACTAGCGGAATTCCAGTAATGCAGCTCAAAATCTCTAAACCTGAAAGGCTAATCGGCTACATTCCAAAAGGAATGTACCCAAGAAGCAAAAGCTCACTCGGGTCAGCAATAAAGCTGGTGTGAGAAATCTTCATCCCAAAATCAATAAATCCGCGCATGACAACATCAAAATAAACAACCACACCAGGTAGTTCCTCCATGAGGCAAAGGTGTTATCATCCTAATAAATAAATATGCATTATTTATTACTAATAAATAAAATTTATGAGTTATCAATCCTCATAAATGCAACAACAATACAATTCATAATCATATTAGACTATTATTGAAATATTAAATAAAACACATTTTCTACCTTTAGGAAGACATGTAGTTCTCATTCAATGGTTGAATGAGCATTTAGTTTCTTCCTTTAAGGTAATCATGCACATACACAAAAAAATAAATCTCGCTACTTTTCCACAATCGCACTCTCCTCCTGTGCCGAACACACCTCACCCAAGTGTGTCTCCCTTGCCTTCGAAACCACTCGGAGCGTACATGTTCCAAGTGGGGTGCCACCTCGAGGAACATGTCATCACACCCGAAGTCCGATCCATGGCAAGTATTCCTCCTAAATCTACACGTACAACCGAACTCACATGGAACGGTTTACCAATATGCAAGCAAGTCTGCATACCCATAATATCACATGTATACAAGCAAGTCTGTATACAAAACAAATTTCTTTTCTTTTCACTTTTTTTTTTTTTCGGAGTTGTGGAAAAGAGCATAAAATAAATAAATAAATCCTCAAAACTCTTTTATGGTGACGCTTTGTCAACCATAAATAAATCAACCACAGTATCCACCATTCTGTTGGGGAACAAGTAATATTTGACACATTGTCAATTCACACATCTCATCTCTTTGCATCATAAAAAAAACAATATGAACACCAATTCGCATAACAGTACAAATACTCAAACTAAAACAAGTGTTCAGTTATATACCAGCCAATATCTATTACTAGAATATTTTCTTCTATTTTATGTTATGCAATTGGGGTCAATCTCGCCAGCTATGTAAATAGGTCCAAAGAAATACTCCCAAGATAATATCTTCCAGGTCATGATCAAAAGAGCATATGACAATGAGATACATTATGAACTAAGCAGAATTGACTAATTTCATTCTTGTAAAACTTCCCCTAATCCATCTTCTATTTCATTAAGGAATTTCATCTAACAAATGAGCAATGTATATATAGCCTGTGACAATTAACGAGAAAATATTTCTGATAGTGGCACAACACTTTGACAACCAACTTTAATAAACCGGATGTACACATATGATGAATTTCAATTTTACCCCGATGAGATTTGACAAATCCAAAATGCACATACACATACTACCTAAATGTGGTAACATCTGATCTAACCTATGAGATACAATTTGCCCAAATTTTCTTCATGATAACACTCAGGGGTTCCTTAGTCTTACACAAACCCTACCCAATCACATGTTTTTCTAATGATGATGATGACCTAGAAAACCCCGAATGACTTGACAATTGCCTAAAGTCAATGTGAACTACAATGGGTATCCATTCATTCACTCAAATCGATTAATTAGAGTAATCAAACCCCATCAATTTAATCTACCAAGTTAAGGGCAAAATCAGGAAGAAAGAAAATGAGGTTTTAATCAAAGTAGATTAAACACACAACACATACATAACTATCAAAACCATCACATAAAACAAACTGAAAGGGGTAAAAGATAACTCACATGCTATGTCAAAATACCCAATCTAACAATAACCAAAATCAATACGAAAATTAAAAAGAAAGGGGATGAAAATAAACTCACCTTTAATCCAAGAATCGAAACTCAATCAACACGCGCTAACCATCTCGTCGCAACAATCAGAGCAAGAACCACTAGCTTCATGAACAACTAGGAATGGCAACCAACCAAGTGGGAGGGCTTGCCCCTTTAGTGTTAGCATGTACCAAGGTCAAATTAACATGCCCTAGACACAATACACTTGGTTATCATCTCTCAGTTTCAAAACTTATTCTCTTATCTTTACTTAAATAATGCCTCATTCTCATTCTCTTAACATGCCTCATTCTCTTATCTTTACTTAACATATACCTTCTTGCCTTGACACACTCATTCTCATCTCTCTCTTACGATTGAAAATGTGCAAACTTAGAAGCCCTACTCCTGGCTACATCTAAGAACCTTTGCTTAGTTTCTTTTCTCCTTGCTGCAGTGTCCCTGACTTCTGACATTACATAATGCCTCTGCCTCATCTCAGCCACAACTTTAGCATGGTTCTCATGACCTGATTCAGCCATTTCACGAATCTCAAGCAGACTAGAAGCTGCGTCGCATTTTAAAGTTAAAACCGAAACTGCGTTCTCGATTACATGCACTTCTTCAGATTTCAAGTTGAAATTTACAGGATTCATACCAATGGATAACCAATTGTCTTTAACCAATGAATCCTTCCCTTTTTCCTCTCTACTGTACCTTCTTATGCCATCGTTTCCTTTGTTAGCAGGTGGATTGTGTTCCTCTTGAAATACTTTTGTCTGTCCTTCAACTAATTCCTCCTCTCCTACTAACTCCGTGGTATCAACCACATTGTCTTTCTTACCACCATCTTCCATCTCCAATTGTGGAGGAAGCATATTCATATCAATGAGAGACATGCCACTACCGTGCAAGTTTGCCAACCTCTCACTTCTTCTCTTTAAACCCCAAGAGGATCCAGATACCCCCAAATCCATAACTTTCATCTTATCATCATCGATTACCTTTCCTTTTCTTTTGACATCCAAATTGATATCAACATGCTCATCTACCCTAGCTTTCTTCATCGCCCTATGAGATTCTGATTTCAAGACACTTGCGCTGTCTACAGCAGTAGCATTCAAATCCACATTAACACAGTTGCTCTCTACAACAGGTTTGGCCTCCTTCCCCAATCTAGTTCGCAAGACCCTAGTAGACTTACTACCCTTGTCCTCACTAAGGCATCGCAATCCCTGAGCAAACCAGGTTTCTCTCACTTCAGCTGATTCTTGCCATTGCCCATCGCCGCCATCGAAGAAGAAATCGTGAAGAAGAGAGGGAGAAAAAGAGAAGAGGGTTTGCACAAGAGAAGAAAGAAATAAGGGTTTTGTTTCTTCTCTTTTATATGGTGGGTGGCTATTCGCCCCCACCGAACTTTCGAGTGCACTCATCCTCTTTCACAAAATAAAAACCCTATTTATTACTTTAATAAAAGCCCACAATCAAGCCCAAATACAACTTAGTAGCAACTCATCAACATTAGGGTTTACAAAAGAAATTTTTATATTTATTTAATTAGGCGGGTATTACAATATATACAACTCAAAAGAATCTCGTCCCGAGATTCGGTAGAAGAAGGTAAGTAGGAAATTAATTCTTAAATAAACAAACTACATATCACGTGGACAAACAAATAGCTCATACTTATGCCCATAACTTAATGAAGACAATCACACAAAAATATAAATATTTTCAGTAAGTAGAAAAATTACGGGGTGCTACATCTTGACTGTGAGGACGTGTTGCCTCCATTGCATAGTCGGGCCAGACTGTACCGCTAGCATTTTTATTATTTTCTTTGCATTGCTTTTCAACTTCAAACTTGTATTTCCATCGATCGATAGCATCAAACTAGTCTTGAGCAACGTCCTTTCAAACGTTCCTCCCCATTGTAATCTATTGAATGTTAATGAAAGCTTTTGCTGACTATTGTGCATCGTTATATTGTCTACAAATTGATATTGTGCATTCTCAAGTTAATATTTGTGCCCGTCAAAGTAATTACTCATAGGCTTACTAGTGAATTGGATAACTAGTGCCGCATGGATTGCTAGTCCATGACACCGAGTACCCTATCAAACAGTGGTTGGTTTTAACTAAAATACTATAAACAGGCTTTAACTATCTGGTTTCTTTGCAACTTTTACATTCATAACATAGGAATGACAACATGCCATGTATATCCTACACATTCTCATCCCATCTCTCATTTACAATCCCATGCCTGCCACGTTTCCTACTGATTGATCATTTCAACTAGGTATCCTCAAACTTGCATCGAGTATAATTTCATATTTCAACACAATATTTTTGTAACGTAACGAAAGAGACTTTAAAACCACAAAAAACATTTCACATGAGAAATCTCCCATGGTTCCTTGTCGTGTCACTTAGCGCATTTTCGTCGCTTCATCTTCACCGCTCGACAATAAACCAGTCGTAAATACATGACGGTGGAAATTTGGTAGTTTGTGAGGAGACTGAATAAAATAAAGAAAATCAACCCTTCTATGCGTTGAAGAAACGGGCGAGGGGAGGGATTTTACCACTCTATCTTTTGAGATTCACGAAGTCACGCATCTCAAGGCACACCCCCTCCCTCGCCCGTTCCCTGTCCCATTCCCTGAACATATAGAATTCCCGAAAGAAAATAAAAAAGAGATGCACCACACTCTTCCTAACTTCAATGAAAAATTCAATTGTTTGGTGCGCACTTTTACAGACAAGACGACCGCTAGCCCTCGCTTGCTCATGCGTTTGTTATTTCAGTTGAAAATCTGAGGTGCCCAAAACTAAAATCACCCCCATTTCCATCAACCAAATTACCAAAATCCCTCTCATTCTCTTCGATCCAACAACGCAACACCAACTTCTTCTTCTTCTTCTTCTTCTTCTTCTTCTTCTCTCTATTTTCCACAACACATTGTGCACATTTCAGGTAACAAGTTCAACATTCTTGATTTCTGAGGCAAGATTTTGAGAAAACGCGTTCATTGCGCTATTCGATATTTGATTTCTTGGATTTTGCAGGGTGAATTGTGGGAAATTTGCAGAGAAATGGCAAAGTAAGGTATGTGAATGAATGCGTTCTTGTTTTGCCCTAAAATCCGAAAACTTTGAAATTCTCCTCAAACGCTTCATTTTTATGGGAATAACTGTCGAGGGGTTGTGAGATTTTAGTTGCCTTAGGTCAATGTGGGTTGGTTACTGCAATCATTTCATTATTTCGTGCACTTTCGGGTATATTGATGTAATTCTGTATGTGTATTATAGTTCACGAAACAAATGTAATTCAGAATGTTGAAGAATGATGTCATGTCATGTCTTTCATTAGGGTGTCACAGTTGCCCTCATTCACTTTTCAAACTCCCACATAGAAAAATTCGGATTAGAAGGTTTAGAGGAGTGGCCTAGGTGGTTGAAGATTATCTTCACACTTGGAGAGGTTTGAATTTGTATTTATTACTTCTTATGAGAATCTCCAATGGGAGGTGTAGAAGTAGACATAAACTCAGTGCCATTTCAGTATTTAAATTTTTTTAGCATAAATTTACTAAAAAAAAGAAAAATAAACCACGGGGCAAGATGTTGTTCGCAATGGAAGGTGTCAATTGGGTTGAGTGACAATAATACACCATAGGAGTGTCGTTCAGTGGATTGGTGCAAATAGGTGGTGGAAGTGATTTATGTAAATGAAATGGTGTAAAGCAAGGAGAGAGTAAGTGGTGATGATCAGAAAAGACAAATGTGAATTTCCTTAGTTCACACTGGAGAAGGTATTTTGGTTCTCAAATAGAAATAAGATAAGATTGCAAATAAATCTCCTGTGGGAGATGCTCTAATGTCTAACTGATTGATTAATGTCTCCCAGCTAAAGCAAAATATATACACCTTGTTCAACACTGGTGTGAAGTGTACTCATGGATATATGCTCGACTTTGTTTCACAATTAAGCCAAACCATGTTGGAAAATGAAGCCCACTCCCATTGTCCACGAGTCTTTCCGACGTGTTTATCCACGATAATTTATCATTTCTGTGTGTGTTTTACAGTGTAGTTGTAACTTAGTACCCACCAATATATGCTTATAGTCCCACACCTCTGCTTGTGCTTGATATTTTGAATAGATTTTCACTCGATATGGGAGTGGCTTCATTATTTCAACAAATCACAAGCAGTTGCACTCCATAAAAATTATGATTCGGGTTGCAAAGATATGGGTATCCTTGGATTTGGACTTGGGCGTGAGGTTTCAGACACAACAGATCTAAAAAGAGAAGATTAGGGACACAGGGCTGTCTTCTTTTTATACACTAGCGTTCAACTGTGTGCTACGCACACAAGGTGCATATTTTAAGTTCTTTGACATGTCATTTTCATGATCCTATATCAGAAATTTATGATTATCAACGATAAACTTCATTCCTGTACCCCTAAACATACCAAACTTGTATTTACCATTTAGAAAATTAAAATCAAGATGAGTGACAGAAACATGTTAAAGCGTGAAAGTAAATTAACATATTCCATTATCACAACTAAAAGTAGACCAACTTGCTGTATGAGAATTAAATTGGTCTTATGTGCACAGTATGTGCCTTGTCATCAATACACTCTTTATAGAATCAGCTGACTACATTGATGTTTGATAGAGACCACAAATCCTACCTTCGAAATTGGGTATAACACTTCACTTTTCTGTTGTTTCCCTACTGTTATGAATTCTTAATTCATCATGTACATCCTAGATTCAGGAAACCTACAAACCTGTGTCATCTTATTCCATTAGCACTGATCTTCCTCGCTATCTTCCCTATCTTTCTCTTTCCTTGTGACTTACTAAGGCCAATAATTGTCTTCCCCGTAATAAAATTCAACCCACAAAACTGATGAGTTATTCCATCTTTTACCTAGCACTCATCAGAAATGTCTTGGTGGTATGATGTCCTTGCTCTTTTTCAATCGCTCTCAAGCACATACAGATTATCAGAATAGGTTTGGTTCTAAATCTGGCAATAGAAGTTAAAAAGATGAATTACATGAGACTTTGGATTTGCATTCATACTCTCCTGGATTAAATTACCCCTTTGGAGGCTTTCATTGACATTGCAAGCATCTTATACCTTCTCTCTCTCTCTCTCTGTTTTTATTTTTATTTTTTTCCAGTCATTATAATTCCACAGGCTACCTGTTTATTGTGATCTTTTCCAAAGGCTTCTCCCAACGTTGCATCTTATAAGTTTATATATCATCAAATCAGGGTTAGGCTCCTCCTTTGGGATCAAAGGACGTTTCTCCAAGTAAGATATAGACACCTGTATTTTCCTTCTATTCCTTTTTTGTACTTAATTACATGCTATTGCTGGGTTCAGCCATATCAGAAGAAAAGAGAGTTTTTTCAAACAAAATCCATTGATACACCAAAGAAAAGAAGATCAAGTTGCAATGTGATGAAGAGAGGAAGAAGGCCTTGCAAATATTTGACTTCTTAGAGAGTTGCAGATCGATGGAGAGAGGAGTCCTTCAAACCTTGGATTCATTCTGGAAAAATCCTTAGATTTCGTACAGAGAATCCTTGGGAGTCGTGGTTTGGAAGAAGAATAGACACTCACTGCGCTCATAAAATCACATCCAAAAAGGATCTCTTTCCGTCAAGGAAACATGATTTGGGAACGATGAGTTTCATGAGGCGTAATGTAAGGATTTAAAAAGGCTGAAGGTCTGGAGTTGCGTTTATTCATGTTTTAATCTCAACCCTAGAACTGATATTTAACGTTGAGATGAAAGAGTGTCTTTATTTATTCCTTTTAAAGTGAACTACATCTGGAAATATTTTTTGAATAGATGTCAGGAGTTGCGATGTTTAGTTGTAATGTTTAGACTTTTCATCTTAACCGTAGAATTCCATATGAACGATTGAGATTGAAGGTGTGTTTGAATTTTGTACTCTTTCAAGTAAACTATAGCTCTCAGCACATTAACCATGCATTTTCCTTTTATATTATAGATTTAATACTGAATAAATATAAAACTTAAGATAAAGGACTTGATTCTCACAATATGTTATATTTTACTAAGAAATTGCAAACTATATGAATACCAATAAAGTTCGAGGCTGTGTACCTGGAATTTTATAATTTATGTAGGTTTAAGTTTATATATGTCAAATTGTAAAAACAAAATTTCATTCAAGTATCTATGTTGTGTCATGGATACGTATTCAAACTTTGTGTGGTTTTTATCTTCCTACCTTAACTGCTTGAGAACTTTACGAAGCTTGAACGTAAAAAAAATTGAAGGTGTGCCTGCATACTAGTTCCTTGCACGTGCGTTGCACATGTTGTTTGCCCAAATGCAAAGTTTTCTTATTTTTGTTTATTTAAATATCTACTCCATTTAGTTATACTTACACAATTTTGCTTCTCCCCATCAAATACTCTGAGGATGTCTCACTTTGAAATGAGAACTACTAGGCAGTTCTTAAGAAATAGTTTAAGTGAGGAAAAACATGGCAAGTGTGCATCATATTTAGTCTCCTATAATGACCCGTTATTGCACCACCAATTTTGTCCCACTTAACCACCCCAACAGATGTGAGAGGTTTTTAGCTCAAACCAATTACCTAACAAATTGGTTGGCCCTTGAGTTGTTATGTCACAATGTAGGTTTTTAGCTCAAAACCAATTACCTAACAAATTGGTTGGCCCTTGAGTTGTCATGTCACAACGTCTGCTGGTTGAGCCGAAAAGGCTTCGGTATAGTACAACTATACACTTAAGAATCCTTACATGGACGACTGTCTAGGCATGTGAGACACCACCTGATGTACCGTTACTTTTCCACCGGCTAGACGCCTTTTCAGCACACCACCCTTCTCCTCCTCATCGGGAGTTGGGGTGTCAAGATGTTCACCTTATAATGGAGTCATCATCGGCTCATCGGGAGTAAGGAGGGTGGTGTGTTGGAAAGGCGCCTAGCCCATGGAGAGGTGATGGTATCACAGATCAAGGTTCGGCTAAAAACTCCACACCTTAAGTGGGACAATATTGGTGGTGTAAGAGTGGGTCGTTACATCTCCGATTGAATGTGATTGGTATTCTCGTAATGATCTCTTTTATTTTACTTTTTAGCTGTTGCTGTGAGCCCTTGTTTGTTTTTGTTCTTGTTATTCATACTGCTAAAATTTATATCCTTAATCCATTTTCTGATTTTAACCATTCTGAAATAGGCTTCATGCTTTTGATATGCTCAGTGTTACATTCTGCAGATTCCCTTCACAAAATTATTTTGAAAATGAATCAACAGGTGGGATTTCATTATATGGATACTGGTTTTCCATACACAACTCCAGAGAGCTTTATGAATCTTTTTGAAGGTTTCACGTACAGGGAAGATGATTTCTCTTTTCCTCCAGTGATGCAAGATCAGGTACCTTAACCTGGCTCTGTGATTTGATTATTTATCTTTCACCATTATGTTTTTAGTGGAAACATAATCCAGGACTTGGTAATCCATGCTTCCTCTGAATTATCGTGTTTATTGCTCCGAGCCTCTGATTGGTCTGTCGTTCCGCTGTGTCGTTGTGGAGATGTGATGAAAAATACTAGGGAACTAGAATGCTTATCACATTTAGATAGTGTTGCATAGGAGTAGTTTGGTATATTTTGATTATCTGCTTCAGATAACTTGCTGCTTTTAGCAGTATGTGTTTCAGTTGAGCATTTGTATGTATGTTAGTATGTTAGTATGTTAGATCTGTCAAATTATGGAACTCTGGTTTTGTGAGGGGTCTTACCTTTTAACATTTTATTGTAGGAGAATGCGTACTGGGCAATGCCAATGGGTTTTTTCAAGTTTGGACAATCTGGTCCAGGTAGTTCATCCTACAATGGTTATGGTCGTGCTCATGTAATGAATGATCATGTATCAGTTTCAATTGAAGGAAGAAGGAACTTGGAAAACCTTTCAGTGATGAATCCGGAAGAGCCAGAAACACTCATAATGCATGGGGGAGGAGGGAGTTTTGGCCCAAACTCACCTGGCAGTCTTGAAGAATGTAGGTCAGCGCAGATGGGTTTATTTATTCTTTTTTATTTTTTGCTTATCATCTGTTTTAGTACCCAGGTACCAAATTCTTCCATTTGGAAATGGAGCATCTTGATAGTCCTGAGAAAGTGATAACTTAAGTTTAACAATATTAGATTACAACTTGACTAATCGAACATATGATGAATGCTTTGATGGTTAATGTATATGACTTTTTTTAAGTAAAATTAACTGAACGCGAATATTGATCTTCCACAGGAAGGTCCTTACAACCTCATACAAACCATTACATCTTAGCCCAATCATCCTCAAACAAATCGTTGGTCTCCAGATCAAAGCCAACCACCACTTGAAGGGATAGGCGGGATCTCCTCTTTCTTCTCTAGAATTAGACTCTGAATCTTGTGACGAAGAGAAGCTTCCTTAGGGCCCAAACTACCGTAGGACTAGAAATTCACTCATGCCATGGCCTCGTCCTTGATCAAGCTGGAGATATCTTACCAAAACCACTCCATCTATCCATCTATCTTTACTGCCTCTGATATTGAGCTCTAGCCGCTTTCCAAATTTTACCAAGTGAGAAACCTCATTGTCCACAGAGTTGAGGCCCCTTCCTCCAACAGCCTCTGGACAACCTCTTACACAAGTCTTCCCACACATAAGGTCCAGTCCTCCTGTCAAATGGCTTAAAGCCACCTGCGCCCTTATTGTGCTTGGACCCACCTTGTGGGATTGTTCTTTATTCCCTGACCAATGCCCGTCCTCCACCTCACAGAGGAAATAATATTCCAATCTATTGCCATTACTGCACTCCCTTCAATCCTGTATCATCAGAGAGAGAGTTGTCTCTTAAAATCACATTGACTTCAATCATAATGACGAAAGGAATATACCTAACCACTATCCATCTGATAATTTATCTTGAGATTTTCCCAACACAAGACAGTTAGGGTAATTAAAGCCTTGATTATTCAGGACCCATTTGCTCTCATCTTCTTTGACCTGGTGCCCTTCGGCTTGGTCCTTGATTCCCACTCTGACACCTTTGTGCACGACACATGAACACTCTTAAAGCCTTTCCTAACGTTCTCTATTTTAGAAATCTTAACCCATTTATGTGACTATGATCTCTACATCTTGCAAATTACCCCCACAATGCTAGCATGCTCTGCTAACTTTTGCAGTTTAGTTAATCAATTTTAATCAACTCATTCACTTTTAGTGGGGCCAGAGAATAGAGATTTTAGATTGTGGTTAGTTTTTGTGTGGATTATCCCTTAACTTGTACATTAGGAGCACTTCTTGATCTACTGTTGTTAAATTGAGGTTGTCAGTTTTATTTGTTGATTGGTAAAGTTGATGTCTTCGTACTAGTTTGGCACTTCAATAAAATATTTTCTACAACTATTGGAGATAATTGATAATGATTTCTTCAGTGCCTAATTGGAAAAGTAAATAACCTCCTTGAAAAAGTTGTTTATTAACAAAGTATACAACATATTATTTGTATTGGGGAATCTTAAATTAACACAGCCTTAAAGTCAGAATATGATAGTGGTGCAGACTGAATCTGGGAGTGTAGATTAACCCCCACAAATTTGAATCTTCTTCTCTTCACGACTTGATGTAGGGGGGGATGAGCGAGAAGTGGGCGATGGGGTTGTGAAAGGAGTGGTGAGGGCTAGACGGTGGTGGGTGGCGGGGAAAGGGAAGGGTGGGCATTGGAGGTTGTCAATTGGGCCGGAAGGGTGCTGCCAGTAGCATCGCTGTAGGCGGCACCTTGCTGGTGGTTCGCGATGCCTGTTGCTGTGCTTGGGGGCTGACGGGTACCTCTTGTGGGTGCTCGTTGGTTTCCTTGTTGGCTGTTAGGAGTCTTTAAGCAACTGTTTCATCTTCTGCATTGTCTTCTCCGTCTTTTCCACTGACTGAATCCATTGTTGCAACTCTACCAATCCTCTTTTCTCTTCCTCTGTGCTAATTCTATCATGTTATCTCTTAGCATCTAAGAGATCTTCAATTATCTTCCAACTTTTTCTCTGTCTGTATACACAATAGGAGTGCTTCTGCTCTGATACCAATTGATAGAACTAAACTACAACTAAAGCAATAATTGAAATAAATCTATGACAAACCCTAATTTCAAAGATAAATAATAAAGAAATATCATTTCATTCAATCAACCAAAGAATAATGAACAATGGTTTGCCTCATTTATAATCTCTCTAACTTCTTTGGCAAGCTAACTAACCTAACCTCAATTGGCTAATAATGGCCTAACTAATATGGGCTTTACTTCATAAGCCCAATTACAATTAATACTACTAAACTAACCCATATTACTATCCACTCACATCAATATATAGGATTTCAAGGGTTTGTTGAAGAAAAACAATAGTTGCTAATATACCTATGCTGGAAAAAAAGGTAACAAAATTTGAAGAAGAGATAATAAATGGGAGAAGAAAACTAGGAAATACAATTAATACATAGTTGAAATCACGTTACACTAGAGCAAACCTTTCATTTGGCTGATTGGACATGGTAAACTCCAAACAATTGATAATCTTACTAGAAGAGGCATGATGATCCCTAATAGGTGCAATCTAGAAGAGTTCGTGATTTAGAGATCTATTTAAGAGAACGCTAGGACTCCACCTCCCATCACCAGTGGCATAAGAATGGATGCTCCTTCAAAGGATTATGGTTGTGGAGGTGAGTTTTATTTGCAGTCATCTGGGTGGTTTGGACGGAGAGAACTGATAGAATTTTTAAAAATGAGAGGAAGGATTGCCTTGCTTTATGCAATGAGATCAAGGCTTTGGTTTGGGATTGGGGAAACTAATGTAGGAACATAGTAGGTTTAGAAATTTTTATCTTTGGAATTTTCGTATCTTTGGAACATAATAGGTTTGGAATTTTTTATCTTTGGAATTTTAGTATTTTAATTCTAGTTTAGCTAGGATTATTATTATTTCTAAAATTTAAAGGAGAGAAAACCATGCATTATAAGAAAACAACGAATTATTAATCAATCAAAGTATTTTCTCCCAAATTTCCTATCTATTTATTATTTCTTCTTCTTCAAATTTCCCTAAATTCTTTTTTTAACAAAATTTCTCCCAATTCTTTAAATTTTTTTCGAGATCACTGAATCTCCTTTTTTTCTATATCCGCTACGCCAATTGGTATCAGAGCCAATTGTTTATCTTCATTGTTTTCATCACGTCTATCACGTTCTTCGTTTTTCACCCACTACCACTCCTTCCGCCTCTTAATCTCCTTCAATGTTATTGAAAAGCTTGTCCTTGTTTTCCCATTTCATTATTTGCTCGTCATCATCAATTTGCTTCTTCATCATCAATTTGTGGAAAAAAATAGATAAAATCCAAACCCTCCTCCCAAGCCATTGTTTTCGTCATTAGCCTCTCCAACAAACCCTGACTTTCGTTTTGGCATCCACCTTTCTCTCTCTTTAAAAAAAAAAAACTTCTTTTAATCATCATGACTAAGTCTTCCTAGCCAGATTGTAGCAACTATATTAGGAAAGCTATACTGCAAGCTGAACTGAAAAGGCAAACAATGATTTGATTACTCTCTCGGTGAAAGAGCTTATTGCTAATAAAGTCACCCAGCCATTGATGGCACAAAAATTGATACCTTTGGAGATTGAATCAACAAAATCAGTTGTGCCTACAATAGAGAATGTGACAACACAAAATTTAGACATGTGGGTTGATTGCGCTCCACCAATTTTCAATGATTGTTTGCATGCTCAAGAACAATCTACTTGCAGTGTTATCAAAAGAGCTATTGAAGTAAATTTGTTTCACTTTTTTTTAATGAAGACCAAGATTAATGATTATTTGTTTGAAGAAATGGAAATGGTTATGAAAGACGAATTATGTGATCAAGACACTCTTTCTAAAGAAGGGGGGGTACAAATTTTTTCAACCTAGATCCATATGCAATCCATTGCGAGAAGTCACATTTTTATGGCACACATATTCGTGATTTCCTTGGTCATTGCAATGTAAAAAATATCATTCCTGGCATTGTCACGCCCATATCTAAAAGGTCCGTGAAAAAAATTTGACCTAGGAGCCACAAGAAGCGTTGGAAATTGTTTGCATCGTGCTTTCATCATCAAAGAAAAGTGATTTCATCATCTTCTTGATGTGCAACTTGAGGACGAGTTGTTTTAAAGAAGGACAACCTGATGCAGGAACATAGTAGGTTTTAGAATTTTCTTATTTTTATTAAGATTTCACTTAAGCAAGCCTAGTATTTTTAGGTAGTACAATAGAAATAGTAGGTTTATTTCTAGTTTAGCTATGAATATTATTTTTATTTAAAGGTAAGAAAACCAAGCATTGTAAGAAAAACAACGAATTATTAATAATCATATTATTTTCTCCCAAATTTCCTTTATTTCTTCAAATCTCCCTAAATTCTCTTTCTTCTACAAAATTTCTCATATTTCTTTTATTCTCCCTTCAGCATCTCCGAATCTCATTTTCAACATCCACATCCGCTTCACCAAAACATGTGGGATTTTACTAAACATTGCATTTCACACATGCATGCTTGAGTGGGAAAGTCTATTTACTTGTAACTTTGTTTTGTTGTATTGTTTTCTTTGCTTAGTGACCCACTTAGTCACTAGGCCCCTCCTTTATTTAATGAACTATGCTCTGTTTTGCTGGAAAAAAAATCATGTGCCACTGAAACTTAAAGAAAACAGGATGACTTAAATATTTTATTCATTTTGGGTTCTTTCACCATTCTGGAAATAAGAAACAAGTCACAAGGAGTTGGCTTATCTCATTAAAGGTTGGGTTTATTTAAGATTTTCCTTTGTATTCCGTCTAATTTTAAACTCTCATTAATGTTTGTCATATTCCTACAATTATGTTTGCAGATATTGTAAAACGTAAACTAACTAAATTGTTGAAGTATGAATATACCTTATATCATAAATATTGCCAGTATCCTACAACAATTTCTTATCTAGTTAGGAGATTAATTGAGAATTTATGTTTCAAGGACAAAGACTACATGCCACAAAGTGCTCAGCTATTCCAATGATGAATATCTAGACACTCTTGAGTCTCAGGCCATAGCATGCTATGTGCTGTGAGTCTTAATACATCTGATGAAACAGCGTGCCTCTTTGGAAATTTCAAGGTTTAACCATCTCTCGTAAACAAGTGAAAGGAATCATTATAGTAGGTCATGCTAAGGATAAAATACCCATATACATCACATCACCTGTGATGGAAGGAATTCTCTGTTTGTGCTTAAGATTTTCAATTTTTTTTTTCCAGATAGACCTGCCTTGCTTACGAGTGGAGCAAGGTCAGGAGAGAGGTACAAGATAAATTGAAGACTTAGAAAGTATTAGTGCATAATATGTCTAACTTTTATTTGGATTCTGTTCTCCTTTTTTCCATTATCCTGCAAGTTTGAGAGTTAAGACAAATAAGTAATTCAGGTTATTGCGACAATGTTGTTCTAGCATCAGTGTTTTGTACTAGGGGTTTGTCTTTTATCAAGTAGCATTTACTTGTAGGATAACTTGCCCTTTTAACTAATTCTATGGCTTATTTTATTTTATTTTAAATGGTATATATAAATTTGGTCAAGTGAATTTGCATCTTTCTTCTTTGTGTTGCAGGCATTTGGAGTCGTAGTTCTAGCAGTTCTCAGGTAATCTTCTCTAGCTCTAGGGATAATACAGGCACGCTCACATTCACGTTCAAAACTTATTTATTCATTGGCATTTCATTATATATTTTAGCATGCAATCAAAATTAAGCACGTTCAAAACTTATTTATATATTTTATACTTGACATGGCACATGGTGAATTTTATCCTAAATGAATCTGATTTATTTGTTAAACGTCCAAGTTATTAATGCGGCAAAAAATTGCCGATTAATCGCAATTCGGGGTTTGATCGAACCGATTTGGGTGAAAACGATTGGGGTTTAGTGGACACCGATTAATTGGCAAAAAAACTATGAGTCACCGATTAATCGGTCCAGCCGACTCGCTGATTTATCGCTATGTATAAAAAAAACTTAAACTCAAGATTCTCATTTCATTCGCAGGCCGCAGCTCCTAACCCAGATCCTACAGAGAAGAAAAAAAAATTAAGAAGAGAGAAGGTGAAGATCTCTGGACGGCGATGACGACTAGATCTCTGGCTTTGGACGGCGACGACGATCTCTGGCTCTGGACGGCGACATCGATCTCTGTTTCTTTTTTCCTCCCTTCATTCAAACCAAATGTACCACATCAACCGTAATTTCCCTCTTCCCTCCCCTTCCAGTCCCCATCCCACTCGGCCTCCCCTCTTCTTTTCCCTCCTATGTAGAATTCATATGGACTAGGGGAGCTTGTTGATTGAGGTTGTTTGTAGTGATTTGGATTTCGGTGAAACAGTTGATTGTTGACGGAACAAATTGGATTCAGCTTATTGCTAATGCTGAACTCCCACTTTCTGTGCATTTGACATTTTTGGCCTTCTGACTGAGAGCACTAATTCTTGAACATCACAATTTCTTGGAAAATTTGTGATTATGCGTGATAAATTCACACAATTTTCACGCACTTCAGTCATGACTTCATTTATTCTTTGGTCTAAAATATATTGGCATAATCCTCTAGATGTGGAGTATTTTTGTTTGTACAAAGTAGCCATTTTAGAAATATCTTCGGTGCAAAGTAATACAGTTTACTTTCATGGGTTAGTGGGATAGGTATGTTGATTCTTCCTATTAAGTTTGGCATCTATTTTACTTCTGAATGTTTGTCTTGGTAGCTTGGTTGATAAAACAATTTACATTTTTCTTTTAATTTCTTTTTAAGTAGCTTGGTAGATAATTAGTAAAGTTATATAATTACAAATTTACACCATTTTGATTAATTATTTATTTTTTTAATCTATGACTGATTAAATTTTAAAAATATATACTTTGAAAAAATTGATCGATTAAATTCGATTAATCTCGATTAATCGTAATTCGGTCCTGGACTGCGCCGCGACTGCTTTCCGATTTAACTGCATAGTTAAACGTTGAACTAATTGGCATGTCCATTTGCTAAATTTTGTTTCAGTGCACAATTGTTTACATAATGGTTTCTTTTTGGAACTGAGAACTAATCATTCAAGTAATGTTACTATATACCAAAGTAGTCTATTTTCCCTTGAAAATTTCAATATTTTTGGCATTTAATATGTAAATGATGGGGTTGTATGACTTGAGTTGTTGTGCCTAGCATGCATCTTTATAGTTTGAGAAAGAAATGCTGTATTGAAGTTGACCCTAGGATCTTTCAGTGAGGCCACATCCACTCTTGGATTTCATATTTTGCTCATATTTTAATTCTTAGGAACTAGATTTAATTCGAAATTGTTATTTTCTAGATAGGGTCTATGATATAAGCGGATTCTTTTAGTAATATTAGTATTAGTAATATTGTAATTGAGCCTATTTAGTAATAGTCCATAATAGTTGGGGCATTGGTTTCCAATTAGGTTTATTGTTAGGTTTGCTTGCCAGAGAAGATAAGTCAATTATAAATAAGGTGGAGGTTGTTCATTATTAGATAGTTGATTGAATAAAAGAGTATTTTGTATACTTGGTTTTATCGTAGATTAATTTCAATTCAATTCATGCTTAGTTATAGTTTCAATTCTATTAATTGGTATTAGAGTTGATACGGTTCTAGTTATTTTGTTCGATTTGGAGAAAATTTGTGGAGAAGAAAAACCTTGGAAGATGATAGAAGATTGGAAGAACCGGATAAAAGAGGTAATGGAAAAGGAGATGAAAGAAATGAAACTGATGATCACAGATGCTATTAAGGCAGGTTTCAATGAGGCCATCTCACAAAACACGTAGCACCACCTTGTCCAGCACTGCAGGGATCCTTCCAGAGTACCAACAACGGTGCTGCACCGGTGATCGCCTCCCTCCACCTTCTCCCTTTGTCGATAAAAAACACACTGTTGCAATCTATCGGTTCCCTCAGCAATCGACCAGTCCACAGATCCTGACACCCACTTCCTTGGTCGACCACAGCCCATACCAGATTGACCCTCCCACCCTCCCCAATTCGATTGACCTCCTGATCATCATCCATAGATCGATCGACCTCTTCACCTTACTCAAACAGTCTATCGACCACCAACTCACCCTCACTCCAGCTTTGATCGACCTCATCACCTCGTCGATCTCCCCCACACCTCTCTTCAACCCTTGTCCTCCATTGAACCCCTCTTCCCCGATCAGAACCATCGCAGCAGCCCACGCACACCTCTTGTTGTTTCAGTTGAATTGGAGAATTGTAGCAGCCCACGCCCACCTCTCGTTGTTTTAGTCGAATTGGAAAAGAAGGAAGCCAATTTTTCAACAAGTCCCTGCTCAACATTTATGCTTCATTTTTGCCCCTTTATTTTTATTTAAGTCCCTGGTCCCATCTGGTTATTTCCACCCCAACCAACATTTTGTCTCACCACACGGTTCTAAATCCCTTTTGATGAGGATCAGACTATTTGCATCTGCATAGATGGACTTGTACAACCACAGGTCGCTGGTTCCCGTACCTTTTATGATCAAGTTGTTCACCACTGCAAGACCGAGCATATGCCACTACAAGACTAATTTTTTGATCCGATTTGGGATAGTTTTGTAGATGAATTTAAGAAATTTGTGCTCATAGACATTGGAATTTTGCAATGGATATCCTTTGAGCCGAGGACTCTTCTTGGACTTTGTATTTGGTGGCACAATTTGGAATTACTTGTTTGTGATACGAACAATTACAAATGCAAAGTTTACGGTCGACTTCTGCTAGTGCGCTTCACATTGTGTTCAATGATCGATTGTTTGTGTTTATCAGACTTTTTTGACTTGAAGCTTCTTCAACCTAGGAGGTAGGGTTTTTTTTTGTAATATTAGTATTAGTAATATTGTAATTGGGCTCATTTAGTAACCGCCCATAATAGTTAGGGCATTGGTTTTCAAATAGGTTTAGGTTTGCTCGCTAGAGAAGTTAGGTCAATTATAAATAAGGCATAGGTTATTCATTTGTTAGACGGTTGATTGAATAAAAGAGTATTTCTTTTGTTTACTTGTTTTTATCATAGATTTATTTCAATTCAATGCTTGCTTCATATTTCAATTCCTGCTTAGTTATAGTTTTAATTCTTTTAGTTTGACTTTAAAGTTGCAAGAGTTCGTTGTTATTTCATTTTTCTAGTTACATTGGCAATTTACTTTTAGATCTATAAAGTATAAATATACAACTGTCCTGATATTTTAGGGTGAGCTAAATTGAACTAATTCTAGTTGAGTCTTTTGAGAATCATGTATTACTTTTTCGGTTGTGTTATATTTGTGAAGAAACTCAAGGTCTCCAGCACTTGATGTTGCCATTTGAGGGAGACATAGGATCCTCTCGATCAATTCATGTGAAATCTCATATGCTAATGACGCTCAAAATAAATGGGTCTTAGAGCATCTTTTTGCTACAACTCATCAAAACATAAGTTTTCTTTGATTGTCAAGGTCTTAAAGCATCTTTTTGCTACAATCATAAGGGTCTTAGAGCATCTTTTTGCTACAACTCATCTTTTTGCCACCATTACCATCATCTTCTTCGTTTCTATGATTGTCATGGTTAATTTTAAAGTGAACAAACATTAGTCCATTAAGAAGTTGGAGAGTTCTATAGAGGTAGATAAGGTTTATGGGCTTGTTGGAAGATTAAATAAGATCGTATTTTGCTGATCCAAAATGTATATGGGAAGCATTTTGTTATTTGCCGTTTTGATTTGTTTTAAGTGGTGAGTTTTCTTTTTCAAACAAAATATATTGAAATTTAAGCTTAAAATAAATAAATAAAATCTAATAAATGTCCATTGTTTTGGACAACTTCACCCTGGATGAAATCTAACCCTAGATAAATTTTGTTGTAATCTTGCTAAAAATGTCCATTGTTTTATTAGAGTGCAAGTGCACACGCAAGAACCTTCACTTTCGACAACTTCACCAATTATGTGGAACAACCTAGTGCATCCGTATCATCTTGTACTTGGCACTTTTCTAGACACCACATTTTCCTCCTTAGCATCTTTGGTATCACGGTCCCCTACCTTCATGCGTAAGTTGTCATCGATTTTGAGACTAATTGAGTGTCCTTACTCAACCACCCATCAGAAGAAGTCTTAGAGTGCCACAAGTGATTCCCCAGAGATGAACTATTCTCGTATTACTGTTGTAACATGATTTAACTTTGCCAAAGGTGTACCAGCTGAGTTGGTAGAGGTGTGGCGGATGGAATCATACGTCACGGGTTTGACCCTGGCCGGCGGCATGGAGTGGGAAGGGTTGAGGGTAAAAAAAAGAAAGAAAAAACATGATTTAACCTTGATTAACCTTGGCGCTACGACTAACCTTGTTTAACATTGGAGTTCGATGTGATCTTACTAGAAATAAATAAATAATAAATAAAACCTTGGTGCTATTAGAATGCTAGTCCCTACATAAGAATCTTCACTTGGGCGGCTTTTTAGCGGTGCAGGAAGAATCCAAGAGCAATTATCACACCTCCTTGTGCTAGGCACCTTTCCAACACACCACCTCTTTCTCCTTGGCATCTCTCGTGTCAATCACTATTTAATTTTTCTACGTGGCTAATACCCAAGAAACAAAAGAGTCTCATCTTCCTCAAACCTATCCTTAATACTTGAACATAAAACCTCATTAACTAAAACTTAAATGGAGTGCATCACTGAAAATTCTTATATAAATTACAGGGAGGAGATTTGGACCAGGCTTTGGCGAGAGCTCTCTTTAGGGATTTTGAGTTCATCAAGTCCAGTGATTGGGAAGTCTGGCACTTGTTTTTCTTGTACTGCTGTGGTTAACCTTTCTAGAAGACAGGTATTTTGAGAAGGGTGGTTGATGGTACTAGGAAGCGAGAAAGGTAAATGCAGCAAGGCAGTGTTGTTACGAGCTTCTGGACATGGCATTTTTGTTAAGGCTATCCAGATTTTTTACTGGGCTAGGTTGTTGGGCCATAAGGTCAGTGGTGATAAGTGGAAGCTTAAAGCAAGGTTTAAAGAGTTAAATAATGAAGTGGACAAGAGGGAGGAACACCTGAGGAGATCAAATCAAGGTGATTTCAACTATTTGGATGGGGCTATTGGGTTTCATGCTTTGGTTTGGCTTTGGATGAGGTTGTTAGGCATCGACCGCCTATCAAGTACACGTATGCAAGGAAGAAATATCAACAGACAAGCAGGAGCCAATGCCAGGATACTCATGTTGTTTGTGATGCTGTTAGTATCATGTTAGGTACTCTGTTATAACATCAGTTAGGTGCTCTGTTAGTGTCTGTGAGGTTAATTGAATGTGAGTCTTTATGTTATAAATAGGGAATGAGCCATAGCAATAGAATTCATTGATTGAGTAATAACATTGTGTACATGAGCTCTGCTCAGTGGGAGATTGGCAATCTCGAAATATGCCTGATACAATTCATTTCTCTTCATTGTAATATCCCAATTCATTCAATACAAATTTCCTTCTTTCTCAAGCAATCTTCTGTGATTATCAGACTCTTGTAGCAGCATTTCATCTTGATTTGTGTCTGCAAGTTCCGTTGCTTCCAGGAATCACAACTCTGACAGAGCCAATCAGTCTTGAATAGCTTGGTATCTTCATTTCTTGCAGAAATATCATCATCAAAAGGTTAGTTCCTATCAAATTGGTATCAGAGCATCAGATCTTGGAGGAAGATGGCTGGAAAAACTGGTTCAACAAGTAATAATGCAAGAGTTGAAGCAGTAGAAGAAGCAATGGTGAGCGTTCAAGAACATGTGGATTCCTTAAAAGGAGGGTTCCAAGAAGTGATCCAAAAGATGGATCAATGGATGAAGAGGCAAGAAGAAAACCCTAAAGGGAACTCACCAATAGATCACGGTCAGAGACCTTCAGTCAATGTAGAAGCTCACAGTTTGAATGGTGGAAATGGAGGAGGATCTTCTTCACAAGGGCAACACTTTGACAGGAGACCTAGAAGGCTGGAAATGCCAACATTTGAAGGTTCTAATCCAGATGGATGGATTATGAAGGCCGAGATATTCTTTTTGTTACAGAAATATGGAAACGAGGATAAGGTCGAAGCAACCGTGATTTCTTTCGAAGGGGATGCTTTGTTGTGGTATCAGTGGGAGAGTAAGAGAAGACCTATTGTCTTCTGGGAAGAACTTAAGGGTTTGCTCTTGAAACAGTTCCGATCGACGCAAGAGGGATCGCTTTGTGAGCAGTTTCTTGCGTTGAAACAAGAAGGATCAGTAGCAGAATACAGACGCCGATTCGTTTCTCATGCGGCTCCATTAGATTCTCTGAATGAGGAGGTTTATCTTAGCAAGTTTATCAATGGCTTGAAGTCATCCATTCGGGCAGAAGTGAGAATGCTTGATCCGGGTTTTCTGGGTCGGGCCATGGATTTGGCCCAGCGGGTGGAGGAAAAGCAGTTACAAATGGGTTTAATTAAACCGGGCTTTCCTTTCTTTCCCAATAAGCAACTATCAGGCCCAAGATCAATGGGAAATAGTCCTTTAGGGCATACTTCTCAAGCTCCAAATAGAGATTTCGAGAAAACCTCATTCAATCCTCACATGAACCCTAAAGAGAATGAGCGGCATTTGGGAGGAAGGAATGAGATCAGACGAATCTCTGATGCAGAGTATCAAGCTAAAAGGGAGAAAGGTTTGTGTTTCCGATGTGATGAAAAGTATTCCCCTGGACATCGATGCAAGAAACGAGAGCTCAGTGTTCTTATTGCACAAGAAGAAGGTGACGAGGTGGAAGATGAGGATCACGACTGGGAAGATTCGAAAGAACTCGAGGTGGCCGAGATTAGTCAGGTGGTAGAAGTTTCTTTGAGTTCGGTCATGGGTTTGACAAACCCAAAAACGATGAAGCTTGTGGGTGACATTTCAGGGCAAGCCGTGGTTGTGTTGATTGATAGTGGAGCAACCCATAACTTCATCTCTCATAAACTGGTCGAACAAGGTAAGCTCCAAATCTCGTCCACTGGTGTGTATGGGGTTATGATGGGATCGGGAGAATCTGTTCAAGGGAGTGGGGTCTGTCGAGGAGTGACATTACAGTTGCAAGGGGTGGAGATTTTAGCTGATTTCCTTCCATTAGGTCTGGGCAGTTCAGATGTCATTTTGGGGATACAATGGTTAGCGCAGTTGGGGACAACATTTATAAACTGGAAGGATCAAATTTTTCGGTTCAGGGTTGGATCAGATACCATCACTCTCAGGGGGGATCCTTCTTTGGGGAGGAGTTTGATTTCACTCAAGAATATGATATGGACAATCAAGCAAGAAGGTCAGGGATTCTTGGTGGAATTAGGTTGTATTTCTTCAACAGTTGCGGATCAATCGGAGGTCTCTAAGGAACTGGTTGAGGTATTAAACAGGTATGATACCATTTTTCAAACACCTTCAGGGTTACCACCAAAGAGGGGGCATGAGCATAAAATTGTGCTGAAAGAGGGCACGGGTCCGATAAATGTGCGACCATATCGATATCCTCAGTTCCAGAAAAATGAGATTGAGAAGATGATAGCAGAGATGTTGGAGTCAGGCATCATCAGGCATAGTGTAAGTCCATTTTCAAGTCCTGTGTTGTTAGTTAAGAAAAAAGATGGGGGATGGAGGTTTTGTGTCGATTATCGGGCTTTGAATAAACACACAGTGCCCGATCGCTTTCCTATCCCCATCATTGATGAGTTGCTGGATGAGCTTCACGGGGCGGTCATTTTTTCGAAGTTAGATTTGAAGTCGGGCTATCATCAGATCCGAGTTCAGGAAGGGGACGAGGCTAAGACAGCTTTCCGTACACACGAGGGACATTACGAGTTCCTCGTAATGCCGTTTGGCCTTTCCAACGCACCGGCTACTTTCCAAGCATTGATGAACACAATCTTTAGGCCTTATTTGAGGAAGTTTGTGCTGGTATTTTTCGACGACATTCTAGTGTATAGTCCAAGCCTCGCGACACATGTGGAGCAGTTGGACGTGGTTTTAAGTTTGTTGCATCAGCATGGGTTGGTGGCTAACGGTTGGTGGCTAACAGGAAGAAGTGTGAGTTTGGTACTTCCAAATTGGGTTATCTGGGTCATGTAATTTCGGCGGAGGGCGTGTCTATGGATCAGTCTAAGGTGCAAGCAGTCTTGGATTGGCCACAACCATCTAATATCACGGAATTGCGCGGATTTTTGGGTCTCACAGGCTACTACCGCAAATTTATTCGCGAGTACAGTCAGGTCGCTTGGCCACTAATGTCACAATTAAAGAAAGGTGGTTTCGCTTGGAATCATGAGGCCGAGACAACTTTCCAGGGTCTGAAACGAGTCATCACTACTGCTCCGGTATTGCGTATGCCCGATTTTTCTAAGGAATTCGTTGTCGAGACCGACGCCTCGGGGTATGCGGTGGGAGCTGTTTTGATGCAGGAACAACAACCCGTGGCTTTCTTCAGTCAGGTATTGGGGGAACGCGCTCGACTCAAACCGATATACGAAAAGGAGCTCATGGCGATTGTTCTGGCCGTGAGCAAATGGCGAGCATACTTGTTGGGTAGACGGTTTATTATACGGACTGATCAAAAGAGCCTCAAATTCCTCATGGAGCAGAGAATCATTGGCCCAGATTATCAGAAATGGGTCAGGAAGCTGTTTGGGTACGAATTTGAGATTCAATATCGTTCGGGTTCGTCTAATGCCGCTGATGATGCTCTCTCCCGTATTTCTTATCCTTCCACTTGCTTACCTATGAGTTTACCAACGTGGTGTGATTGGGCGATTCTCAAATCTGAAATTGAGGCCGACTCTTTTATACGGGAAATGAAGGATAAAGTCTCGCAAGGTTCGGCTGATCCGAGGTACACGGTGATTCAGGATCTGTTACATTTCAAAAATCGGTTAGTTATACCCAAATCTTCTTCTCTTCTTCCTCTTCTCTTCAATGAATTTCATGGGTCAGCCATTGGGGGGCACTCAGGGGAAACAAAGACTTATCAGAGAGTCTCTAGGGAGCTTTATTGGTTGGGTATTAAGGCTGACATCAGACGTTTGGTCAGTGAGTGCGATGTTTGTCAGAGAAATAAGACCATGGCTACCACTCCTGCTGGCCTCCTACAGCCGATTACCCTACCAAGTCAGATTTGGGAAGAAGTTACTATGGACTTCATTGAAGGCCTGCCTTGTTCTGAGTCAGTGGATACCATTTTAGTGGTGGTTGACCGTCTTAGCAAATACGGGCATTTCATCGGCTTGAAGCATCCTTACACTGCTGAGAAAGTGGCCTCTGTATTATCTAAAGAGGTAATTCGGCTTCATGGTATTCCTTCTTCCATCATTTCAGACAGGGATAAGGTGTTTGTCAGTAAATTTTGGCGAGAAATTTTTCGAGTCCAGGGAACAGTGTTGAAACATAGTTCAGCTTATCACCCTCAAACCGATGGTCAGTCCGAGGTTTTGAACCGTTGCTTGGAGACGTATTTGCGGTGTTTTGTGTCCGAGCGACCCCGACAATGGTGCAGATGGTTGCCGTGGGCTGAGTACTGGTACAATACATCTTCTCATTCTGCCACCGGATACACACCTTTTAAAATTTTATATGGGCGAGATCCGCCTCCGCTTCTGCGCTACTCTACAGGCTCTACCGCTGTATCTTTTGTGGAACAACTGCTATTAGATAGGGACAGTATTTTGGTTTCTCTCAAAATGCACTTGTTACGGGCTCAGCAAAGGATGAAACATCAGGCTGATAAATCTCGGCGGGATGAGAATTTTGAAGTTGGGGATCTGAGTGTTTTTGAAAATCAGGCCTTATCGCCAATCTACTTTGGTCAGACGAGGTAATCAGAAGCTTGCTGCTCGTTTCTGTGGGCCTTTTCTGATTCTGGAACGTATCGGTGCTGTTGCTTATAAGTTGGCGTTGCCATCTTCGACTAAGGTGCATCCGGTTTTCCATGTCTCACAGTTGCGCCGGGCTAAGGGGTCTTGTTCCTCGCAGATTCCTCTTCCTGTTCAGCTCCACAGAGATGTTGATGTGGCAGTCTTTCCTGAATCTGTTTTAGATGTCAGGCGCATGAATGCAGATCAGTCTGACTCCTTGGAGGTTTTGATTAAATGGCGTGGACTGCCCGCTTATGAAGCTACTTGGGAAGATTTTCAGTTGCTCCGTCATCAGTTCCCTTCTTTTCCCCTTGAGGACAAGGTGAATCTTTGGGGCGGGGGTATTGTTAGGCATCGACCGCCTATCAAGTACACGTATGCAAGGAAGAAATATCAACAGACAAGCAGCAGCCAGTGCCAGGATACTCATGTTGTTTGTGATGCTGTTAGTATCATGTTAGGTACTCTGTTATAACATCAGTTAGGTGCTCTGTTAGTGTCTGTGAGGTTAATTGAATGTGAGTCTCTATGTTATAAATAGGGAATGAGCCATAGCAATAGAATTCATTGATTGAGTAATAACATTGTGTACATGAGCTCTGCTCAGTGGGAGATTGGCATCTCGAAATATGCCTGATACAATTCATTTCTCTTCATTGTAATATCCCAATTCATTCAATACAAATTTCCTTCTTTCTCAAGCAATCTTCTGTGATTATCAGACTCTTGTAGCAGCATTTCATCTTGATTTGTGTCTGCAAGTTCTGTTGCTTCCAGGAATCACAACTCTGACAGAGCCAATCAGTCTTGAATAGCTTGGTATCTTCATTTCCTGCAGAAATATCATCATCAAAAGGTTAGTTCCTATCAGAGGTCTGAGGGTGGGCATTTGTGAAGATGTGGTATAAGGTTTTGTAATGGGGGTGGGAACCTTCAGTGTCAGTTAAAGTCACATTTTCATTCTTCTTTCTTTCCTTTTGTTTTTTGTGTTTTTATTGTAAACCTATATAGGTTTTCAATGCAATTGAACCTTATAAAAAAAATAAAAAAATAATAACAACAATAATAATAATAATAATAGAAAGAAAAACTGTGGGATTATGGTAAGAAGTAGAACACGAGTCAATAAAGAGGGGCTACTTGGTGGCTAACCCAAAATTATTTAAACCTGCTGGTGAGTCAGTGACGAGGTACTCTTTGCTGTTGTACCAAGTGAATTTGTCATTAGATAAACTGGTTACTCATTATTCACTGTTCTCTGAAGTCCTTATCCTGGCTTTTCTTTAATTCTCTGTGTTCTCAGAGGTGAAATGAATAATGCCAGATCCAACCTTCAAACACCATGGAAGCCTTGCCAGTTGCCACAGATAAGTTAACACATCAAACATCTCCTAAAGACTAAACTGTGACACGTTATCAATAATAGGCATATATACACTGATTAAATTCACTATCCTCACCCTGACGTTGGTAAATAACCCTGGACCAAAAGCACTTGAATTCCTATCTCCATTTCTTTCCACTGTAAAAAAATCTCATTGTAAACAGAGCTCTCCCAGATGTTTGCCTTCTCCTGGAAACCTGGGAAGGCATCTACAGTACAGTAAAACAAAAGCCACGGGGGTATTGCCAATCATCATTTAGTCACAATTGTTGATGTGCTCCATGTTAAGAAGGATCTTCATGATGCTCCAGCTGTATTTGAGTAACTATAAAGTTTTCTCACATGCTACACCCTATCTGACAAACACAATCCCGTGAATATATATACCAGTTACAGAATGGTGCACTTCAAGTTGATGGTGAGAGGAGGTGGTGGCCACTGGTGGGTGTAGAAATTAAATTTTCCATAGTGCCAAGTTTGATATACAGGTGATTACTGTCGCATTTTAGCTTGAACACCATAATAATTATCCCCCCTTAAGGCTTCCATTCAAATCTGATTCATCTAAAGCTCCAGCATCTGTTTTTTTTTTTTTTTTTCCTGATTATTGATTGTGATCATGAAGACAATTGAGCATGATTCATAATTACTCCTTAATGAAAGACTACTCATGTGGTTATCTTTTTCTATATATGGATTGCAGGCGGTTTGGCAGGATGATATCAACCCTGATAATATGACCTATGAGGTATATCATACTTGCAAGCCCCTTTGAAATGAGTTTGCCTAATTTATGTTTACAAATGAACTTGCATAATGCACGCTTCTCTTCATTTTACATGTTTCTTTACATTTTTTTAAGTGTCCAATGCCCGCTATTTCTATCTTCATTGTGCAGCTATACTCGCTACCACTTTTTTGTCAAACTTGTGAATGATTAGTGCACCTTCTGGCTCCAAGACTAGCTCTAGTGGGTCATTTGCCATTCTTTGAGAATGAACTCCAAAGCATCACCCAAAGTTCAAGATCCAATAATAATCTTACCTTAGGGTCCTTTGTTATTACTCTCTTAGGTGTTCCATCGAACCTATAGTCTTAGGGTGCATAGCAGCTTAGTCATTTGTAGGGAAATTTTTTTTATAACTTTTTAAGTCGTACCTCTACCAAGCCGCACTCTTTTTTTTTTTTGTTTGATAATAAAGGGATCTGGCTTTTTAACTTCAGGTTGAAAACTCCTTTCAGTTATTAAGGCTTGCGCTTTTGAAAGTCGTTGATGACGAAAATCAGAAAAGCATGTTCTCAGATATTGGTGGGAAACAAGTAATTACAAAAATATGGTGTTCAAGGCACAAAGGATAGAGCTTTCTATGCCCTGTCCAGTGGTTGTGCACTGCTACAGTGCATAATGCCATGGGAAACTGTGCCTTAGATGCAAATATTTTAACAATTCATTCCTGGTTTTGGGGCTGAGAGTACTAACTTCACAGATTCGTGTTTGGATTATGTTAGCATATCCAAGGGAACTGTATACACGTGAGTATGTGACACGGGGGTGCTCTAAGGGATATGTAATGAGACCTTTCATCTCCCATTTTGGGTTTGGTGAGCCTATAAACCTGAAATGGTGGGAGGCAAGAATTTCTAGCCACTTTTCTCTCAGGGATTCCATATTCCTTTTTGCCTTCAGGCACTGCCGCTATCCTTGGGGCTCCTGACATGACTATGGGGCATTTTGTACCCGACTTTGAGCCGTTCTTCCTCCCATTCACAGTCAGAGACTTATTCCTCCAAAAGAGTGTAGGGCATCTGATCACTTCCATTCCATTTCTCTCAAGGTCTTATCCACTACAAATTCAACTCATACAAAAGTCTAAGACCTACTTGCCCCACTTTGAGAAATTGTGATAAAGCTCTGTGCAGTTGCTTTCCTTTTTGATCCTAGATAAAAAAAAAGGACCTTAAATGGTGTTCGCTTCAATGATGAACTAATTGATGAGCCGAGAATATTTTTAGTACATATAAGATAAGTTTAATAAACTGTGAACTTCTTCCTACTTTATATCTGATATGTATATGTACATGCATTCGAGATTGCTGTTGTAAAGGATGATACTTAAAATAGAACAACCACATGAAAGGGAAAAAGAAAAGAAAAAAACTATGATTCCTTCACTTACTCTTCATCCCCTTTCTATGGCGCCTTCACCACCGCCACTTGGTCCCAGACTGCAATGCAAACTCCTTCCCACTTTCTCTTTGCGTTGGTAGCTTTCTTCTCTTCCTATGTCTCTTTCTTCGTTATCCCTATTCCTAAGTTTCATCTTCTTCAGCTAATGCCGCATCTGCAGCCACACTTGATTGAGTTTAATTGAAGGTGACATGGCTAGGAAGCATAAGAGGAAGGAGGCGAGGAAGAAGTAGGAGGGAGAAAGAGAGTTCAAAAGAAGAGAGGAGAAAAGATGCACATCAGAAATTGAGGGGAAGAGAGGGAGGAGGAAGAAGTCATCCGAAAGATGAAGTTGGGTTCTGGCTCTTAATTTTTTTTATCGTCTTTATGAATTTTCATTTCATGGGTTTGCTCAAAGTTGTGGATGATATTAACAATTGCCATTATGAAGCCGGACATCAAATGAGACTGAGCTTTCCCTGGTACCTTTTCAGACATGGAACGAAAAATTGAAAACTTTGTTTTTGTTTCTGTGACTGTATGCGCAGGAAGGGTTAGTCACTCTATATGTCCCAACACAGTTGGGATGCAGGGAGTTGGGTCATGATGCATTCTCTCATGTTTAGGCTGAGTTTGTGGCTCTTTTACTCCCTTGCCTTTGTCTCTCTGACTGTGTCTATGTCATTGTTTAATTGGATCCAAAAAATCATGGTACAACGTGCATATTTATGAGAATTTGAAATGCTAAGACAAATATGTGTAGTCTTTTAGTGCATGTGCCAGCATTTTTATTAGCCTCCTTCAATTAGTCACTGGTTGTGAGGGTGAGGACACTCAGTTGCATTTAGCATGCATCTTCTCTAGCCTCTAGGGTGTATATTTGACCAACCATGTTAGAAGGATTGGGTTCCTTGTATCATGCTCACTAAATCCTTGGTGTCTGATCTTGCTAAGAGCTTTTCTTTTGGGAAAATTATTTTTTGAATTTGTTCTTGATGAAAAAGGAAGTGCATATTGATTGCCAAGCTTTCTAATCAGCAATAATTGATTTTACTGGAAACTTACTTAGACGGGGATTTTTACTTGTTTTTTTAATTCACAGGAACTGCTTGATTTGGGCGAAGCTGTTGGAACGCATAGTCGGGGTCTGTCACAAGAACTTATTTTATCACTTCCAATATCGAAGTATAAACCGGGAAGCATATTTTCAAGAAAAAAGTCACATCATGAACGGTAACTTCAACGCTCATCTTGAAATATTTGTTTTCTTTTCATTTTGTGCCACCCTCGGCTATGAACAAGGCATTAGTTTCGAGCCTATGCTTTGTTGAGTGCCAATGATGCACGGACTCGGATACTTGTGTTTTGTCGGACACAGACACGACACGGCGACTCGACAATTTCTAAAAAATTAGGACTCGACGACATGCCAAACCTTATTTTTAATTTTATATTTTTTTGTTAAAAATTATTAACATAAACAATCCAAGCACATCTACATCCTAAAGCATCCAATTGGGGAAAAGAAAATACTGATTTTATAATCTAGGTCAACAAGTGGTATTCAATATCATCCCAAAACCCCCCAACCCTTAGCACCACTAGATAGAAGAAAATGAAGGGAAGAAGAAGAAATCTAAGAGAAATAAAAGATCGAAGGGAAGAACATACCTCTGATTTTGACAACAAGAAGCTAACAACACCATCCGCAAGAAACCCCAAGTCGAATCAGCCAACAAAGATTGATTGATTGTCTTCTTCTTCTCCTCCTTCCTTCTTCTCCTTTCGACAACAAAACCTAGACAACACGGAGATGGATCTGTTCGTCTCAAGTCGTCTTCATCTTCTCTTCTTCCTCCTCCTCCATCTTCCTCCCCTTCTTCTCTAAAACACAGTAGCTGTGATGAAGGGGTTTTGCAATAGTAGAAAGAGAAGGAAAAGAAGAATTAGGTTTGGGGCTTTAATATTGTTCGTCGGACTTTATGATCAGAAATTGATTGTTATTTGCATCCACACCGAGTCTGGACCAAGTCAAGTTGACCGACATGTTGACCACGAGTCAGATACGTGTCGGTCAACATGTCGGGTGTCGGTCAACATGTCGGGCGCATGTCTGTGTTCGACACATATTCGACTCGCAATACGAAGGTTTTGCGAAGAGTCGGTGCATCCTTGTTGAGCGCACTGCGTCTATCTTAACCTTGAGATTTGGGGGCACAAGTTTCAACATAAAACCTTCTGAATCATGCAGTTACTTCATGTTGTCACTGAAAGTTATATAGACAGTTTACTATGACAACTATATGCTTATTTGACATCAAGTTTTTGTATGTCATATCATTATCCCTAGTATTCCTGTCCGTTCTTGTGCCCCTACACATTGGTAACTGTTTCATTTAAGTGACTAAACTCCCGCTTGAATATTGGAAGGGGTCTTTTCGTTTTATGTTGGGTTGCACATATTATGGATAAGAAGTGCAGCCTTTTGAGGCTGCGTCGTTGTTCAATAAAAACTAGGTTTATAAAGTCTCAATTTGTAAGAAGTATTGGATTGAAAAAAACCCTAAATCTAAGGATGGATTAAAAAGAGGAGTATGTGCTCTTAGGATCTCTTAAATTAAAACACGTGACAACTCACATTCTTTTTGGAACCATAACTAATTTAGAAGTTTGACATTTTACTTTATTCCTCTCTAGGCTAAATAATCCAAGGGTGTTCTCTCTCCTAGATATACACATACACAAGTAAGGTAACATTAAAAAATGGAACAAATATCTGATACCATTCAAATTCTCCTTGAATAATTGTAGCTCAGTTGGTCGGACATCCACTCTACTTGTGAGAGGTCGCGGGTTCGAGACTCACCAGTTAGGATTTTGTGAGTTTTCGCCCGATTATTAGGAGCACATTTGCTCCGCCGTTGATAAGCCTTCGGGTATTGAATGCAGCTGCTTAGATGGACTAGATCGGAGAGAAGCGAAAGCGAGTCTTCATGCAAGGTGGAGGCGATGGACCAGAGCGAAAGCAAGTCTTTATGCGAGATGGAGGCGACGAGGACATTAAGTGGCAACAATATTGTAGCCTTCGGGTCTGGTTTGGTTAACCCTATTGGGTCAGTCATGTAGCCTTCGGGCATGGATTCATAAATATATAAAAAGGGTCAACGACCCAATGAAAAAAAAAAAAAAAAAAAAAAATTCTCCTTGAATATATACAACAAAATAAGCTTAAAAAGCTATACACCACACAAAGTTTTCTTCACAATACGGAGAATTCAATTGTTCTCTTTTTGATAGGATATGTTTCTATGTTTTTAATTTAGAATGTTAATTTTGAAGGGATCACTCAACTCTAGCACAGATTTGACATAAATTCTATTTTTTTAAAATAGTTAGATATATGGCCTTGTCCACGAATTTTGTTTTTTAGGATTTGCCGTGTCGGACACGCCACACCTGTGTCCGTGTCTGACACGCATACCCAAATTTGTGCAACCCAGGTTTTATGTTTAAGCTTGATCTTCTGCAACAATCATGTCTGAGACTGTTGTTGGCAAACAGTTGTGTGATCTGCCAAATGGAATACAAAAGAAGAGATCATCAAATGACTCTGCCCTGCAAACATGTCTACCACGCCGGCTGTGGGGCCAAGTGGCTCAGCATCAATAAGGTAAGATCACGATATGCTCTTTTAACTGCAGTACAGCATCTGTAAGAGCAGCATTTCACTTCCAAGCTGACCCTATATTATATACAGGCATGTCCAATTTGCTATGCTGAGGTATTTGGTGAAGATTCGAAGCGCTAACCAATTGGCGAGTTCAAAGAGGTGTGTTTCCACTTGACAACAGTCTTTCTCTGCACGAGCCTTTATGTTCGAAGTTTCGTTCTATATCGTGAGCACCATAGACAAGTACTTGGTAGAGTTAGAAGATCTTCTTTCAAGAATATTATTTATTTTTTCTTAGTAAAAGAATCACATTTGATATGTAATAAATAGATTTGATGAATACCATGATCAGTAAGATGAAATCTCCATGGTTGGAGAGATGGGAAAGTAAAATGAATCTCTGTCAAAATTTCTAAGGCTGTTTTTGTTCTTTATATTTGGTTGAAAATATATTGGATAAATTCAAAAAATTTGAGACACTGGGCATGTTAGGTTAAACTTGACATTACCCTTGAATAAAAGACCAGAACGTTTACATGTATTAACAGAAATCTTCAAATCACACACAAATTTCATCACTAACAAACACAGATTCCCGATGTATATGTCATATTACGGATGATAAAAAAAGGTCCCTACATCTCGCATGTTGGATGCTAAATTGCTGACAGTTTTTCCCTCTCATACAAGCTGAAGTAAAAGCAAATGGAGCTGAGATATTTACAAGACACAAATTTAGGAATCTAAGAAAGAAAAAATTCATACCCATTTACTTGAGAGAGAAAAATCATGAAACCTAAATGACATTTCCCCAGCAGTATCCCTTTCAAGTGCGATCCCACCCCCATGTCCTGGACTTCTGTTCTCAATTGGAAGCTGTGGCAAGTGAACTTCAGTTGGCAGAGGCATCACAGGTGGTGACACAGTCGGTCTCAATCTTGTAACCCCTCCATACTGAGAAGCAACTAATGCTTTATCCCACATGAACACATGAATGTGGATAGGCCGCAATGCATGGCGATGCAATGAGAGCTTTTGACTGAGTGAAACGGTATCAAAGCATCTAACAGCACCTGTAAAAGAAACCATCCAAGGAAGGACTTTCTCGTTGGACACTCTTGAGACAACGAGTAGTTTAGATGCTTTTGTAGCCTCCTTATATAAATCTATTAGTCCAGACCGCATTGCAGCTCCAGCTCCAGCTCCTTCATTCTCGTCATCATCAATTACAGAGGAAATATAAATGAATCCCTGCCATCAAATTAGAACACATCAACACAAGCATACAGTGAACTGTAAATAAGTGAGATCATGACTGAGATCGAGTTCACTGAAAATCTGAGCTCTGCAGAAGAACTTGAAACATTATGGAAAACCTTGATATTCTGATGTTGTCTCAATTACAGTATATGCAATTTAAATACGCATAAACTGACCTCTTCCGTGCGACTAATGGCAAAACCAAGCTTTGTATCACCTTCTTTAAGCATAATTTCAACTGCAACCTCTCCAACTATTGGAGCATACCACAGTCGAACTGCTCTGACAACGCCAATGTCAACCCCATGGTAATCTTCAAAACCATAAAGACTTGCATTTGCAAGATTCGATAAGTCAGACAATGATCCCGCATTCACAGTAGAAGAAGCTGTCTCTCCTGAGATCTGTTATAAACACATTCGTAAATAATCAGTTATATGTACAAGATTTAGGGGTGGCGATGATAGTAGGGGAGACTTGATACCTTGGTAAGAAGTGATTCTGTCTGTATGTTCATGAACGATATAGGTACCCCAGATGCCTGAGAAGCGAGAAGCCAGGCATTCGCCCTTGCAAGGGTGTCCTCAAGATCGTTGTATCGGGAAGCAACATGATCAGACGCCTTTGGGAGTAGCAGTAGTGAAGGAAAGCAACTTGAATTTGGTACAGGCAACAACTCCTGCATCTTCTTCTCCCATGGGTATGCTACATAACCATCATGAAGCTGTGCCCTGCTTAATGCACACTCCACCCTGGAGCTTCTTGAACCTGTTGTAAAACATGGAAATTGTGTGCACTGTTCATGTTTATCCTTCTAGTGCTCTAATACAGTATGGTATATAGTCCATCACAAAACGAAATTAATAATATTCTAGATTAATTCAACTAGAATCTCATACTTTTAATGGATTCAATTTTGTAGAGAAACTAGGAAGCCTACCTTGCACATGAAAGCACTCGCCTTCCGTCCGATCCACAAACCCCACAGTATAATTCGGATCCGAAATTGATCTCAACATATACTTATTCTTCCCAGAAGATTCATTAGGAACAATACAAGCCTGCAGCTCAACAAACTCATCTTGACCGCGTCGAACCCGGACCTTTATGGAAGTCTGTTTCTTCTTAAAGGCCTCATGTAGGAGCTTCTGAACGCCGTTCTTTCCATTCTTGAAAGGAGATCTAACACAAACATAGTTCCGTCCGATCTTCAGCTCCTCCACTATATCCCCAGTCTGAAGCATGTCTCCGTTCCATTCGTCCGCCTTTGAACTTCCCTTCAAACACTCGATCGCCACCACTGCCGATCCTTGTGGTGTCGTTGTTGTTTGCTGTGGTCGATCCATGGTCATTTTACTCAGACCTCATCAACCAACAACAAGAATTGAGTAAAGATGGAATCATCACATTAGTTGATTGTTTAAGTACAAGTTGAAGTTGTTGAGAATCTTTTCTAGAAGAGGGGAGGGAGGAATCCAAAAGTCAGTTGAAAAACGCATAAACGATGGAGACTTTTAATAAGAGGCGGAAGGAAGGAAGGTTGGCTGTGCATCTGCCACGCGTTCAGATGAAAGTCAAAGTCATTTGTTTACAAAAAAAAAGTTTTTATTTTCTCTTCCCAGTATAAAACCAAACACAAGTAATTATGTCATGAAAAAGCGAAAGGGCTTCGGTCGTCAGCAAAGGTTGGTAAAAGCAAGAGGAGAAAGCAAGTAGTGGGACCGGATTTTGTAATCAAATGAAGAGTCCCTGCTTACTTACGTCTGAAAGAAAAGTTGTTCAGTCGTCTTGATCGTGTGTGCGAATGAATGAATCCTTCCTTCCTTCCATGTGCACTTAGATTGGCCACTTGATCACCCTCCCTCGTAGTGGGATTTATTTGTGCAATTCTCTCGATCACCATTTGCTAATTGATGAGACATCCAAGAGTCATCGGATCACAGTTGTCGTACATGTGCGCAGGTCAAACCCAACACATGAAGGATTCAAACAGCCCCAAGCAGGTCCATTCTTAAAACACCGTTCAATTTGTAAGTCAGGCGTTCAAGCTTAAATCATGCAGGCCCATATGGCATGGATCTTGGAGCTTAGCTCAGGACAATAATGCCTGAACACATATCTCTTATCTGTCGCTGGCCTTAGATTCATTCGCACAAATCAGCTCCTAACCCAATCAAGCATTGAGTGCTAAGCAAAGCCAATTCCCAAAGATACTCAGTTTTGCACAAGTAAGATTCTGGGCGAGATCTCCTCCCTTCATCACGCCCTCAATAGCAGGGACGGTTGAGGAGGGAACATTTGCTATAAAAAGTGGACAAATGGAAAAAGAAATGTATGCATACACATTACTAATTTCATCTAGTCTACATTTTTCCTTGCACCATTACTTGACTTTAGTATCGGAATCGGCTACCAGTCCTATTTCACATGCATGTTCAAACTACACGGATAAGGTGCATGTTGTAACCTCCAGTAACAAATAGAAAGGTGACTTGACTTAAGGGTTCTATCCCTTTCTCATACTAAACAAGAGACAATTTAGTTTAGTTTAGTTTTCGTGCGCTTCAAAGACAAATCTGATCAACTTGTAAATTTTCTTATATTTCACTAGAATCCTTAATAACAAGCAACCCCCTCCCCCTCCCCCAACCCCAACCCCAACCCCAATTTTAATTTTAATTTAGTATTATTCCTAGGTTTGGAGTTGATAATGTTAGAATTTCATGTCTACACAATAAAACCGTTGAGGTTGGAAACTTGTGAAGATCAATTGAATGTTTGATCATAACAACACTATATAATACATTAGAAATCACCAACTTTTCATAAGAAATTATAAAAAACCCTATCTTGTTCACATAAACAATTATCATTTTTGTGTTTCCACAATAGAGAGAGAGGATGTTACAAAATGAAAGAGGTGGAAGAGGTGAAGAGTTTATTTGGTGTTATAGCAGTTTTAGGTTAAGGATGAAATACGATTGTTGGTTTGTTTGAGGCATGATTTGGGTGTTTTTAGAAAACATAAGCCCATACGTGGTTTTTTTTTTAGTATTTAAATGATTTTAGTAAAACATGGAGGGAAAAAAAAACACCCAAATAAAAAACCCCAACCAAACTTTATTTGTTAGTAAATGAACCTAAATAATAGGGTTTTGTTTTACTTTTCTTAAAGATAACACCTTTCTCTTTTTTCTCACTAATTTACTTTGACAACTACTCCACACCACTATTTATGTTGTCTCACACCATTACACTCTCCCACACCATCAATATAAACATGTATCCACTCTATCTCCCATTCAAAATTGAATTCTTCCCTCTCTGCCCTCATCGAATCTTCCCTTTCTACTCCACTCTCTCCCCCATTTGATTGGTTCAATATCTCTCCCCCTTCTCTTGCTGCTCCACACTCTCCCTCATTCGATTGCTTCACCACCTGTTAAAAAAATAGTAACATAAAAATAGGGTAATTTCGACCAATTTAAACCCTCAATTTAGACCGATTATCAAGCTTATCAAAACACAAAAATTGTAGTACTCTGGGTTATCCAATAAACACAATTTGAATCACTTGAAAATGTTTTGAAATGAGCAAGTTATGGTCATTTGACTAAAGTCGCGCAAATCTGCCTCTTAATGAAAATGGGGTAATGTCTCTGACTTTCGGCCAACTTATATGCTCAATCAAGACCGATTCTCAAGCTCATCAAAATACGAAAATTGTATTACTACGAGTTATCTACTAAACATAATTTGAATCACTTGAAAACATTTTGAAATGAGCAAGTTATTGTAATTTTACTAAAGTCGAGCAAATCTATCCCGAAAAAAAAGTCTGTTTTAACCCATTCGCTCAGACCTATGCTAGCATAAGCCTAAACCTCGCATTGGTCCAGGCGAGGGTTTGGAAAAGCCTTTGTCAAACCCCAAACCCTTTGTTTTCTTCAAAACCAAACCCCTTTTTTCTCCCAGGGTTTCAAGAAGATGAAATTGAAGAACGCAACTACATCTAAACCTACCAAATCAAATCTTATGGCTTCAAATTTCCAGCGTGGAATGGAAATAGGCTTTGGCAAAGAAAACGTCTAGATCTAATATAAATGCAGAAGAAAATGGGGAGAGAATCTCGCATAAATCAAAAGAGCGAAGTTGAAGGTAATGATAATGGTGGTTGAATAACACAACTACATCCAAGCCTACCAAATCAAATCATATGGCTCCAAATAGCAAACGTGGAATGGGAAACAGTTTTGCCAACGAAAACCTCTAGATCTATGTAATTGAGGGAGAAATTGGAGAGAAACCCTAGTTTTCGCATAAATTGAAATAATGGGGTTGAAAGTAACGATAGTGGTCGGAATAATGGTGGTAAATATGGTGATGACGGTGTTAGAGTGATGATGGTGGTGGTATAGGTGGCGAGGAATGTGCTATCAGTGATGGATTTTGAATTGCATTTTTCTAGTGTTGATTGTATACCTCATGTTATTGTTGATTGCATTTTGATGAGATCACTCTTTAGTGTTTGGAACATCACTCTTTTTGGTATTTTAAATGATTGTGGTCACAAGTTAACCATTTGTTTCGCAACATTATGAACTTTTAGCTTCCCAGCTTGCAATGTGGTAATTGTCACAACTTCGTGACCAAGAGTTTTCAAGTGCATGATTTTATCTTTCGCAACGTTGTGACTGTCACAACTTCCTAGCTGAGAATTTTCTGAAGCACCACTTTGTATTGTCATAACGACTGTCACAACTTCATTATGAGAGCTTTTCCAAGTTCCAGGTTGTATCTATCACAACATTTGTGAGTGTCACAACTTCGTGACTGAGAACTTTTCATAAGTAGGAAGTTATACCTATTACAACGTTGTGAGTGTCACAACTTTGTGACCAAGAGTTTTCACAACTGTTAAGTCCCGTTGTTGTATCTCCATTACAACAATATGCAATCACGAGTTTACAACATAAAAGTATGTGAAAGTGTAGATATTTATATCATTTTGTGCAAATCACAATATTAGTGACTTGTTAAAAAAATATACCCACTAAATAATACCAAAAGTATACTCATGTATACCTACCAAAAGTACAAAATATGACATACTACCCACTAAGTAATACAAAAAGTGTACCCACCCATGTCATACATAAAAAAAAATTTATAAACAAAAATTTTGAAAGATGAATAACTACCATCGGTTTGTTATTCCACCATTAACATCGTTGGAGTCATTTTATCTTGAATCTTCATTGTCGTTGACCAGTCATGCATTGGAATGATCTTTCTTGGAACCTTTAATGCCCACAGATCCCTTTTAGGTTTCAGTAATGTCAACCAATCACCAACTAAACTTGGGTGCATACACAAATTTCATCAAGGAGCTATAGGAGGTATTAGTGCATCACCACTATCTCAATTTGTATGAAAAGTTGTCTTTGCATTATGAGACCTAAAATGTATATGTATCTTCCTGACTCTGGTGGCGATGACCGCAATAACAAATAAGTGGTCGATGCCATTCTTGCAAGCACAATAATGAAATAATTGTATATACTAGCCCATATTAGAAAACGTCTTTCATTCATATTGGTCACATGTGGATAGACACGTGCAAGACAAGTTTAGCGCAATTTCAAAATATCGACAATTTCCTAACATTACCTTGAAGTCATTCTTATGGTTTGTTAATGTATCCAATAATACTTGTCTCGGTCTTCTCTACCCATCAATCTTATTATTCTCACATATGATATTATATACCAATAACCACAATTTCCATCACTTAATACATCACACCACTCTACAATCAAGTCTCATACCAAGGGACTTAGTTATCCTAAGTGGGTTTCCACTTCAAAGGTATATCCATAAAAAGATGCACTCGACATGTATATGTTCATTTACATCTTTCTCATGAGGAGATGAGCTATCTTCCCTATTACATGTAAGAAGTAATCTATGTCTTCAACTTTATTAGACTTTCAAACGATAATTACAAAACCCATGTTCTTCCCAACATTTCTACACCACTACAGTACTTTATTTCTACAAGTAAAGACCCATAATAACATCGAAAGTTGTCTTCTATATTAATATAAAAATCATTAACAACCTATTTATTAAAGTGTCTACTTACATTGGTAGTTATAAATGCAAATGACTTATCAAACATAATACTCAAAAACCCTTTAACACATTTAATAGTCTACACAAAAGATATTTATGTAAATAAATAGAAAATAAAGTCAATATGGCGTTGTGACAATAACATACTTGTGGGTTGACACCCTGTCATGGCTTTGTGACAGTCACAAAATCGTGATAGGACTTACATGCTTGCAAGGAAACCCATCACGATTTTGTGATTGTTGGTATGCATGATTTAAACAGTCCAACGTTGAAAATTTTCAAAACTAAGTAGGTTTTGTTGCCAAATACATTCAAAATGGAGCATCATGATGATTTGAATGAAGGCAGTTGATAGGTCCACCTATTTGTTCGACACTTCCATGCTACATGTTCTTTGATTTGACTTGAAAATGGATAATTTTCTACAACACCATCAGCTACTGAACTTCAATGTTTGAAAGTTCAAATCACAAAGATTTTTGAAAACTTTTCTTCTTCCACTTCTTTGATAAAATTTTCACCTAGAGAAGGTTTTGCACAACTTAGAGTAGATGAGCTTTCACCATTAGAGTGAGAGAGATTTTAACCCTTAATTAAATTGTCCGGTAACTACACGGGGCTCACCATGCCTCGAAATGATCTCCTAGTTAGGGATGGCAGTGGAACGGATTTTCAAGATATCTGCCCGTCCGACCTGATTGGAGAGGTTTTGGATGTGCCTAAACGAATTTTGGGGCGGATACGGATATTCAAACAACATCCGTCAATATTCAGGGGGATACGGATTTGGCCATATCCACCCCACGAATATCCGTTTAATTATAAAAATTACCGAATACCCTTAACCTTTAAAAAGTAAAAAACCCTTACCCTACCTAGTCGATCTCTCTCACTCTGCCTCTCAGAATCAAGTCTTCTCTTCAGTTCCTCCTCCACGCAGACCACTTTCCAACATAAATTAGAGATGCTTGGGTGAGCAAGAGAAGATCTTTGTTGATAGCCTCATCTGCTGAAGAACAAAGACTTCTCATCGCTACTTCTCAAACCCTCCTCCCTCATCCATGCAGATCAGTCCTCAACTCTCCTCCCTCCTCCATGCAACCAGAGCTATATATAGACCGTTTCTTCAGTTCTAATAATGATCAATTTTCTTTTCTACTTCTGATAATGATCAGTTTTTGACATTACCCTGCAGCTTGCACCAATAACAACTTGCATCCTATAAGCATAACAAACTTGCAAATCTTGCAACTTGCAAATGGCAACTTGCAAATGAAAACTTGCAAATTGGATAACAACTTGCATGCTCAATCTGCAACTTGCAAACAGAATTTACAAGCACAGTTTGCAAAATGTCATCATAACAATTTGCAAAGACATGCCGCAGCCTGCCAGCCCCGCTCCAGCTTTACTGATCATAACTATTTACTGATCTGTAAACATCCATCATAACAATTTACTGATCAATAAACATCCATAACAATTAGTAAAAAAAAAAAAAAACTTACTTAAGAAGGTATCAAGTGTTTGGTGTAAATCTCTAATACTATAACTCCACTTATTCAAATGAATAGCGAAAATTGTATGTTTTTAACTCTAACTTTACTTTTCAATTTTGTCCTCTTCTATTTTTGATAATTACATGTAAAACCAAAGACCAATGAATAGTTTCAGGGGTATTTGTGTCTTTTAATTAAAAATTACTATTACATTTTTTTACACTTTTGCCCTCCCAAATTTAGATTATTTATAATCAAACTCAACCACTCAATATTCATTAATTACACCTAAGCCCCTAATATATTTTATTTGAAGTCCTTCAACTATCTTTAAATTATAAATAGGCCCTAACAAATAAAAAATATTATTACACGTTTTTAAAAATTACTGAATATCCGTGCACGTAGAGCGCCGTTGACACCCTAGTTGTGTTTAATAACGTTTTGATAGGAAAGAGTGCTAGCTAGTTGCATACCTCAACGATCAAATGCAATATATGAGCTATAAATTGTGCGCTTTCAGATCCAAATGCATTGAATTATCACTGCCTCTTCTTTCATCATTAACAGTCTTACTCTAATCAAGCTTTCTGTGTATAGCTAGTTAGAAGCCAAAGCTCCATGACTCCAGAAATATCAGATGTGGTCAATTTTGTGGTAAAAATGGTAATGGAGTGAAAGGTCATGCAGAATCGGGCATAGAAAGTATTCCAAAACAGTACATTCAACCTGTGCAGGAAAGGATGGACATGAAAGAAGTACTCTCACCACAACAACACTCCATACCCATAATTGACATGTCCGACTCCAAGATGGTCGATTCCATTTGTGACGCAGAGACATGGGGTTTTTTTCAAGTTATCAACCATGGGGTGCCTTTGGCAGTCCTGGAGAATTAATGTTAAGATGGCAACACGAGTTTTTTGGTATGCCAACATAGGAAAAGAGCAAGTAAACCAAGGACAACTCACCAATGAAAAATGTAAAGTATGGAACATGCTTTGCACCTTTAGCAGAGAGGTCTTTGGAGTGGAAAGACTACCTCAGCCTCTTCTTTACATCCGAATATTGTAAAATAGAAATTCATCTAGACAGAATATTGTAACTATATGTTACATATTAAGGAGCTACCGATGCTTATGAGAAGGTTAACAAGGACTAGAGCATTTGGAAGTGCAAAATGAGCTAGCCTAGTGCAGCCCAACTTAGTTTCCATGATGGTGCAAAGCATGCAGGCTCCTTTGACCCAGCAAGGACTCTACTTAGTTGTTGGTGTGATTTGTCTTCAATAAGGCGGTTTTGGTAAGAAGGCATGCTAGTTGCATACGGCCTTCATAAACAAAGGCACAGATGAGCTATAAATTGCCTTCAGATCCTAGTAGATTGCATCATCACCTTCTTTACCAACGGTTTTCCCACTACCAAGCTTTCTTCATAGTTAGAAGCATATTAATATTCATGGCTCCGGCAATTTCAGACACTTTTGATCTCACCAAGTTCGTGGTAAAAAATGGTAATGGAGTGAAAGGTCTGGCAGAGTCGGGTCTCGAAAGTATTCCAAAACAGTACATTCAACCGGTGGAGGAAAGGATGGACATGCAAGACATACTCTCACCACAACAACACTCCATACCTATAATCGATATGTCCAACTCCAACATGGCTGATTCCATATGTGATGCAGCAGAGAAGTGGGGATTCTTTCAAGTTATCAACCATGGAGTGCCTTTAGAAGTTCTGGAGAATATGAAAATGGCAACCCATGAGTTTTACGGTTTGCCAACAGAGGAAAAGAGCAAGTACACCAAAGAGAACTCTCCTACAAAGAACGTTCGATATGGAACAAGCTTTGCACCTTTAGCAGAGAGATCTTTGGAGTGGAAGGACTACCTCAGCCTCTTCTTTACATCTGAAGAGGATGTTTCTGCATTTTGGCCAAAGGAATGCAGGTAAGTCCATGCAAAGCTTCCTTATACCACCCACCTATAGTTATATTCAAAATAATAGACTAATCCCGCCTTTATACCATATGACACTTTTATTTCTCTCCTCCTTATGGTGTGGCCAACCCGAATTTGATTGCAAGATATGTATTAGAATATAAGGTACGCCTATTTTCGATTTTCACAGTCGAAATCATTTAACTTGCTGACTGTTTGGTTGAACATACAGGGATCAAGCAATGGAGTACATGAAGAAATGTGAACTCATGATCAAGCAACTCTTACAGGCTCTGATGGGAAGGCTAAATGTGAAGGAAACTTGGGATGGAACACTAGAATCCCTTTTAATAGGTTCAAAGAGGATCAACCTAAACTATTACCCTAAATGTCCAAACCCTGAGCTCACTGTGGGAGTTGGTCGGCACTCTGACGTTTCCACACTCACCATCCTACTACAAGATGACATAGGTGGCCTTTATGTGCGTGGGATTGATGGCAATGGATGGGTTCACATCCCTCCCATATCTGGCTCAATTGTGATCAACATTGGTGACGCACTTCAGATCATGAGCAATAGCCGTTACAAGAGCGTGGAGCACCGTGTTGTTGCCAATGGAAGTGATAACCGTATCTCAGTTCCCATCTTTGTCAATCCTAAGCCTGAAAGTATGATTGGCCCTTTACCTGAAGTGCTTGAGAATGGAGAAAAAGCAGTATACAAGCAAGTTCAATACTCTGATTATGTCAGGCATTTCTACAACAAGGGTCACGACGGGAAGAAGACTATCGACTTTGCAAAAATATGACTTGTGTTTTATTCTACGTTTGCTATAAGTGTATGTATGATCATAAAATTCCTTCTCCTGAAGGTCCTCAATAAAACCTTTTTATGTCAGCAGTTCTTTGAATCAATGGAAGATGTCAACAATTTCAACTTTAACCCTGGATAATGCTACATTTATATCTTTCAGATAAAAATTATGATCACTCTCTACATCTAAAGCAAAGAGAAACCTTGCAAATCCAATTGACAAAACAGCCACGGTATTTGCCGTTGCTATTTAGCGACAGCATCCAAGCCGTCACTAAGTTGCAAATCCAATTGACAAAACACGGTAGTTGAAAATTTTATAGATTACATTGCACAGACTAATGGGGAGAAAGTCAGAAAAGAAAACTGGATTTTCCTTTTTTGGGATCTAAGCAATGAAGTTAGCAGAAAAAGACACCGGAAGAGCCTCCCCCTCAAAAAACTGTATAGCAGCTTCCATAAATCTATACTCACCAGATCCCAGCATGTTTGAAAAAAACCCGTAGTAAATCCATCTGGGTCGGGGGCACTTTTTTTAGGAATATCAAAGACAACCTCCTTTACTTCCTCCATCGAAGGTCTTTTGGCCAATGCATCACACCTAACTGCTGTAATGGTCTTCGGAATGCAATCTAACAGTTCTGAATCAAGCACACAGTCATCCTGGGCAGACAAGAGACCATGAAAAAAATTATTTGCTTCTACAAGGATTTCACCCGGATCCTAAATGGTCCTACCACCTGGCAAAGAGATCTGAGAGATGGCCCTTCTTTTTTGTTTGAATTTAGTGGAATCAAAGAAAATTTTTGTACAAGCATCCCCTTCGCTGTATTCCTTTTTTCCCGACTTCTGAATCCAATAAAGCTCCTATTGTTTTATAGCTAATCTGTACTTCGCCTGACAACGACTCAGATTACAACAAACATTAATGTCCCAGTTTGCAGCAACATTAAGGCCATTATTACCAATATTATCCTAGCCCGCCAGAAGAATAGTTTCTCATTGCTGCATTTCATTCTATAGAGATCTCAATCTGCTAAACACATTACCAAATACCGTCTTGTTCCACTGTATAAGAGCCATTCTCACTATTTTAAGCTTAACATCAATTTTGTCAATAGGTCTCATATCATCTAAATTAGACAACCATATTTCTCTGACCAGCGGTAGAAACCCAGGATGAGTCATCCACATATTAAGGAATCTAAATGGGATAAAACCTGTTCGCACCTGAGTAGGCATGGATGCCAGTAGCGGAGAGTGATCAGAAAAAGTTCTGCTGAGATGTTCCACTTTCGGGTTAGCCAATACTGTCAACCATGCCGAATTAACAAAAATTCTATCCAATCTAGCCCATATACGGTCTCCTCTTCGCCTATTGTTACACCAGGTGAGTCTAGGTTTCGTGAAACCACAGTCAATCAATCCACAATTTTCTATACAATCTGAAAAATTAGACATACTAGATAAGAATGGCTCTACTCCCCCAATCTTTTTTTGTGAATTTAAAATAGTGTTGAAATCCCTGCCAACCATCCATGGTAGGTCATGATTAGAAGCATGAGTAACCATATTTGACCATAGTTTCCTTCGCTCTTCAACCGAACATTTAGCATAAACAAAAGACATTAAATAAACTCTTGTATAAGAATCTGTTACTTGACAGTGAATGATCTGGTCCGACATTTCCACAATTGAGAGGTCCAATGCAGCATCCCAAAAGATCCATATTTTACCACCAACTGTGACATTAGAGGCGAACCCCGCAAGCTTAAGTTTATTACCATCCTCCATATATCTACTAGCTTCAATCATAGGCTCTGCTATCATAAGAATTCTAACATTATTTTCCTTCACCATAATTTTTAACCGTCTTTTCGTGGCCCTATTACCGACCCCACGAGCATTCCAAAACATAAAGTTTTCAATCATCTTAAACGCGGGAGGAAGAAACACCCTTTTTTGTCTTACGACGCTCGACCGGAGGCACTGCCATTTTGACTTTTGGTTTCTTAGTTTCGTCACCTGATTGCGCCCCCAACTCTAAATCCTTGATAGCTACAGTTTCCGACCCTACCTCCGAAGCCGACTCAATTTCATCAAAGTATTGATATTCCTTGTTTTCTTCTTTTTCCGCTTAGCACGTCTTTCCTCAACCAAATTGATAGCGTTATAAATTAGCAACCTCACCTCCTCTTGAGTAACTGAAACCAATTGGTCCGACTGAATTCCAACATCCCCGGGTTCGCAAGTCGGCCTAGACCTGCTACTACATTCATGCACAATTTGGTTCGTTTCGGCGAGGCCCAAGTTCACCGCTGACTGTAGACATTCTGCCCCTCTGCCCACGCCTCCTAATTGGTGCGATTTGATCGCACAACCATCTTTGTTCCCTGCTGAAACAGAGCGTGCAAAATCTGATTTGTTCACTGCTGAAACAGAGCGTGCAACCGCTGCTTTGTTTCCTGCTGAAACAGGGCGTGCAAGCTTTGTTTTTGGTGTCTCATTTAGCTGCTGATCTGTTGTTGGAGTCGCTGCTTTAGGATTGTTTAGCTGCTGCTCTTCATATGTTTCCTGATCAGAATTCAACAAAACTTTCTCATCCATTTGGCTACCTGACTCAGGTAGAAAACCCCCGCATTCAGCGTGACTAGGACAACTTTCAGGGAGATTGTGCATTTACAAGGTGTTCCCCGATCCATTACTTCATATCGTGACACCAAGTTCATGAGTCATTTCTAGCGGAGTTTATGAAAGAAACTGGGGACGAACTTGAATTTTAGCAGTGCCTACCACCCCCAGACGGATGGACAGACTGAGGTGGTGAACCGCAGTTTGGGAAACCTTTTGAAGAGTTTGGCAGACACTAAACCAAAACAGTGAGATTTGGCGTTAGCTCAGGCAGAATTTGCCAATAACAGGTCGAAGAACATAACCACCAGAATGAACCCATTTGAGATTGTCTATGGCCAGAATCCATCCAGGGTGCTCGACTTAGCCCCTATTCCACGTGTGGGTCGTTTGAATCCCAAGGCAGATGCAATGGCAGAACATCTTCGGGGTATCCATAAGTAGGTGAAGCTGGCTATTCACGAGAGTAATTCCAAGTACAAAGTTCAAGCCGACCGTCACCGTTGTTAGATCCCGATGATGCTATTGTGAACTCGAGGACGAGTTCTTTCCAACCCGAGGCGACTGATGCAGGAGGATCCGAGTCAGATGATGTTGAACTGACAGATAGCACGTTATTAGCACTAAGATATCTCGAATTAGCAGATCAACGCAAGAATGACTGAAAATCATAATTCTATTTCAAATTTGACAATTTAGGGTGCGTTTTAGTATTTTTTCCATAACTTTGGCTACGAGTATCAGAATCGCGCAAACGACCCCAATTCGGAAAGCTCTTTTCAATGTGCACATCGTGGTCAAATAGCTACACTTGTTGCACATATTTTCGAGGCCAAAATCCACAAATTTAATAATTTATTTCCCTTTATAGTAATATTTCAATTATTGTTTAGGAAGTGATTCTGAACCCAATTTGGGCCAAATTTCTGGCAATGTATTTTTTTTATTACGTATTTTGTTTTAGCATGATTATTGGGGTATTTTCATTTTTGGGAAAATCCCAATATTGATGAGTTTTAGCTATAAAGCCCGGCTTCTGGGCTGATTTTAGAGATACCTTTGATTTGAGTAATTTGATTAAACATTAGAGTTATTTTCTCTGTGTTTTTTGGGTAATCTTCTTGTGTTCTTCTTTGTCAATTATTTGTTGCCATTAGCCTGCAGAATAATCGCTATTCTGCCCGGCGTCAGTTGGTATCAGAGCTTCAACATCTTCTTGGGGTGAGATTTTATCAGTTTCTATGGCTGGTGGTCATCACGGGCAGGTTTCGAACGAGGAAGCCCCTTACCATGATCGTAGCGTTCAGGAAGTGATGATTGAAGATTTACAGAGGCAAGTTACAGAGCTAACCCAGCGTCTAACGGCGCATGAATTCGGTAATCGTGAGATGAAATATCACGATTCTGATTCCAGTTTCAAAAAACTGTATCACAATCATGCTCGATTCTGGGAGCGCCGTGGTCGGGAGGATCGTCATGGAAATCTCTGTTTCAAATTAGATCTACCCGAGTTTTCTGGGACGTTACAGGCCGAAGGATTCGTGGATTGGTTGAATGAAGTAGAGTGTATCTTTGAGTATAAGGAAGTTCCAGATCCTGACAAAGTGAAATTGCTTGCCATCAAACTCAAAAGTAAAGCATCTGCGTGGTGGGAGCAGTTGAAGCGATCACGCGACAGGTAGGGCCTGGCCAAAATCACTGATTGGGAAAAGATGAAGAAAGAGATGAAGGGTCACTTCCTTCCTTTCGGCTACACTCAAACTTTGTTTCAACGACTTCATTCATTAAGGCAAGGCACAAAATCAGTTGATGATTACATGGAGGAGTTCTATCAATTAGTAGCCCGTAATGACTTATCTGAGACGGAAGAGCAGATGGTGGCGCGATATTTGGGGGGATTACGACAACCCCTGTAGGATGTCCTCAGCCTTCACTCACTGTGGACCGATTCTGAAGCCTACCAGTGTGCACTTGCTGTGGAAAAATAGCAGAACAAGAGACTTATGATCAGAAGTGATCAAAGCAGTTGGCCAGTTCGCCCTCAAGAATCCCGTCCTACCCAACCACCACCGCAGAGTAACTCTACTATTATCTGTTTTAGATGTGGTGAACAAGGACATAGAGCAACTGAGTGCAAGAAGCCTGCTATTCAGAAGGGAAACAATCTACATTTATGAGATTTATGCATCAGGTTTTATGGCCTTTTATGGGGAAATTCGTTGTAGTTTACTTCGACGACATTCTCATTTATAGTCGTATATGGGCATCACATTTTGATCACCTTCATGCTATTTTTATAAGTTGAGGATGGAGCGCCTGTTCGTCAATCAGAAGAAGTGTTCTTTCTTCACTACTTCTGTTACTTTTCTTGGTTTTGTTGTGTCTACTGATGGTGTGCATGCAGATCAGTCGAAAATAGATGCGGTCTTGGAGTGGCCCAACCAAAGACCTTACACGATGTCAGAAGTTTCCATGGATTGGCGTCCTTCTACCGTCGGTTCATCAAAAACTTCAGCACTCTGATTGCTCCTATCACAGAGTGCCTCAAGGGACGTGATTTCCAGTGTTCCGATGAGGCAGAGGCCAGTTTTCAACTGGTCAAGCAGAAGATGACAGAAGCACCAGCTTTGGCACTTCCTGATTTTGAAAAGGTGTTTGAGGTCAATTGTGATGCACCTGGGGTTTGCATTGGTGGTGTTCTAAGTCAGGAAGGGCGTCCAATATCTTTTTTTTAGTGAGAAGCTATCAGGATCAAAGAAGAATTATTCCACCTATGATCTGGAGTTTTATGCCATAGTTCAGTCCCTGAAGCATTAGCGTCACTACCTACTACAGAGGGAGTTTATTCTTGTCACTGATCATGAGGCCCTGAAGTACATCAATGGGCAACACAAGCTGAGTCGACGACATGCCAAGTGGGTGGCGTACTTGCAGGAGTTCACGTTTGCGCTGAGGCACCAAGCAGGGAGTCTGAATAGTATTGCAGATGCACTGAGCCGTCGTACGTTACTCCTCACCACCATGAGCACTAGAGTTGCAGGATTTGAGGCTTTCTCTGATATGTATGTTGCAGATCCTTCATTCGGAAGGATAATTCAGGAGGTAACTGATGGTCAACGACATGACTTTATTTTGCATAATGGTTATTTGTTTCGTGGATTACAGTTGTGCATTCCAGATTGTTCACTAAGGCAACAGATTATTTGTGAACTTCATAATGAGGACCACTTTGGGCGAGATAAAACGTGGGCCTTGATCTCTTCTTCCTATTATTGGCCCAAATTGACCAGTGATGTGGCTCATTATGTGGAGCGTTGTTATGTGTATCAGCGGTCCAAAAAAGTTCTCACTAATGCGGGCATGTACACACCTTTACCTGTACCTGAGGCCCCTTGGTTTGATGTCAGTATGGACTTTGTGTTGGGCCTACCCCGTACCCAACGGGCCTGTGATTCTATTTTGGTTGTGGTTGACAGGTTTTCCAAGATGGCTCATTTTGTAGCTTGCAGAAAAACAATGGATGCTGCCCTGATCGCTCATCTTTATTTCAGTGAGATTGTGCGTTTACATGGTGTTCCCCGATCCATTACTTCATATCGTGACACCAAGTTCATGAGTCATTTCTGGCGGAGTTTATGGGAGAAACTGGGGACCAACTTGAATTTTAGCAGCGCCTACAACCCCCAGACGGATGGACAGACCGAGGTGATGAACCGCAGTTTAGGGAACCTTTTGAGGAGTTTGGCAGGCACTAAACCAAAACAGTGGGATGTGTTACCTTAGGCAGAATTTGCCTATAACAGGTCGAAGAACAGAACCACTAGAATGAGCCCATTTGAGATTGTCTATGACCAGAATCCATCCGGGGTGCATACGTGTGTCGAATGTTCCCTTTACCTTTTATAATGGCCGCGGTTAATTTTCTATGTGACTTAAGCATGTGAGGCGCAATAGAATAAGATGTTTCAAATAGAATAAGATGTTTCTCGTAACAGTCTCCTCCTTGATGGAGATGTGTCCGTGAGGCGTAACTCTATCCACGACTTTTTTTGGTGCAACGTTCCTCTTCTTTATGAGAGAAATTGTGTTGGGCCTGGATTTGGGCTTTAATTCATTCGGGTCAGGATTCGAGCTTTAATTATGTCTTCTTATAGCGGGCCTTGTCTGGGCCTTTTTGGTTGGCTTTATTTTTTTTCAATTTTACGAGTTGGCTCAGTAGATGAGACGTCATATCCTCGTGAATGATGTTCTCTGCCATGTGTATGACCGTGATAATTGGTCTATTTTGATGTATCATCATCCATATTATTATTTTTTCTCCTGCATTTTTTTAAAGGACCCAGAATGTAGCACACTGGTGTACAATGTAGACATAACCATGTCGTTGTTGCTTAACTTGGGAAGTTTGTTTCTATCAAGTGTTGGATTCTTCATGTAATAATTATCTCAAGTTTTTCATAGTTGAGTTGGCGAAAATGAAAATGGAGAACCAGTTAACCAGGCATACCACAAGATTGAAATGTCCAAGTTCAGAGGAGTGTGAAAGTTCAAACAAAAAAGAAAAAAAAAAGTTCAAGGTGTCACTACACCAAATTTGCATATTTGTAACAACTTAAAAAATAGTAACACTTTTGGGCTATTACAATCCACCAAACAATTTCAAGTCAAAATTAAATTTAGTCAACAAAATGAAAAATAGCTACACAAAAAAAGTGATACAATAAATTAAATCACCATGAATAGCATCACTTGTAAGCCCATACTATTTGTGGTGATACAATTATTAAATCACTTTGTTTGTGAAAATGTGTAAAATTACTTTGTGATTTTTATAGCTCAAAAGTGTTATTGTTTTTTGGATTGTTACAAAAATGTCAATTTGGTGTAGTCTGTGGGGCAATTTTTATAGATTACATTGCACAAACTAATGGGGCAAAAGTCAGAAAAGAAAACTGGATTTTCCTTTTTTGGGATCAAAGCCATGAAGTTAGCAGAAAAAGATGCCGGAAGAGCCTCCCCCTCAAAAAACTGTATAGCAGCTTCCATAAATCTATACTCACCAGATCCCAGCATGTTTGAAAAAAACCCGCAGTAAATCCATCTGGGCCGGGGGCACTATTTTTAGGAATATCAAAGACAACCTCCTTTACTTCCTCCATCGAAGGTGCCTAATGTCACCTAGGAATATCAAAGACAACCTCCTGGCTCCGTCACTGGAGACAACCAACTAATGTCATGGTGCCTAGGAATGATATCAAGTTGAAAAAAAAAAACACTCGCATGGAAAGAATTATCGATAAAAGACCTTATTCTAGGACTAGGCCAAAATCACCTAGACCTCATAAACAAACAAATAGGTGAGGAAACAAGACCTTAGCCAAATAACTTGCATTTTCTACCCAAGAACCATTTGCAAGCAAGCAACTTGATCAACTTGACCCAACCTGCAACTTGCACCAATAACAACTTGCATCCTATAACCATAACAAACTTGCAAATTGGATAACAACTTGCATGCTCAATCTGCAACTTGCAAACAGACTTTACAAGCACAGTTTGCAAAATGTCATCGTAACAATTTGCAAAGACAAGCCGCAGCCTGCCAGCCCCGCTCCAGTTTTACTGATCATAACAATTTACTGATCAGTAAACATCCATCTTTACTGATCTGTAAACATCCATCATAACAATTTACTCATCAATAAACATCCATAACAATTTACTCATCATAACAATTTACTGATCAGTAAACATCCATATATAAAAAACCAGGAACGCAACATCTTTCAGCAGACCACAGCATGTATAAAAAACCAGGAACGCAGTATAACTCTCCAACAACGTACATCCTGAATGCAAAAAGAAACAGAATGCAAACAGAAACAGAGCACTCTGCAACAGAACTTATATATGCCTAACCATTTCTTTCTTGGAAAAATACATGGTCCATGGTTTTGGTAAAGAACGACCAACTATTGGGTGGATGAATGATGACATGCTTCCATGGATTATAAACTTATTTTTTTTTAGTTCTAATTATATATAAAACAAAAAAACTTATCTACCCTATAAAGAAACCAAGAGGAAGGAAATTAGGAAAAATATAAAGCCCTACCCCATGGCACCATCCCATCCGTCTGCATAAATTACAAATGAAATAACAAACTCATCAGCTGGTCTGCTTTGAATTAGCTAAAAGACCATACATGGCAGCTGCACACAAGTAGCTTCCTTGGTCAGTACTGATCACGTTTATCCTTCCATCCCACCATTCATCCATATCACCTTCTCTTCTCCCTATATATAAGTAACAATTGGGTGATCCTTCCTCACACGCATCATTCTATACAAGTCCATCAATATGTCTACAAATTCTGATTTTTCAGTATTCTTGTTGTTTTCTCTCCTACTGATAGTTACTACTACTTGCGTCGCTGCTAATTTCTATCAAAATTTTGATCTCACATGGGGTGATCATCGTGCCAAGATACTAAACGGAGGCCAAATGCTCACCCTGTCACTGGACAAGGCGTCTGGGTCAGGGTTCAAGTCCAAGAGAGAATATCTTTTTGGAAGGATTGATATGCAAGCTGAAGCTTGTGTCTGGCAACTCAGCTGGCACTGTCACCGCTTACTATGTATGTTATTGTGTCATTCATTCATTCTACTTATATATCAATGCCACAATATATATATCAATGCCACAATATATCACTTTATCATATATCAATGCCACAATATATCATATATGGGCAGAACGGAACAGACGAGTGCACCAAAACACCCACATTATAGCTGCTGAATTAGCATCTCGCATATATGAAGAAATACGCCTAAAATTAGCAGTCATTGAAAAGGAAGTAATTGACTCAGCTGCAAATAGACAGCTTTTCAATGAATGGATCTCACACATGCAATTTCGCCTTGAAGCACCAATCTACTGCAGCTGGCCCAAAAAAAACCGTCTAGATTTACAAAAAAAACCATCTGATTTATCCAGTTTATATATGCATAAATCATATATTTATCCAGTCTAGATAAACCATCTGATCATATATCCAGTTTATATATAAACAGACTGTTGATATATAAACTGGATATACGGACTGATAAACTGCATACAGTCTGTTTATATATAAAAAATCAGACTGGATAAATCAGACGGTTTATATATGATTTATCCCTCTGATAAACTGGATAAATATATGATTTACAAAAAACCGTCTATGATTTATGCAGACTGTATGCTGCAAATCATGTTGTCCAAGTAAAATATATGGATAGCTTGCTACTTGTTTTCTGTGTAATTGAGATAAACTGGTAAAGTTTTCAGAGTTAGTAGAGTCTGTGACGGTTGCTAATTTTTGTTCATTGGTTTTACTATTGATACTATGAACTTCATCTGTTGTAATTGATTCAAAATTTGATTTTAAGAAACTGGCGAGTCATGATAATGTGATTTAACCTATTTCAGTATTATATGAGCTGTGTTGTTTGAATGTATTTCTGTAGTTCCTGACAACTGTTTGTGAAAGGAGCTTTCCCCGTGAGACATGATGAGAATTAGGTTGAGTTCCAGGCTGCATGTTTTGGGACAAGCAGGCACCCAATCCCAGAAGTTAATACAAAATAAATATAAGTTCAATTTTTTTATCATCTAAAACTGCATTGCATTTTATTAGAATAGTTTAATCTATTTATTTATTTATTTATTATTATTATTATTATTATTATTATTATTATTAAAACATCACCACCAAAACAAAAACAATCAACCTGTACTCTGTTTTGCAACTGTCAAAACAGAGCATGCAGCACCAGCACTTCGCTCCTGCAACCTCAATCTTCATCACTTCGCATAAGAAGGGAAACCAGCAATCCAATAATGCTAATAATCGGAGCTCCATACATGCGAACCTGCAGGGGACCTGCCCTGCTAGAGTGCTCTGTCACAATGCTCCAGCGCATTCGCCCAAGACCTAGCAAATTGCAACTTATAAAATTTGCAACTTGCAGTCACAAGACTTGCCCGCACAATTGCAACAAGCACCACAGTCCAGTGTGCCAGCAAACACTAGCAAACTAGGAACATCCCAGTGGCCATGAGCAAATAACAGCTTCCGCAAAGAAGCCTGAAAACCGATGCTCTCCACCCTGCACACACACACACAGACCAGGCCGCACAAACTCGATGGCCAATCCATCCAGCCCCACTGTTATGACCGTCAACCTGAAACACCTAACCTTGCAACCTATTTGCAATCTCAAATTGCAAACTGCAAACCTCCAAATTGCATCACATAAGCCATTCCATGCACCGAGGCTGTTCCAGGCAAGAAGAAACCTGCAAATGCAGCAAGACTGAACAACAACTACCAGTCCAGGCCGCACCTAACACAATAGCGGCCAACACTAATACAGATCCTACTCAGAAGGAGTAGTGGAAGTGCTAAAAACAAAGGATGCAACTGCAGTCCCTGGTAGCGCAGACAGTGGTATAGAAATGTCCCCCCTAACTACAATTAGGAATCTAAAGACTGTAGTGCAGAACATGGGAGTCACCTTAAATGCAACTGTCTATCACCTCTGGTCTGAGCGTAACAGGCGTCTTTTTGAGCGGAAATATAGCAATAGCCTTGAGCTTTGCGAAACGCATATATGCTGAAATCAAACTTAAGTTCAGCGTTGGTGAATGGAAAACAGAGGATACAAATCAAAACAAAGAGCTGATGGACCGCTTGCGCATTGACTTACAACTTATTAACAACAGTCCTAAGCTATGCTCTTGAAAGAAACCTATTATGGGGTGGCACAAGATCAATACGGATGGTTCACTGCGAGGAGATGGGACTCTGAGTGGCACTAAAGGGAGCTATGGTGCTATCCTAAGAGATGATCAAGGAGAAGCAATTACTGCATGCGCGGGCGGTACCACTGGCCATTCCGTTATCAAACACGAGCTGCAGGGAGTACTAGCAGGACTGAAACTTGCAGAATCCTATGATGTCAAATGCTTAGAGATCAGTATAGACTCTACAGATGTGCTTGCTTATCTTACTACTAGTACCCCTGTGTCTTGGGACCTTAGACACACAGTGAGGCAAATAAGGGTTGGTTTGACTAAGCTAGAGGATTTCACATGCAAGCATGCTTATCAAGAGACAAACAGGGCTGCGGACTTTCTACCCAAATTTTATCCTAATTCAGGTTGTGTAGAATTTACACCTAGTTCATTTCCTGAGGACTTGAAAAAGATTGTATTCGAAGATAGAATAGAGAAAAATTACAGCAGAATGTAATAAATTTATTCAGTGGTTTGGGGATCCCAATTAACCCTTGCTCAATAAAAACTTCATATTGTTTAGCTGACAACTACTTAAATCAGTTATGCCTTCTTTGAAATTCTGTGTGCATTATGAGAAGCAAGGGATCTTTATTTAAGTGTTGTGCCTTCAAGTGTCTTAGATGTTGGATATTGTTCCAAACCGCAATCAAAGCCAATTGACTTTCCATAAGCTACAAAAAACAGGCAGCAAACAAAAACTGGCAGCAAACAAAAAATGACATCAAACAAACTAGCAACAAACAAAATTTGGCTAAGTTTAATTACTATATAGGATTAGTTTCATATATAGCTTGGCTAAGTTTAATTACTGTATAAGATTAGTTTCATGTCAACAACAAATAGTTTGCCTAAGTTTAACAAAAATAAAACAATATAGGACTAGTTTCATGTATTTAGGTGCGTTTGGTTAAGTTTAATTACTCACCCCGCTTGGTTGCGTCGCGGATCCCATTGGAGGTTGGATGTTTGTCATGAATGCTCTAATTACCTCAAGATCAATGGATATAGACTCTACCTTCTGATTGGTTGTCTCCAGATTTGCTTCAGTGGCTACTAGCTTATTTTTGGTAGCAATCAATTCCTGTTTTGTCTGTTCATGAGCTGCAATCAACTCTTGCTTAGTACGCTCCTGTGATTCCTCTAGTTCACGTACTTTGGCATGTGCTTCGTTCGCCATTTTCTTAACGACCTTATTCATTTGCTCATGATGTTGGCAATCTTCATTGCGGAGCATTTTTTGAGTGACGACAACACCATACATCTTGGCCCTCCCATGTCCATCCTCCCCCATCACATCTGTAAACGCCTCCTCCCTATTCATTCCCTCCTCACCATTTGTTGGCCGCGTTAGTTGCTCCATTTGCGTCTGCAGCAAAAGAGATGTGCATAGCCATAAACTATAAATGATCAAATAGACAGATCATGACAGTTAACAACAATTTAACAGCACATTAACTATGTATATTCATTTTATTCCATAGAATATAACATACATATCTCCTTGATGCTTTAGGCTAAGGGAATAATCCATCAGATAAGGTGTATGTTACGTAGAACATGTGCATACAATCTGGTTCTTGTCCATTTGGGTTCTTTTCTCTCTGGAATAATACAAATTATATAAACAAGTGTGGAGATTTACCTCTCAATAGGATACATCCAGCGATAGTGAGCATGTCCTGCCATTTTACCCTTACTTGCCAAGTATATGGACAAGTGAACCATGATATCAAAGAAAGCGGGGGGGGGGGGGGGGGTGGGGGGGTGTGATCCTCTAAAGATGACAAAGTACTAGAGGTATATGACTTTCTAACTACCCATAGCAATTAACTGTCCCAGTTTTGGAACACAATTCACGAAAATACGTACTTAGCTCTATCAAAACTGTACTAACTTCTTTGGGAAGAGCTTTGCGAATTGCTATTGGCAGTAGTTGTTGCATTAATATATGGCAATCATGACTCTTCAATCCCGATATTTTACGTTCTTTCACACGAACACATCGTGGTAAGTTACTCGAATAGCCATCCGGCACTTTAACCTTGGAAAGCACTGTGCAAAATAACTTTTTCTCTTCCGCAGTCAAGGAGTAACATGCCTTAGGTAAGTGAACCTTACTAGAAGTAGTTTCTGGATGAAGGGCATGCCTAATGATGCAGGAGGGTTTCTAATTTAGGTTCCTAGAGTTCCTAATTTGGGTTTCTAGGGTTCCTAATTTGCTCTCAAAGTTAATTAGGAATCTTTTAGTTTCCTTTTAGGATTAGGCATTATTTTCTTTTAGGAATAGACTGCTTGTTAATTTTAGTAATTTTTTCCCTTTATAGTAATATTTCAATTATAGTTTAGGAAGTGATTCTGAACCCAATTTGGGCCAGATTTTTGGCAGTTTATTTCTTTTATTACGTATTTTGTTTTAGCATGATTATTGAGGTTTTGCTAATTTTGGTAAAATTCTAATAATCACGAGTTTTAGCTATAAAGCCCGGCTTGTGGGCTGATTTTAGACAGACATTTGATTTGAGTAATTTGATTAAACATTAGAGCTAATTCTCTGTGTTTTGGGCTATCATCTTGTGTTCTTTTCTGTCAATTATCTGTTGCTATTAGCCTGCAAAATAATCGTTATTCTGTCCGGCGTCAGCTGGTATCAGAGCTTCAGCATCTTTTTGGGGGTGAGATTTCATCAGTTTGCATGGCTGGTAGTCGTGATCATCGCGGGTAGGTTCCGAACGAGGAAGCCCCAAACCGGGATCATAACGTTACGAGTATGATGATTGAGGATTTACAGCGGCAAGTTGCAGAGTTAACCCAGCGTCTAATGGCACAGGATTTCGGTGATCGTGAGATGGAATATCACGATTCTGAGTCCAGTTTCAAAAACCCGTATCACCATCGTGCCCGATTCTGGGAGTGCCGTGATCGGGAGGATCGTCATGGAAATCTCGATTTCAAAGTGGATCTACCCGAGTTTTCTGGTACGTTACAGGCCGAAGGATTCGTGGATTGGTTGAATGAAGTAGAGTGCATTTTTGAGTATAAGGAAGTCCCAGATCGTGTCAAGGTGAAATTGGTCGCCAAAAAACTCAAAGGCATAGCATCTGCGTGGTGAGAGCAGTTGAAGCAAGCACGAGACAGTCAAGGCAAGGCCAAGATCACTAATTGAAAGAAGATGAAAAAGAAGATGAAGGGTTAATTTTTTCCTTTCGGCTACGCTCAACCCTTATTTCAGTGACTTCACTCGTTGAGGACCGTTTTTGAAGCCTACCAGCATGCACTTGCTGTGGAAAAATAGCGGAACAGGAGATCAATGATCAACAATAATCAAAGTGGTTGGCCAGTTAGCCCTCAGGAATTTCGTCTTGCTCAGTAACCACCACAGGGTAATTCTAACTCAAATATTAGATATTTTAGATGTGGTGAACATGGACATAGAGCGACTGAGTGCAGGAAGCCTGCTATTCAGAAGGGGACATAGAGCGACTGAGTGCAGGAAGCCTGCTATTCAGAAGGGTAACAATTTCCTGCACTACAACACAATTGGCTTTTAATAGCATTTGAGCATAGCGTTCTTTACGCTCATGCTATAAAAGCCCAAATTTTAATAGCATTATAAGAATAAAACGCTATCAAAAATCGAAGCGGGAAAAACTAAAATTAACCCGCTTGATTCCATCCCATTTCTACATTTGCTTCCCTTTCAGTCTCGCTCTCTTTCCCCCCTCATTCACAGCAGATCGAATGCTCTCCCCTGACTTCTCCTCTTCTTTGCCCCCTCTCTTTCTCTCTTCTTCCTTGGCACATTCTCTCCCTCTTCACAAATCTCTCTCAAAAGCTCCTATCTTCTTCATCTTTCATGGCACCCCAAGCATGATTTCTTCAAGCATAATAGTCTATTGTTCTCATCTCTTCCTCTCCCCATTTGCAAAGTTGAAAAGTTAGGGTTTCCTCTACCAATCTCTTCCTCTCACCATTTGCCTGATTTGTTGTTGTTGTTGCAGACATCGAAGATGAGATCCAATCCAGCATCCGTTCGTTGCAGCTCGACTCAGCAGGTAAGAATTCGCTGAATCTCATCCTTTACCGTTCGTTCGTTCATTCTCTATCACTACTGTATTCAATAATGTACTAAACGTAAGGTTTCGGTTGAGTTTTGTAGAAGAGAACAACGGTGTGGTTTCGAACATGGTTGTTCTCCTATTGATGTAGAGTCTTGGAACTTTACACCTATTGAAATGCAACTCCAAACATGGTTAAACTCTCCTGCCCAAGATACAAGGCCAGTTATCCAGTGATTGATGGGATGCTGTAAACTTAGGACTAGATGATGTAGATTGTTTTATAAATAGTACTACTTTTGATTTCCATCTGTTTGAAGAAATGTAGCAAAAATGGCTTCTTTCATAATAGCATCCAATCACTTCCTATTCTTCTCACATTCCACAGAAAACCATCAATCTCAGTTCCCCTCTTCTTCTTTAATGATTCATCCAAGAAGAAAACAATCCTTTCCTTTTGGTCTTGTTGTTCCTAAAGATACAATTTCGTTTGGGTTTGAGAAGCTGAGTTTTGGGAGTTCAGTTCTTTTGTTTGACAGAAGTTCTTGTTCTGGTTTGTCTCAGAGGGGCCAGGGTTGGGAGGGTGAAGGGGATTCTGCTTTAGAAGCAGAAATTTTGGAGTTCATGCAGAATTCTAAGAAACCCAACGTTTTCCCGAGCAAGAAGGATTTGATTGAAGGGGGAAGGATGGATTTAGTGGATAGAATTATGAAACAAGGTGGATGGCTTTCATCTGGGTGGGATTTGGATGTGGAACAGACCATTAAAAAGGATGGCGTTCAAGCTTTGGAGTTGAATTTAGGATTTCTAAAGGAACTTGACGATGGGTTTCTGAGTACTGATAGTAGAATCCATCAAGGGAGATTTGATGGTGGTATAAATGGTTCTTTGGGGAATGTTGAGTATGAAAGTTTTGGTGTTTCTTCTTCAGTGCCTTCATCGTCGGGCAGGTAATCCTGCCTATAATACACATTTGATTATTTAAATTTTATCTATTTCAGTAATAGTTTTCTCAGAATGCTGAACTATTCATTTTCTTTCTTTCTTCCAGATGGAAGGAGAGTGAAGAGGAGGCAGGAATTGAAGGTATCTTGAGACGGCTGGAGAAAGAACGAAATCAATCCTTTGGTGTTAGTTTGAGAGAGAAACGAAGTAGTGACGACCAAGATGAGTTACACTCAGAGGGTAAGTAGCTGCGTTTTGCTCTATAGTTCTTCAAGATTTTGAGAACTTCAGCGAGTGAAACATTATCATAATTGCATATGTAACTATTTCTGTAATCTTTGAGTCCACTAAGGTTATAAAATTTGATCCATCCAGTCTGTCCCATTGATTCAGGTTGTCCCATTGATTCTCTTTCACTTTTATTCTTTTGATAATCATCTTATTACATTCAATAATTTCTTGAAACAAGTAGATATGTTTGGTGATTGGTCTTGTTCTTCCTAAGTTATTTTCCATTTTGAACATATGTTGGATCTGTATTCAATTAATGTCTGAGACATATTTGGGCTGGCATATACATCTAGTTTTTATTTCAAGTTAGGGGTTGAGATCTTTGTGTCAGTTTTCTTTTGTTATGTTTGAGGTTCTTTCCTCAAGTTGGGATTCTCTGACCCAGCGTGTTATATTGATTTCTCTCAAATACAGTTCGTGAGAATGAAAGAAGCCAACCATCAATGTCAGAAAGCTCCAGTGTGGAATTTCTAGATTACTCTGGTGCAATGTCTTTGAAACCTAATACATGGAGGGCATTTAGCTATCAGCGGGCGGCCTCAAAAAGGAAATTTGAAGGTATCCAATAATAGTTTTGGATGGCGTCTATGTTCTTTCGTATATTTTGTTTTACTTTACTGTTTTTCATGATCACTATGAGTATCAACTGATGAAATTATAAAATATGTTGCTACAGACGATGAGATGGTAGCTAAGGCTACAAGTGAAATTAGAAATGGGACTGACCTGAACTCTTGTGACCAAGAGAAAGTTAACGATAAAGAGATTGAAAAAAATCAGATAAGCTCCCGCCTTCATCTCCTTGGGAAAGAGTTTTCTTCAAATCTTTGTGGACTTAGGTCTCAGAAAAAGCTACTGTTAGAAAAGGTGCATACTTTGATCCCTTCTTTTACTATTAGATTGAGGATTATTGCATTTTATGCTGTAGTTTTATGTGAATAATGTTACTGCTGCATCTAATTAAGACCTATTGGAAGATAAAGTAGCTGGCTGCTACAATGTATATGTTTGTCCTTTCGATTCAGTTCAATTTGTTGACCCCCCCCCCCCCCCCCCCTCTAATTTTGTAGAGGTTTTTAAATGTAATAGATTTATTAGAGCATCTAGAATCATTCACAATCAAAGTTGTCTAATTTTTTTTTTAATGTGTAAAATGTAAATAAATACAAAAAACAATCATTGAAGCACCTTAAAAGGGAAAACCACCCATCTTTGGTGGGGTTTTTTAAAAAAAAAAAATTTAAATGAAGATATGTGCTTATGTTGCTACAATGGCCTGTTTGCTTATTACTGTCAAAGTAAAACAAAAAGTTATCAAGGGATGAAAGAAATACTTGTTAGTGGAGAAGGATCAACTAACCTATGACTATGGAGTTCAAGTTGATGAACTTGTATCTGTACTGTAGGCTATGTATCGTGTCAAGAGCGATAAGACTACCTATTTTGTGCAACCTGATCCAACAGAGACAATTCTAGACATTAAGCAGAAGTTGAATTCTCTTATTGATCAACCAGTCAATGATCAACGTTATCCTGCATGCAAACTGGTGAGTTATATGGCACTGCATTCATTGTTTTTTTTAAGCTAGATGGTTGCAAAATTGCCTCTCTAAAAACTTTTGGATTCTGAGTTTGGCTGAGTTACTTTGCATTTTGCAATAACCGGCGACATCTAGTGGTGGTTGTATGTGCTCTCCGGCAAGTAGTGGTTTGAAGAAGACCTCGGAACCATCCATGGATATGGAAAATAGCACAAGAAACAAGGCTGCATCGGACCTCATCAAGAACAATCTAAAGTAGTCAAGGTATAAAGTATAAACTACTTAAACCCACTTTTTTCTGCAACAAAATCCCATTTTCTATCATTTTCTAATATTTGAGTTTGGTGGGGTTGTTGTTGGTAGAGAGAAGGCAACATAAAGGGGCCAACATCAAGATGTGAACATGAAAGACCCAAGACACCAGTCCCCAAGGTATGTTGTACTTTGATTATTATCTCCATCGTGATCACTCATTTATGAGACAGATAGTGTTCAAACTTTGCAGATTTTGTTGTAGACATCATTTGACGTTGCATTTATGTTTTCGGCAGACATTGAGAAGGCTTGCTAAGCAAACTCGGAAAGAAGGTTCATTTGTAGACTAGTCGTCAATGATAAACCATTAATTGTTTGTTGTTGTACAACACTCTACTACTGTTTGTGATTCTCTGATCAACATTTATTGATTGAGTATTTTTTTTTATTTTTTTGTCTTTGTCAAGCTTATGTGCAGTAGCTTGAGTCAAGTAGGATCAAGCTCACTGAGCTTGAACAAGAGCTTCAAAGAGCTAGGGTTCAAGTGAGTCACAAAACCTTCTTTCTTAATTGAAATTTCAGCTTTTGGAAATAGAATGATAAAAACATAAATCATAACTTGTCAGATTGGATGATAGGAAAATATTTTCCTTCAATATTTGGAATCACAACATCTTTGGTGCATGAAAAGTGATTGATGGCATGGGAAATATATGCTGATCATATCAAACACTTTGTAACATCAAGCTTTTCTTCTTATTTATGCATGAAAAGTATAAAAGGTCTTCTAGCGTTCATAATGTATTATAATATCATTTTTACTGAAATTATAGTATAAGGCTGAATTAATATAATAGCTAGAGAAAATAGTATTCAAACAAATCAAATTTTGTTAAATTGCCATCTATTCTAAAAGCTTGAAGGCAAGATAAAGTGGTTTGTTGCCATGGACAATGTTGATTGGCTTTTCAGTCTACATGACGTACTTAGTCCAGACTCATGGGCAGGTGAGTGGAGTTTAGAACATGTATGTTCGAAGCACTAAAAATGAAGCCTTAACATAGGTGATACTAAAGGATTTAGTAAATGTTGTTACTAAAATGAAAAAAATCTGAATATTGAATATCAAAGTTTGGAAATATTGTTGTTGGATTCATTATAAAGATGCATAAACTTATTTCAAGGGTCCAATGGTTTATGTGTGCTTCTTGAGGATTATAAGATCAAGTACTTATTAAAATACCCGTAACTACAATTTGCCGATTTGTTAAAACTCATACAATCTTGATCGCGTGATTTTGGATTTTTTCTTTTATATTATGTCTATATCCAGTCACGTAGTATTGCAAAAGTTATTTCCTTTTTCTTTATTACTTACTAGTTCTATATTTTTTATACCAGGGGGTGTTACAGAGATGGATATTATCTACACAATCAGGTTAGCATAATAAAACTGAAGACGCATGGAAAATCTGACATTGGGTGCTTCAGAATATCATGGAAAATCCACTTTCCAGTATTGGGAAAAAAACCAAAATGGCTGAAACAAATTCTAGTAGTTATTCAGAAACTGTGCATGGATGCATGGAGAATTGAGAAACAACCAAAAACAAATTAAAACAGTGATAATATCTCTGCAACTAATGTGACTGAAGTTTTTCTTATGTTATTGATTCTCGCAGAGTATGGATTTGAAGTGTACTGCTTGTGTTCATGTAGGTATCTGAGCTCCTGGATGCAGGGAAAACACTTTTCAAGGATTTGAGTAACAATTTTGAAGAGCGGCTTATAACGTAAGTCCAAATGTTGAAACAAAATGTAGTACACACTGGAAAAATAAATTGAACATATCTTGATTGATTTAACTGTGTACTTTGTTATTCACTTTTTCTTTCTGCAGAATACATAAGGAACAAATGGAGAGATTTCAAGAGGAGATCAGGGAGCTGCGATTGATTGATGCCTCAAATGAAGAGACCAATGTTGTTCTTCAAAATGCTAGGCAACTACTTCAAAATGCCCACATGATTGATACTTGAAGGTAAAAAAAAATGAACTATGAAGCTCAACTGCTCATGCATTGCTAATAACAATAAAGAGATGAGAAGAAGACAGAAAAATGTTTCACCACAGGCATAACTTCATGTTTAAATTGAGCCTACCAACACATATTACTGGAAACCTCATGCAGACTTTGTTTTTGGCGCGGGAACCTCTTCTTATCAGGTCTGGCTTTGGACTCTAATATCTTCTGAACAGCATTCCGATCATTTGTAGTAGCACATCCCGCAATAACCAAACCTGGAATTATCACAATTCGTTGTATGTTTTCAGTATGAAGGAGCAGTAGCAGAGGATGGAAGAACACCCAGCATATTGGACACTTTCACTCATGCTGGTAAATCCGTTTTTGTTCTACTTTCTGATTAAAGTTTTACTACGTAAATTGCTGACTGAAAATTTAGTTAATGTGATCAGGTTACATGCCTGACAAAAGCAATGGAGATGTGGCATGCGACGGATACCACAAGTATAAGGTGAGACTGACCCTTTTTTCTCTACTTTTTTGTTTCCCCTTCACGGTGGGTGTGTTTATGGTGCAGGTTGATGTTTGCAGGTTGTAGGAGAGGCAAAAACTGGGGATCTTTGTGGAGAGATTGGAGTACTGTGTTACAGGACACAGCTGTTTACTGTCTGCACCAAAAGATTGAGTCAATTACTCCGTTTGAACCGTACATCATTCTTGAACATAGTTCAGGCAAATGTCTGCGATGGGACCATAATTATGAACAATCTCCTACAGGTAACATTTACATGAACTATCATCCAAACACTATTGAAGAATTGTAAACTACATGGCATACCCTATTGAGGTGCAATGTAGCACATGGACGTGTTCTCTAAATGTACTCGAACTGGTGTATGGTGTAGCATAATAAGCATAATAGTTTTTAACCCCTGAATAGGTACATACTGTTTCTAACCTATATTTGAAGTATAAAATATAAGACTTTGTCTTTTCACTTTGCTTATTGTTCATGTCAGTATAAACTGAACTCTTACTGGGTTACTAATGTAATCTTACATTCTTTATGCCAGATTGCAAATGTGTTTTACCACTGCTCCTTTACGGTTTTAGATTCGCTAAATATGGAGTTCCTTTTCGAGCTCGATATGCTTCGTAAACATCAGGTAAGTAACATGATAGATTACAACTTTTATTTCTTGGCATATTCGGTATCTAACTAAATGTCTATGTTCAGTGTAGTATAGATTTAAAAGAGAACATCCTCAGAGTTGGTAGAGGAGAAGTTTTAGTTCCCTTTTTGCAAGGTTAATCATGTGATCTTCATGTTCTAATTTGCGTTTGTTATATTTTTTGGTAGTTTGTTTTAACTCTCTCTAAATGATTGAAAACCTACATACAGAAAAGGACATTAGGCATCTCAAGAAAGACTCAGCATCAGCTTCAGTAAGTGAATTTTTGTAACTGATTAGTCTATATGTACGGTTTCTGCATAGATGTAATTATTCATATGCATGCATGAAACTTTATGCCGTTTTTATTCTATGCTATACTGGATGTTTATAAATTCCTCCATCTCTAATTAACTTTTCCAGTCAGCGCTTAAAGTCTCCTTAATCTTATTTTTCTAAATTGTATTTTAACCTTGGCATTTTCACTTGTACTTTTTAGGAAACTTCTATAACAAAAGAAGCAACTGTTAGCATGCCTACTCGAGCCCAACCTTCTGGTAAGTGATGGAAATTCATCGTACCTGGCTTTCTTGTTTTCTTTTTATATGTAGAGGCTTAAGGATTAAGACATATGTTGACTGTATTTGGACAAAGTTCCATGCCATTAGCCCATAGTGACAGTAAGAACTCAAATGTAAAAGGGAAGTTACATGGATAATAATTTTACTGAAATTCTGAAGATGTATATTGCGTTTAGTAATTCTGAAACTAGCAAAATACATTTTCCAGTGGTGTTACCATTCAAACATCACAAATTCTTGATGTGAACATCACGTAATTCATCATACGTGTTTCTTGTTTTAATTTCTATTCTAATCCTGAAGGAACTTTTGTTACAGGAATTGCGCAAGGTCAAGTAGCACAGGTAAACTGCTGGCATTTGTTTATTTTTGATTTCTTTTTTTCTGACATTTACATAACTTTTATGTTTGGTATTTTCTCGGGAAAAAAAGAGGTTTGTTCAAATTGCTGATGATGTTTATGGTTCTAGAGATCCAACTTCGAAGCGAAAGTGTCGAAATTCTGCGAGCTTGGTTTTGGGAGGGATGCAGTAGTTCAAGCACTAAAACTAGGGCTGGGCAAGTACGGGTAACCGGCCCAAAGTGTAAAAATTGAAAACCGGACTGAGAAATCGAGGCCGTGTTTATGAGGCCCGAAACTGGACCGAGTTGACCGGTTAACCGAGGTCCCGGTTAATCGAATTTTGGGCCGGTCTCCGTCCTGATCAGATCTGATCAAAGCTTTTTTTTTTTTTTTTTAGGTTTCACACATCCAATATCTGTTAAAACACATATCTCATCATAAAGAAATTCACATAATCCATCATTAACTAAATCAACAAAAATTGAAGTAACAAGTAAAGCATTACGCCAAACTCGCCGCTCTACTTCTCGGACGAATTGGATCCTCTCTTCTTCCCCAACCCAACAACAGCAGTGACAAAGCGCCTGTTGTATTGCATCCGCTTGTGAGCTCTGCCTCTGGGTTTCTTCTTCTTGTCTTGCTTGGCGACCTTTGGGGTCTGCCCTCTGACCTTGCCTGCTCGGGCTAGAGATCCGTGAACCTTACCCATGATTTGGTTGCAGAGATGTTCTTCTCGCTGGTTAGATTTAATCTAAGCTGATCAAGATCAGATCAAGATCCGAGATCAGATCTGATCAAAGATTCGAGATCAGATCTGATAAAGATCCGAGATCAGATCTGATCAAGAACCGAGATCAGATCTGATCAAGAACCGAGATCAGATCTGATCATTGCAAAAATGGGGAAGGGAGGGGATCTGATCATCAGATCTGATCAAGATTCGAGATCAGATCTGATCAAGAACCGAGATCAAATCTGATCAAGATCTGATCAAGATCCGAGATCAGATCTGATCATTGCAAAAATGGGGAGGATAATGGAATGGGCAGCAAGAGCAGACCATCTGGGAGGAATCCTTCGAAGACTAGTCATCAAGGGGGTCGGTGCTTTCGCCAAAGTCATGACCACTTTCCTCAACTCCACTTCGGTTCACAACTCTGAAACCCTTCTTCGTCTCGTCCACTCTCGACCGCCTGGAGTTCCCCTCATCACTGTCAGCAACCACATGTCCACGTTAGTATCCCAAACCAAACCCCAGTACCTTCGCTGTGAGAATGAGGAAAGTGTTTTCCTCGCCATTTAGAATTTCTAGAATTCTCTGTGAAGTTGAGGGGAGAGACTGAGAGAGAATTAGTTAAGTGAAGGAGTCGGGCCGGACCGGTTACCTGACGGGCTTCAGAAATGGAAACCGAAGCCCGGATCAGAAACTTCGGGTCGGGCCAGGCTTTTACAACCGAAATTTTTTTAATTACTTAAAACCGACCCGATCGGTTCGGTTGTCGGTTCGGTCCGGGTTTTCGGTCCTAAATGCCCCCCCTAACTAAAACTATTCAATGGCAATGAGGAACAGGCTGTTGGGTACCTATTCAGGGGTTAGAAATAGTATGTACATTCTTTATCTAGAATGTGTTTTTTTCCTATTCTTCTTACTTTTTTTTTTTGTTCAGCATAATAAGCTATAACAGGCTCCATTCCCTGTGAAGTATAATAAGCTATACAGAATGTGTTAATCCTGTGAAGCATGTTTGGTGTTCATGCAGGTTTTTTTGGCCAAAGCTAATTCATAATTGCAACCTGTAAATTCTTTTATACTTCCCTATACTAGGAAAAGCAACACACACACCCTTTTTCAGAATAAGGGTGCTTATTGCCCTATTTAGGGGTATACTAGATTAAAAATGTTCCTATGGAACTTTAGGAGCTGTTAAATGCCTTAGGTTTTGGTATAGTCTGTCAATCTCTTGGCTGTTGTGAGCTTCAACTACATTTTCCTTTTCAGTCTGTTCATTCTGTTCCGCAGTTTTGCTCAGTTAGGCTCCTATGAAGTACGTACAATTTACTTTTTCTTTGAGAATAGCGCCAGTGGTACTATGGCTAGCACTCTCTTGGGGTTTGTTTATTATAAATTTATAATGAGTATCTTACTTCAGTCAATTAAACTTTCATTATGAGCGCAATCTCAATCTGAAACGTCCTTCATGATTGAAGCCCCATCTTATTCATGTTTTTAATGATTTATAGGGAACAACTGATGTTGTAAGACAGTATTTATGGCTCTTTGAAGAGCACAATGTGATGGAGTTTTTGGTTCTTGCTGGAGATCATCTATACCATATGGACTATGAAAGTTTGATATTACTGTGGTCAGTATTCCAAAATTCCTTGTTTGTGTCTTAGCATGTCATATAGGACAAAAGGTGCCAAATGCTCCTAAGCTGCAAAGGTGTTACAAGTTTCGAACAAGGTGAAGGAACCTTGCTGATATTACTGTGGCTGCTGCTCAGAGATTGATCAGAGGTTGCTGTAATTTGTTGATCAGAGGTTGTAAATGTTGCTGCTGTAATGAATTGCTTGAAAGCAATTGCTGGAATTTGCTGATCAGAGGTTGTGAATGATCTGAATTGATGCACGTGCTGAATTGTAAATGCTGTTGTTTATGCTGTAATGAATTGATGCACGTGCTGTAATGAATTGTGAATGATCTAAATTTTTGCTGTAATGAATTGTAAATGTTGTTGCTGTAATGAATTGCTTGAAAGCAATTGCTGGAATTTGCTGATCAGAGGTTGTAAATGATGTTTTTAAATTTAATAAAAAGTCATATTAAATTTTACTTACCTGATGCAAGAATTGATGCACGTGCTGAATTATACTTACCTATAAGATGTAATAAAAAGTGATTTGATAGCAAAAATATATATATATTTGCTATGTATACTCTACCATAGCGTTTCAGAAACGCTATGGTAGACTCTATCATAGTGTTTCAGAAACGCTATAAAAGGCTCTACCATAGCATTTTTAAAACGATATAAAAGGCTACTTACTATAGTGTTTTTAAAACGCTATAATAGACCCAGGGTCTATTATAGCTCCGGCAGACATAGTGTTTTCTAAAACGCTATGGTATCCTACCATAGCGTTTTTGAAACGCTATTAATGGGCTTTTTTGTTGTAGTGTTGATTGAGGAAGATGTGGTAGATGAAACTGAAGAGCTTGGAGAGCCTGTGTATGACACTGATGAAGAGTTGGATATTGTTGATGCAGATGGTTTGTAGAATGGGAATGTTGGAGTTGTTATTGAAGACGGTGAAGTGCACGAAAAACTAATGGGGAAGGAGGTTGGGACCTTGAGGATTTAAAGCTGCCACCAGAAGTTGATACACCAAGGGCTACTACGAATACCCGTTCTTCAGTATTTGTCACCCCGACTCAAGGCATGCCTGTAAGTCAGATCTGGATCCAAAAATCAGCTCTTTCTGCAGAGCATGCAGCTGCTGGTAATTTTGATACAGCGATGCAGTTGCTGAACCGACAACTGGGTATAACGAACTTTGCACCTTTGAAGCCCATGCTTCTTGATCTGCACAATGGAAGTCATTCATACATACGCGCGTTTTCCCCCTCTCCAGTGATTTCATTTGCGGTGGAGAGCGGGTGGAGTGCAACTTGTGTACAACTTCTCCCAACTGGAAGATAGACTAAAGGCTGGTTACAGAGCCACTACTAATGGGAAGTTCATGGAGGTTGTACGACTGTTTTTAAGTATTTTGCACACTATACCACTTATTGTTGTTGAGACGAGGAAAGAGGTTGATGAAGTCAAGGAATTGATTATTAAAGTAAAGGAGTATGTGCTAGGTTTGCAGATGGAGCTCAAGAGAAGGGAAATTAAAGACAATCCAGTACGCCAGCAAGAGCTAGCAGAGTTTTCTGACCTGGTGCCAGAGGATCTTCCTCCACTACACCAAAAGGGCTGATTAGCTACACAGGGGTGGCCACGGTTCTAAGCCGTTGGTGTGTTTGCCACGGCTAAAAACCGTGGCTATAGTGCCCAACGGCTTAAAACCGTGGCTAAAAAAATGCTTGGCCACGGTTCTAAACCGTTGGTGTGTTTGCCACGGTTTTTAGCCGTGGCTATAGTGACCCACGGCTTAAAACCGTTGCAAATGTGCACGTGTGTTGCACGTGGACCTGTGGAGAAGTATGTTGAATTCTCGCGGGCGAAATTTTGGAAAAAAAATTTGCTTCCCGCGTTCCCGCTCCATCTCCCCCTTTGCTTCTCCATCTCCCGCTCCATCTCCCCCTTTTCAACCCTTTGTGAAAAAAACCCTAAAATTTCAAGGAGAGGGAAAGAGAGAAGGAGAAGGAGAAGGAGAAGGAAAGAGAGGGAGAAGTCGAGCAACCCAAGCAGTGTCTGTGTTTGTACAAGCAACAAAACGCGATGGGGTTTGGCCATCTAGCCATTCGAGCTTCGAGATCCTCCTCCTCCTTCGCAGCCTTCAATCGGTTCTCCTCTAGGGTTCTCGCATCCTCATCCAATTTCAGAGGAATTGAAAAGGCACCCCAGGTCTTCTTCTTCTCCTTCTCTATTACCCCTTTCTCTGTCTCTCTATTGCTTGGTTTGGTTTGGGTTCCATTTCTCTGTAAGTCGCAAATTGGGTGATTTGATCGAATGGGTTAATTGGAATGTTGGAAGAGATGCAAACCCAGTGCTGGAAAGAAGGTTAGATCTTCTCTCTTTATTTATTTTCAAGTTTTAATTTTTTTAGGACTATTTGGGTATAATATTTTTGTTCTAATTGTTGTTCTTTGTTTCAGATTTTGGAGAAGTTGTTGAAGAGGGGTGGAAAGCTTAAAGGTTTTGTCCTTGTCTCTCTCTCTCTTGTTCTTTCTCCACTGAATGTTTGTTTTCATGCTTTGTGCATTGCTTTTTGTTTAAAATTAGAATTTGGGTATATTTCAATTTGTAAAATTGATCAATCTGTACCCTTGGTTTTTTGGGGTTCTTGTTTAGTTGTTAAAGCTTAATGGGTTTTTTTTTTTTTTTTTTTTGTATGAAAGTGATTTGATCTTGTTTGGGTTGTTTGTTTTTGTGATTAGAAGACCAAGCCAGTCTCCCTCATTCGCCAAGTCTATGATGATATTGCTGGGCATCGATGTTTTGGCGAAAACTATGTGCAGGAGTTAATTGAAAAGGCACCCCAGGTCTTCTTCTTCTCCTTCTCTATTACCCCTTTCTCTGTCTCTCTATTGCTTGGTTTGGTTTGGGTTCCATTTCTCTGTAAGTACACAAACATTATAGCTCTTGAAGGAAATGAAGTAGCTCAAACCAGAGGTGTAATAGGTGTTGGTGGTATTTTTTTCAGGAATAGGTGTAATTATGGGCTCATAGGCCTCTATGACTCATAACTCTGCACCCCATTATAAAAACTGTGACTCCGTCACTGAGAATATTGATATGTTCTGGTTGCAATTTTCAGATCCACAACCAAGTCATACACAAAAGTGGTGCATGAGAGCATATCACAACACAGAGGGATGTGGGGTTCACAGCTTTTGTTGTTGGTGGTGGTGGGTGCTCTAAACAACAAATTTGAAGGGATTTAATTCCCCTTTGTATCCCAGGTAATATTATCATTTTGTAATATTTTTGCATTTAATTCAAATTTTATAAATTTGTCTAAAACCAAATGCATGGTTTCATTGATTTTATTAGGGTCAAGGTTCATTCCCATAATTCTTCATCATCTTCAAATGGTCGAATCATGTTAGCATGATAAAGTAGAAATGGATCTTCATCCCACTCACATAAAGCCCTTTCATTTTTATTTGTTACTTATATCAATAGGACACATGTTAGCATGATAGAGTAGCATCGATACAATTGGAATATATGAAATGGTTGAGGATCCGCATGTACTTCCTCAATATTTTTTCTCCTTTCTTATCAGAACTAAAAATTTTCAATGCATAGAGTACAAAATACATCTATTAGCATGAATCCAATCTCTGCCTAATAAAGTTAAAAAATTAAGTGCACCATCTATGACAAAGAATGTTTTCTCTGAATGGTTTACTCCTAACTATTATTTCTAATGGCACAATTTTTTTGGCCATCGTTTTATCTTTCCAATAATCTAGAGATAGTAATCCTGGTTGTCACTAACTCAACATCTTGTTTATTTATTTTCTTCGAAGTATTAGTAATAATGACTGATGCATCATTGTCTACTAATGCCATGTTTTAAAAGTTTTCCATTAAACCCTTTGATAAATAGTGGTTTTACATTTAACCATTTCTTGAGTTGGTTCTTCATAAGTATAAGGCAAGCTGGCAGAAGTGAAATAAAACTGTGGAGTAGTCACCTCTTCACTCTCATTCAATCAAATCTCTAAATCATCTGAACCAGCAGGAATGTTCTCCATTTCCTTAATTCTCCTTGGCAGCAAATGTCTAGCTAATGTGGTAGCCATGTTTTTCCAAGTCAATGAGCATATCTAGCAACAAATCATTTTGTAAACCTGTGTTGACATCTTCCTTTATTTTTCCAAGTTCCATGTACTCCTCCATGTCATCTCTAATAAACCTCGGATTTGGTTTATTAGAAACAGTCTGCACATAAAGTATTTTTTTTTTTTTTAATATTCCTCCTGTAAGTCCATATCAGTGCTGAACTGGGAGTAGGAGATTTCAACTCAGTGACACTCCATTTGGTTTAGGCTTCACAAACTTGTGTTTATCCTTAATAGATAATGCTTGCTTGCTTTGGACTATCATTGGATCCTGCAAAATAAATCAGTCAGGTACACCCAGTATTAATCCTTTGGGTGGATGTTTTGTAGTTCCAGGCCTGTTTATTAAGGTTTTTTGCCTTTGATTTTGCTCTAATTTGACTTCATGCAATCTAGGCCAGCAATGAAGCCCATGCTCAGTCTTTCAGAAATAGGTTTGTTGAACTTAGTTTCCCTAGGCAGGACTAATTGTGGTTCATTAACTTTCATTTTCTTGTGACTTTCTTCGCCTGGGAATTCACTGCCACAAGCTACACATTAGTGTTGAACACAAATGTTGGTTCCTTTAAATACTCCCTTGTTGGACTCGTGATTTACATTACCAAGATTCACACTCATTTCATTGGCCGTTTGGAATGTATCCTTGACAATTCCCATTGTTGAGTCTGAAAACTTGAGTTTTTCCTTTTTTCAGCAACTCTTGAATTTTGTTCCTAGAATCAAAACATTCTTTTGCAGTGTGAGACCAGGAATCATATCATATCATACACACAGTCACTGACACCCATAATTGGTATGATAGGCTGGTGGTCAAATTTGATTCATATTGGTATATGTATGTCATATTTGATTCAAGTTTAGCACTAACTATAGATATGTAATTGCTACATGCATGTTGTTCTGGTTCTCATTTTCCTCCCTTGTCTTTGCACACAGTTAAGCAACTTCCCATCTATCTATTTAAACATTTATGCCATTTGACATGTTTTTGAGAGTTTACATATTTGCATTGTAATAGAAATCTTTCCACCTCAATGTTTACCAATATAAATGATCATATCTTTCCACCATTTGACCTATACACCATATTTCGGATTCGAAAGCAAATTTTCCTGTAAATTAAATTTTATTTTACTTCTTTTCTTTAATTTTTTTTTTGCAACTATGCAATCAATTTAAAATATAAAATTATTATGGTTTTTAGTAACTCTTGTTAATGAAAGAAAAAAAAAACATATTGTTATGGTGAACTTAAGTGAACCTATGTATGCCCTAGTGTGTTTTTATGCGGGTGTTTTTATGGAAGTGAAGTGAATTTCTGTGTTTTTATGTAGGTGTTTTTATAGACGTGAAGTGAAAAGTGAACTTCTGTGTTTTTATGCAGGTGAACTTATGTGATAGTGAAGTTATGTTTTTATGTAAATGTCACAACAGAAGTTGTGTTTTTACGTCACAACAGAACTTCTGTATGCTCTAGTGAAGTGAACTTAAGTGAACTTGTGTTTTCATGCAGGTTTGATAACATTACTATCAGGTTTGATAACTTGTGTTTTTAAGTACTTGGTATTTTGGTTTGATTCAGGTACTAAGTTAGGCTAGCTCTGTTGCAAGATAGTGTGGGTTTTTCATGGATTGAATCAAAGATCTCCATGTAATCCCTGATCAAAGATCAAATGTTGCTGATATAAAAGTGTGGGTTTTTCATGGATTGAATCTTGTTCATGAATGTATTTCTCACGAGTGTGCTCTTGCAACTGCTATAGCTAAACAATTTGGAGCTTGCTGTTAGTCTTGCAAAAAGAGGAAACCTTCCTGGGGCAGAGAATTTGGTACGTCTGGAATTTTTTTCATCTCTTACTTTGATACCAATCCTCATGAGTTACTTTTTCGAAGTGCAAAATGCAAGTGCAGGTGTTCCTTTTGGCATCATACAAGTGTTATTGACTTAACTTCTATGTCTCAGGTTGTTCAAAGATTTCAGGAGTTGTTCTCTCAGACCAAATATAAGGAAGCTGCTGAGCTTGCTGCTGATTCTCCTCAAGGAATCCTTCGTACCCCTGACACTGTTGCAAAATTTCAGGTATTTGATTGTCACATTAACCCTTTAAATCTAATGAAAACCAAGAAAGGCAGGCACTGTTACAACATCCATGTCTTATTTGTATTTTTCAAAATATTCTGTGAACTTGGGCTCTTAGCGTGCATGATGTAGTGTTAATACCTTTTATTATTTTGATGTAGTGTTTCCTTCCTATGAAATGAAAGCACTGCTTTCATTTCTTATCTTATGTATTGATATCCTGGGAGCAGAAAAGAAGCATGGCATTTGATTGGTCTTTGATATTTACCTTTCCTTTTGCAGAGTGTTCCTGTGCAAGCTGGGCAAACTCCACCATTGTTGCAGTACTTTGGGACATTGTTAACTAAAGGAAAGCTCAATGCATTTGAGTCTTTGGAATTATCTCGTTTAGTTGTGAATCAGAACAAAAAGAATCTTTTGGAAAACTGGTTGGCTGAGGATAAACTTGAATGCAGTGAGGAACTCGGAGATCTTGTCAAGGTATGGTTAGGAATCTTAATATTGAATGACATTCTGCTTTACAGTTTCAGTTATGTCAAAACAATTCTAATCTGAATATTCAATAAAAATTTTTTTTTTTTTTTTTTTTTTTTTCTTCCTGAAAACTCTTTCATGTATCTTCGTGAATCCGAATCTCTGGTTACCCAGTCAGTTATATCCTGATTATTGGGTGCTTATTTTGAAGTTATATTGTATGTATCCGTGTAGTCTGGCGTGATGCGTTGGATCTTTGCAAGTTGGTAGGATGGTCATTGGCATTTAGAGTTTGTTATTGCAATTTGCATTTTGAACTTGCAATTTTATTTGCAAGGAGTAATTTGATGTTTGACTGATGAATCATTAGGCTGGTTGCTAGTTGCAACTTGCAATTTTATTTATCCATTGAAGGTGTTATTCAAGTGCAGGGTGATATTACAAATGCATAGACTACGCATAAAGATTTGTTTATTGTGATGTATATATAAACTACTGATGATAAAGATGAACTTAATATTCAAACTTGCCTGTCATGAACTTTTTTAAATAGGGCATGTTAGTTTGTCACACTTTTTGATACACATTCCCACATTGAATAGAATTACGATTTTTTAAGGTGGAGATCATCTTTACAAAAAATCAGCTCATTTTAACCTTTTTTGCCTATCAAACAATTGTACGAAAATGAAGAATGTAGCCGATTGCAGCTGTCTATTTTACATAAATTTCAACTTAAGATGTTGGAATGAATTGAATTTTTTCCAGCATTTGTTTTTCTTCGAATGCATGATTGGTTTGAGCTTCTTGTCAAGCTATAAAAGCTAACTTTGCTTGGTTGACAATTGAAGGTAATTGTGGCAAGTACTTGTGAAGGTGCATAGCTTTGCTTGGCTCTATACGAGGAGCAGGTGACAGGTATGAACATACTTCCATCTGTTGAGACCAATGTAAATATTTGTAGGTTTTGTGAATCGAAAAATTCAATTCCACAACTTTTAAGTTACCGCGCACAAATTGCCCTTTATTTTGTTCGTTTCACATTAACAAAATACCACTAGTGTTTACAACTTCGGATGTTTTTACACTATTAGCAAGTTATTGATTGCTAGTGATTGAAAGACTTCTGCAGATGATTTTGTACTTTTCTTCACTGTCACCTGTTCTGTTCATTTCCTGAATTATTCTCACACCCTAAATAAGTTGGCATTTTGGGCGATGTTATGTAGGCGTGCATTGGTCCAAGTGCTATTATCTTCTTTTCGAACTCTTATATATTGAAGATGTCTAAAATTTTTTACGACTTTTTTCTCCCTATTTTAAGTCACTACCATGGTTTTGGCTATCTTTTTATTGAGCAGTTCTAAATGTCGAGGAAACAAATGAGGAAATGGGCGAGGAAAGCGATGTGGCGGGGTGGAGACCGTCCACTCCGCTCGGGATGCGCGCACCAAAAATGATGGCACGCATCCCGAGCGGAGTGGACGGTCTCCACCCCGCCACGTCGCTTCCCTCGCCCATTTCCTAGCCTGTTTCCTCGACATTTAGAATTCCTCCTTTTTATTTTATCTTCTATCGAAAAGGGTAAAGATTTATCAGAAAGAGCATAAAACGAGAAAGAACACCTGGGCTCCTGGTTAAGGAAGCTATATATGATCAGTTTGTACAGATTTTTTCTTCCCATCTTATCTTGATTATCCTCGCCCATGTTTTCTTCAAGTCATGTTATAAGTTTCATTATGTAGTTTGAGTTTTTTCATCTTTGGATGCACACAGTTGAATGTAATGAAGTAAAACAAGAAGCACACAGATTTTCTGGCTTACATTCGCCACGGGGACGAGTAAATACCTGTATTGGCTTTGTGGCTGCGAGGGATTGGGGATCTGGCAGCTTTGGCAGTCCGGGATATGGCGATACGCTGCGAGCAAAACTGCTGCATGCAGGGGATGCTGCTGCTGCTGTGTAGGCAGAGCACTCTGTCGCAAAACAGAGTGCATCTGTAATTTTTTTCTGCTGCTGTTTCATGCGGGGGCGGACTGGCGTACTTGCTGTTGCTGCGCTCTGTTGCTGTTGCTGATGCTGCTGTTGCTGCGCGGCGTTGATGCTGCTGCTGCTGCTGCTACGCTTTGGCGCGTTACTGCTGCTGCTGCCCTGCTTTGCTGTTGCTGTTGCTGCTGGGTTTGCTGCTGCTGGGACGCATTGCTGCTGTCTGTCGCAGCGTTGACATGCTGAGATGTGGCGACATGCGGTTGGAGCGTGTGTATGCCGGTTGATCTGGGCAGTCCGGTGTAACTTGATTTGTCGCAGAAACGCGCGTGTGCTGCGTGTTCTACGGTTGAGAGACTGACTGTGAGTTGATTTAAGTTGATTGCTTTAAGTTTTGTATTTTCATTGTTTTTAGTTTTTGCCTTGGCTTTCAAACAAAAAAAAAAGGACATGCCCTGGATTTTGATGTCCAACCAGGAAATGATTTTTTTTGCTGATTTAATTTTTATATGTTTCATGCTAGATATTATTGGTTGGATTGGATTTTAATCTTCATCTGACAACAGGATGATGATCACTTGCGTAGTTATTTTCAAAATGGTTTCTAATTGCATGTTTTGTCGACAAGTTCTTAGTTTTCAAACTTTTTGTCGACAAGTTCTCAATTTTAAATTTATAAATGCCAGGAAGCTGCTGAGGAGTTGGCTCCACGGTTGGAAGTCATTTTGCAGCATCTCTTGTGTGCTTTTGGGCAATATCAGGTTTGTTTTATATAAGTGCTCTTTCACTTTACATTTTGGCTATTATGTCAAATATCTGACACTTGCTAATCCCTTTTTGTCTAAACTCCTTTAGAAACGAAACCTTCGGATTGTATATAAATGATGCTAACGAAACCTTCAGGTATCATGTAATGTGTTTCATCTTGTTGGCTGCCAGTATTGAACAAAAATAGTAAGTTAACTTGTTCTCTATGATGATGAATTACAGCCAAGATATCTTGAGATTTTAATGCCTCCAGTGATTGCAAAGTGGCAGCAGCTTTCGAATGCCGACAGAGATCTTTTTCCCTTGCTCGAGTGTTTTACATCTATAGCACAGGTATCTTTTCCCTTGCCTGAGTCATTTAAAAAATTTCTATTTGATTAAACAGCTGTCAGGCTCATGTCGAACTAATACTTTTAACTTATAGTTCTACACGACTTATTTTTTTTTAAACTTTTGGAAGTCTCTTCTAGACCGAATGAAACAATAGAGTTTTTATACTCTTGTTCTATCTGTTTCAGGCATTAGGTTCTGGGTTTGCTCAGTTTGCAGAACCTGTGTTTCAGATGTGCATAAATATCATCCAGACTCAGCAATTGGCAAAGGTTTCTACATACTTTTGTTGTGTGTATCACTCCTTCAGCTTCTGCAGATCTGCATTGTGTTTTAGTTCTTATCCATTTATTGGCCTAACATGGAGGTGTTTTGAAAGGGACATCACCCAGTTGTATTAGGAATAATTATGTATTTGATTAAGTGATCATGTTGGAGAGGTTTGGAGCAATCACGATGACCAATTGCTTGTAATATGTTGAATTATTATTGATAATTAATTTGTTTAATTCAGGCTGAATTAGTTCATCCAATTTATGATTCTTTTGTCTCATTTGTGTGGACTATGTGTAAGGACTGATTTTGCAGGTGCCACGGCTGTGATTTTGCTGCAGCAGCAAAAAATAAAATATAAATTTTTTTTTCGATTATATTAACTTGCGACGGTTTAAAACCGTTGCAACAAAACAGATTTCTTTTTTTTTTTGAATTTTGTTTTAATTGCCAACGGCTTAAAACCGTGGTTCCATCTTGCCACGGCTACAAACCGTGGGCATTATTTCTCATTTGCTACGGCTACAAACCGTGGCCATGGTTAGCCACGGCCCAAAACCGTTGCTAGCCCATTTGCCACGGTTTAATTCACACTATTTAGCCACGGTTTGTAACCGTTGCCACGGTTAGCCACGGCTAAAAACCGTTGCAAATATTAGACACGGTTTAAAACCGTTGCTAATATATGAACTTTGTCACGGCTTAAAACCGTAGCTAATTTTGCAACGGCTATAAACCGTTGCTATCTTGTTAGCTACGGTTTATAACCGTTGCTAATATCTACACTTTGTAACGGCTTACAACCGTAGCTAATTTTGCCACGGCTAAGAACCGTTGCTATTTTTATTGCAACGGTTTATAACCGTTGCTAATTTCTGAAAATAACGCCCCCCATCCAACCATAAAACCGTTGCTACAATGTTTAGCAACGGTTTATAGCCGTTACAAATGATTTTGCGACGCCCCTGTAGTCCACGGCTCTTAGCCGTGGCAATGGCTTACGCCCACGGTCTAGAACCGTTGCTAATGGGGGTTTTTGGTGTAGTGCTCCTAGGCTACCGCCAGAGGATTCCGGTGAAGTTGTTGTGAACTCGAGGACGAGTTCTTTCCAACCCGGGGCGAATGATGCAGGAGGGTTTCTAGGGTTCCTAATTTGGGATTCTAGAGTTCCTAATTTGCTCTCAAAGTTATTTACTAAATAACTTATTCGTAATCTTTCAATTTAATTAGGATTCTTTTTAGTTTCCTTTTAGGTTTAGGCTTTGCTTTTTATTTTAGGAATAGACTGCTTGTTATTTTAGTATTTGAACAACCTGTTTTTGCTCATTTGTTAAAATTTTTCCTCAATTATTTTGTGTTCTCTGAATTTGAACAACCTATTTTTGCTCATTTTTTGTTTTGTTTCCTCCAATAATTTCCAGGAAGATGTGAAGATAATGAAGAAAATGAACGTGGATACTTACAGGTTTTCCGTTTCTTGGTCAAGAATTATACCAACTGAGTAGTAGCATAAGCATAATTTTGATGTGGATGAATTGCTATTAGGTCAATTTCGGAAAGTTAAAAGTGTCATTGAAGACTTGGTTACTATTCTGAAGGGTCTCAATTTGTACGATTATAAGGTTAAGAACAATAATTAGTTGTGACAATTTTTTTTGGCTTTAGATGGGAAGAGAAGGGATGGAGTGAACCAAGAAGGCATAAATTATTATAAGATTATGCAGAGGTTTGTTTCAAGGAATTTGGTGACATAGTGAAGCATTAACGAACCATGGACCTTTGGGATTTGTGCTTACAACTTGGGGATCCATGCACCTGCTAGTTGTTCTAAATTCATCGAAAACTGTACTGCTGGGGACTTTGCAACAAAGGGCTACTTCAGTAAGGTAGTATATTCAATCAAAGTTGCTTAGACTACGTTGGACTCCTGATATTCATATCTTTTTTGTTCATGCTGTTGAAAGGCTCGGTGGACAAGAAAGTAAGTTTTAGAATTTCTTTCATGAACATTTACAACATTTTGATATCCATATACGTCAAAATTTCGGTATTTTCACTTAAAAGAAGAAAACGTATTAGTCAGGTATTAATGGTAGAGAATAAAGGATAAATAGGAATACTAATTCTTTATCATTTTCTTTTCCTTTGATTGTTGCAGAAGCAACTCCCAAATTAGTCATTCAACTAATGAATGTGAGAGGACTTAGCATTGCCCATGTTAAAAGCCACTTGCAGGTATGAGAATGATTTAGAATTTTTTTTTAATCATCTCCTGCATCTTACCCATATCCTCTTTGATATTCTTACCGCCTTCTAGTCATTTTTTTTACTATTTCTAACTAGTTCAAGTGCCTTCGTTTTTCTACAGGCCGAAAGATTGTTTGATTTCTATGAAACTTGCAGACACTTTGAATTTGGAAGGGGAGAAACATTTATTAAGAATGAAAAGGCATGGACACTCCGGATTTGTCTTTCCAAAATCTTTTTTGTTGTTTTTTTGTTAAATCTTGATTCAAAATTGGTCAGTTTTAGTATGTCCTTAATTGTAAATCCATGTAAGTTTTCTGCTTATGTAGCCCCCTGAATCATATATATATAATTTCAATTTGAGGTTGATAGAGTATAAAGTTGTTTGGGATTGTATTTTTTTGTGATAGACAACTTATTGATTATACGAACAAGGTTAGTGTATTAGTCATCATTTACGGTGAAAATTAAAATAATTGTTTTCAAGTTTGAAATATTTCTTCTAAATGACAAAAAAAAGGCAATGAGAAATCAGAAAATTAATAGAAAGAACTAATTCCATTAAAAAAAATGAATTTTCATTAGTAATTGTTTTAGCTACAACAAATTAGTATTAGCAACGACAAATGTCGTCGCTAAATCTAGCTCAGACTCATAGATATAGACGTCAAGTAGAACCATTTGATGGCAAGATTGAACTACGATCTCCTCCCCTAACTTGACTGGGCAACAATTGCTAGCCGAGGCAAGTAAGGTGACAATAACGTTTGGGAAGCACCATGCACAAGTAGTTGGCTCTAAGCGTAAAAGGGATGGTGAAGGAGTAATAGGGTGAAAGAAGAAAAATATTTTCTTTTCATTGCCTTATTGAGAACATCTCTTAATACGTCACAACCTTGATGTGATGCATATCGAGAAGAACATTTGATAGAGTTTAGTTGGAACACTACTAAACATGGAAGGGAAAACCAAGGACACGTTGTGTAACGACCCGGTCCACATGACACAATATTGTCCGCTCTGGGCCCAAACCGGCCCGTACGGCTTTAAAACGCGTTGTATCATGTAGAGCCAAGCTCGTACATATAAAACACATCACCCTCCCGCACCCAGGCGATGTGGGACTATGATCCCCCTTGAGTAGCTCGTCCAACACCTCTTGGGATCCACAGGCCTATTGGGCTCCAACCCTCACCCTCACCCTCCCCTTCAGGTCCGCCCACACAAGAGTATCACAGTCCACCCCCCTTGGGAGCCCAACATCCTCGTTGGCCACACAGGCCCAACGTCCACGTCGGCACACTTCCGGCTGGGTCAGGCTCTGATACCATTCTGTAACAACCCGGTCCACATGACACAATATTGTCCGCTCTGGGCCCAAACCGGCCCACACGGCTTTAAAACGCGTTGTATCATGTAGAGCCAAGCTCGTACATATAAAACACATCACCCTCCCGCACCCAGGCGATGTGGGACTATGATCCCCCTTGAGTAGTCCAACCCCTCTTGGGATCCACGGGCCTATTGGGCTCCAACCCTCACCCTCACCCTCCCCCTCATGTCCGCCCACACAAGTGTATCACATGTTGAATGCCCGCTTGGACCTGCAAGAACTGGACATTAGGTGATGCAGGAGGGTTTCTAGGGTTCCTAATTTGGGATTCTAGAGTTCCTAATTTGGGTTTCTAGGGTTCCTAATTTGCTATCAAAGTTATTTATTAAATAACTTATTCGTAATCTTTCAATTTAATTAGGATTCTTTTTAGTTTTCCTTTAGGATTAGGCTTTACTTTTTATTTTAGGAATAGACTGCTTGTTATTTTAGTATTTGATTCTATTTTTTTCTTTTAAGAATAGGCTGCTTATTATTCAAGTTATTTGAGCACTATAAATAGAGCTCTTCATCAATATTGTAATAGACTTTTGATTTTGATAATTTGAATTGAACATTAGAGTTGTTTCTCTGTGTGTTGGGTTGTGTTCTTCTCTGTGAATTGTCTGTTAGAACTAGCCTGCAGGATAATCGCTATTCTGCCTTCTGCCCGGCGTCACTATTATAGCTAACAGTAGTAGCATTTGACATGTAAAATATTAATCCTTATAGTTGCTTCAATATATTAATAGATATCTTAATATGAAAGCTCATAACTTGGCCAAAACAGTGTTTGGCAAGGACATAAGTCCTGAATGTAATAGTTTGACTGATAGTCTTGTGCTTAATATAATTATGCACTTCATAAAAATAAAATAAAAAGACTTCTAGCATGTGCATAGGAAGTGCTTTGAAAACATAGTCGAGATGAAATGACAACACGTTTACCATGACTAATAAGTAATTGTTAATAATAATTTCTCTTAAAAAAGGAGAATATTTTAGGTGAGATTTCGTAAGTATTGAAATGATTTTGAATAAAATATGTCAAGAGAATCTTTATTTTTAGTCAAAACAAAAAATAATGAAAATGATTTTTCATATAAAATTCATAATTATTTTCATTTAGTGGGGTTTTATCTAAATTAGGATAAAGAGTACATTTAGCTGGAACTGGAATTACAACACCTTAATTAATATTTTTATCTAAATCAGCATAGTAGAATATAATTACACAGATCCTGATTGGTTAGATTTTTCTTCTTATGATTACCCAAGATTGCTAACAAAGGCAAGATAGACACAGATAGGATTGCCTTTGTTAGGATTGATAGGATTACCCAGGATTGCTAACAAAGGCAAGATAGACACAGATAGATACAAAACAGAGATAGAATGCAGAAATAAAAAAAGAACTGAAATACAAAAAGGATAAATACAGAGATTTTCAAAACTATCTTAGAGATCGATACAGCCTCAAGCCAATTTCTTGGTTTACACTTAAGGATTAACTGTAAGATTAAGCTAAATAGTTTATTGAATTATAAAAGATAGATATGATTTATTGAAATATACAAAAGATAGAAGCTTACATGAAAAAGGCGTATATAGATAGATATGATTTATTGAAATGATTTTGAATAAAAGATAGATATGATTTATTCACACTAGAAACTCGCCTACCCTAAACTTGGAAACAACTTACTTAAATAGAGGGGTTCCAGATGAAGATAAGCTTCGCTGGAGGATAAGGTTGGTGGACAATTTGTCCTTTGTAAACATAATTGAGATAATGCGAATACTATTCACATGTGACTGTCGGCAGATACTGTTGAAGATGCTTCGACTGTAGTTGCTTTTGTAGTGGGTGAACAGTGGCTTCACGTGGATGCCTTTGTAAAAGAGAGATGCTGTCGGGACCAAAAGTATTTTGTCTTGTAGTGGTGTTGGCAGATACTGCCTTTGGTGATGAGGACGGTGGGTCCATCAATCAAGTGGAGAGAAGACGTCATAACAGTCATCCTCATTGAGTGGAACTGTTGGTTCATCTTCTTCATCTGATTCCTCTGAACAGATCTTGGACAATGTCTCAAAAAGTTGAGCTTTTGTAGGTTTTCCTCTAAGTTGTTGTCTCATATGTCGACGAAGAAGCTTAGCATCTGAAAGAAGTTCAATGGGATTCACCTGAGGAGCAGGAGAATGATTTTTGCCTGAGAAGAAGCGGATAACTCCTTTTGTAACTCTGGAGTGGTCAAATTGTGAAACGGCGGCAGAACCACAAGGGAGCATTCTTGGATTGATAAGGTTTGCTCAATGCTGAGCAGGTATAATCCCAGCATAAAATCCAGGATAAACCAAACCTGATGAAGAACCAAAGTGACAAAACCTGCTCTGTAACAGGAATCGGAGGTTGGTACTTTTCTTGGAAAATCTTCCATCCTTCTTGAACAGCAGGAGGAAGGATATCTTGGATCGGACCAAAATGGCTCCACCAAATGTGTTGGAACCAAAGAGGAACAGACTTTTGTTTAAACTTCTGGCAGAATAAAAAGAACCATGAATGGCCACAATTCTGGGATTGTATGTAGAAGGCTCTTGACTAAGCTAGTTTGTAGTCAAGATAATTGTATGTCTGGAGAACATAGTTCACTGAGAACTTCTTGTGATAGTCAGGGAGCTGATGCCAGTCAGCTTCTGAGAGAACTTTGAGGATCTGACACTTGGAATGTGTGATCCTTTCTTGGTGGTCTTTGTCGTGATGGTGGGTGATGATCACAGAATCAGAATCTACGAGGATAAACTCATAGAACTCTTGTGATTTTGTACTATCTACTTCTTCAAACTGTTGTTGTTGAGGAAAAAGATTATTGGCGATGAGCTGGGGCTCTTTGACTAAAGCATACATGGATGGCTCGATCATAGTGATATAATCAAGGCATGCTTTAGGAATGTATGGATTTGGTGCCGAAGTTTGCGGCTTTATAAAACTGGTCATGGTGTAACCAGTTGCTTCTTTTTGGTTCAACGGAGTGAACTTCTGTGAAAGGGAAAGGGCATAAGAAAGAGGGGCTTGATGCTGTGAGGCAGAAGGCGCCATAGCAAATTGGGATTTTGATTTAGGTTTGGAAAAAGGAGGAGGGCGAGAGGAAGATGAGTTAGAAGAACTCATCTTTGCAGGAACTCTCTGGTTAGAAAATCTGCAAGAAAATTGTCGGCTCCTTTTATCAACTTAATTTCAAAATCAAAGGCTGAAAGAAGACCTTGCCATCTGGCAAAGATGTGTTTGGAAACGAGATTTAAAACATCTTTAGTTAAAATCTCTTTGGCAGATTGACAATCAACTTGTAATAAAAACTTTTGGTTTATTAAATCATCTTGAAATTTCATGATGCACAAGACAATTGACAAAACCTCTTTTTTTACTGTGGAATAATTGAATTGGACAGAGTTCCAAATACCAGAATGGTATCGGACCAATTGGATAGAAGTAGAATCCGGAAGACGCTGTTTAAGAGAATACCACCGTGCCCTAAATTGGACGCATCGATTTCTACAATCTTGAAGGATTCTGGATTGGAAATCCCTAGACAAGGAAGATGATTGACTCTGGACTTGACTTGGCGGACAACCTGAGAATGGGCTTTAGTCCATGGGCCTAGGTTTTTCTTAAGCCTGGCAAACATGGATTTTAATAAAACTCTAAGGCCTTTGTAAAAATCTGCAACATAGTTAAGAGAACCTAAAAATCGTTGCAACTGGTTTTTATCTTTTAATTCATCTGGAAATTTGTTTGCAAAATCAATTGCCCTGGATATGGGCGTGAGAGTCCCATGAAAAATCTTATGTCCAAGAAATCGGACATTGGTTTGAAAAATGTTGATTTTTGTTGGAGAAAGAACTAAACCATTTTCTTTGATAATTCTTTCAAATTGATACAAATGTTTCCAGTGGGCTGGAATAGATTCTGAGAAAACAAGTATATCATCGATATACACGATTGTAAAGGTTGACAATGGGGAGAAAATATCATTCATGATATTTTGAAACTCACTAGGAGCATTCTTGAGGCCAAAAGGCATAACATTCCATTCAAAATGACCAAATGGAACATTAAATGTTGTCTTGTAACGATCAAATGGATGAGTTTGAATTTGCCAAAATCCAGATTTGAGATCAAACTTTGAGAATACACAGGCTGAGTGTAATATTTTAAGAAGATATCTCTTGTTAGGTATAGGATACCTAATCCATTGCAAAGCCTGGTTTAAAGATTTATAATTGATAACAAGGCGACGACTTCCTCTTTCTAATTCAGCGGCTTTATTAACATAAAAGGCTGCACAACTCCAGGGAGATTTGGAATGTCTAATAAGTTTCTTTGAAAGCAAGGCTTTGATTTCTTTTTTGCAATGTTCCATGAGCTCTGAATTCATTTGAATTGGTCGAGCTTTAGTTGGAATCATTGAATCTTTGAAAGAAGGTTCATAAGGAAGACGAACAACATGACGTTGGCGATGCCAAAAAGCATTTGGAAGTTCAGAACATAATTCTTTTGTCAAATGTTCTTGGTATTGAACTATTTGAGTTTGGAGTTTGGGGTCTTGAACTTGCTAATCAATGCGTCTAAATGCAATATCTGTTTTGAGGGATTGCAAATGTTGTTGTTTCTGATAAATGAAATTAAGAAAACAATTATCATTTCTGATATTGTTAATTTCTATAATTTTGGGTTTGTAAAGAAAAGGAAATTCAACATCTGTGCCAAGAATTTGGGTTTTAATACCCAATGCTGTAACAGAAAACGAATAGATTGCTGCAAAAAATGGCGTTCCAAGAATCATCTTCTGCACCATGTTTTGAACAAGCAAAAAATCTTGTTTGATACAAACTTTGTCTTGGCAGATATGAGCATTTGTTAATTTGTATTGTATAGCCAACTTAGAATTGGTGGTTGTATACAATTTTTGTTTTGTAAGTTCAAAATATTTGGTAGGTATTAATCCTTCCGCAACACAGTTAAGATCAGCTCCGGAATCAATAAGAGCTTTACATGGGATAGTAATCTCTTTTTTGATAATGAGGTTAATTTTGCAAAACCATCGCTAATGTGTAACTTTGTTGATTTCGTTTAGAAAAAGAGAAGGAGTAATCTCTACAGGAGTTTCAGAAGAAGAAGGCATATCAGGTAAAGATATATTTTGTAATCCATTGATACGTAGATCAATGAGAGAATGATTTTGTTTTAAAATCATAATATCTTTTTTGATATGATTGACTTCTTGCTGAAGATCGGATAAATTGGCAGGGATAGAAGAAGTAGATCTTCTAAACTTATCAATAATTGCTTTGTGATCATAAAATGGATTTATGACCTCTGGGGTTGGTTTTGTGGTTAAGTTTGTTTTGATGTGTTGAAGATATTCTGTTTTAAGTTTAGGATCTTCAATACGATCAACAAAATCTAAAAGAATACTGGATTCTTTTGTCTTGGAGAGCATATTAATGCTTTGAAGGTTACGACAATGACATGCCTCTGCGCATTCTCCATCACTAACCTTTTCAGATTGGTCAGAATCAGAAGAATAATTCAAATTGAGAATTTGAAGATCTTCGTCTAAATTATCTGATTCAGAATTTATCAAAACTTGTAAAAATATGTTTTTGATATTTTTAGGAGTTTGGAGCTCTTGAATCTTTTGGGTTGTTCTGCAATTCTTTGCATAGTGACCCGGACGACCACATTTAAAACAAACGGGTTTTGACTGGGTATGGGCTGGATACTTCTTGAATGGTTTGGTAGGCTTAGGTTTATGCATACGATGTTTCTTGGGCTGACTATAATATTGATTATAGTCTTTGGGCTGGAGTTGTTTAGGTCCATAAGGTTTTTTGGACTTAAACTGTCTGGCAAGATGAGACCTGTATTGGAGTTTTGATTGTGAAGACTTATGATGTGGGAGTTTAAAATCATCATAGCCATATTGTTGACAGAAATCACCTAGTTCTCTTGGGCCATTGATATTATGTTTCTTAAGTTGATTTTTGAGTCTTAAATCATTACAAATGTGCAAATTGTTAATGAAAACAATAATATCTCCAAAGGTAAGACGTTCATAAGGAATGTCTTCTGGATAGATTTTCTGTAATTTTTCTCTAACATTTTCAGCAAAGATTGGTGGAAGACCATAAATGAACTTTCTCTTCCAAAAAGGGTTATTTGCATCTGATTGAAACATAACCTTTTTGAGAAAGATGTCTTTGTACCATCGAAAGTGGCTCAAAGTCGGACATTTGTGGATCATCAACAAATCTTTGGATTTGTTCTGGAATTCACTAGGATCTCCCATAAAATGCTTAAGAATACAGAAGATTAGAGTATGAACCGAATCAGGGATCTCTGAACCTTGTTCTGTTTTGATAGGATTACCTAATAAATCAACTTTTACTGCATTAAAAATTGATTGTTGCTCACCAATTGTTAGGTAGTTATCCCACCATTCTTTGAGCAGTCCAGAAAAGCCAGCAATGATAAAGGATGCAATTGTCCTATCATTATTTCCTTCGTTACGATGAGCTGAAGCCATCATAACCATTTCCCGGGTTAACTCAATAATATTTTCTTCAGTGAAACCGTCTTGGTTTTGATCTACAAGATAACGTACAAAGCCATGAAGACTCAGTTGAGTCCCAAGGCATTGATGGAGTCTGCAAAAGGATAAATACAGAGATTCTCAAAACTATCTTAGAGATCGATACAGCCTCAAGCCAATTTCTTGGTTTAGTGTGGTTAACACATTTTGTTCAACAGACGTAGGTGTAAAGTACGTTGCCGATTTTGATACATTAAAGGCTTGCTTCTGAGCCAATTGGGTATGAGCCAACTGATCTTGGATCAATTTATCTCCAATCTCATGCAGCAAGATATTGGTGTAATTACATGAAAGATGTACTCTCACCACAACAACACTCCATACCATAATCGACATGTCCAGCTCCAAAATGGTTGATTCCATTGTGATGCAACAGAGACATGGCGGTTCTTTCAAGTTATCGACCATGGGGTGCCTTTGGGAGTCCTAGAGAATGTTAAGATGGCAACCCATGAGTTTTTTGGCTTGCCAACGGAGGAAAATAGCAAGTACACAAAGTACAACTCGCCAACGAAAAATGTCAAATATGGAACAAGCTTTGCGCCTTTAGCAGAGAGGTCTTTGGAGTGGAAAGACCACCTCAGCCTCTTCTTTACATCCAAAGAGGACGCTTCTGCATTTTGGCCAAAGGAATGCAGGGAAGTCTCCCGCAAAGCTCACTTAATTACTGCCGATTTTTTATGGCCAACTTTGTTTTTAATGGATTCTTGCCTATTTGGTTGAATATAAACTATCAGGGATAAAAAACTGGAGCACATGAAGAAATGTGAACCCATGATCATGCGACTCTTAGTCTCTAATGAAGAGGCTAAATGTGAAGGAACCATGGGATGGAAGAATTTCATCCCCTTTAATAGGTTCAAAGAGGGTCAACCTCAACTATTATCCAAAATGCCTGAACCCTAAGCTCACTGTGGGAGTTGGGCACCACTCTTACGTATCAACACTCACTATCCTCCTTCAAGATGATGTAGGTGCCCTTTATGTGTGTGGGATAGATGGTAATGGATGGGTCCACATCCCTCCCATATGCATCTGGCTCTATTGTGATCAACGTTGGTGAAGCACTTCAGATCATGAATAATGGCTGTTACAAGAGTGTGGAGCACCATGTTCTTGCCAATGGAAATGAAAACCGTATCTCGGTTCCCATCTTTGTCAATCCTAAGGCTGACAGTATGATTGGTCATTTAACTGGAGTGCTTGAGAATGGAGAAAAACCAGTATACAAGCAAGTTCAATACTCTTGAGTATGTTATACACTTCTTCAACAAGGCTCACGTCGGGAAGAAGACCATTGACCATGCAAAAGTATGATTTTCCTTAAGTAATCTATATATGTTTGCTATAAGCTAGTATGTATGAATAATTCCTTCCCTTAAAGCCTGAAGGGTCCAAGTTATGAATATCTACCTCAATAAAATTCTTTAAATTTAATGGAAGAGCTTCTAGCAATGTTAACCTTAGCTAGCTAGCCAGCTACAACATTTGATGAGCTTGAAGACTCAATAATCGTTTTGTTTATTTATTTATTCCCCTCTTACTCTGTATGAGCTTGTTGGGTATGATAATTTTCAAGGCTGAAGTAACCATTCCTTGAAAAGCTAGATATGAACCTGCAATCTTTAAATTACTGTTTGAAAGAAGTTTCAAATAGAGATAATTAAAGTCCTTTAAAATCAAAAGTCGACCTCATAAAAACTTATATCTTTATTATATTGTTTTTAGAGTTTCAACAATCCTCCGATTAAATTTCTAGCAATTACAATGCATAAAACATGTGTGCGCAACTTCTATTTTGTAATGAGTACATAAAGTTCTAGCAATCGCACAATCCATAAAAAAAAAATTTAGAGCTTTTGACAATGCTGTGAATAAATGTCCAGCAATCAGACAATGCATAAAATAGAAAGTAAATAGCACCAGATATAAGGAGTTCACCATGATACATCTCCGTGAGAGTTTAAGTCATCCTTTATGAAAAGAACATCACACCTACAAGATTCATACTCAAATACCAAATGAAATACTTCGACTCTACTGATAAATAACTCTCCCCCTGCATTTAACTCTAATACACAAAGTTTCTTTTCAACGATAACTAGTGTAAAGGCTGCACAACCACCACCTTTTAGATTAATTATGCCCCATGTCATATTCCTATTAGACAATAACTTTATTTTTTATTTTTTATGAAGCATATCGCATAATATTATAGATGTCAAATACAATTACATAGTTGTCATCCTGCAGTTGAAGCCAAAACATGTGCTTCACCATTTAGTTCTCGGGGAATATATTTACAACCCATTCTGGTAGATTTGAAAGAAGAGCCTCAATACTACACACAATAGGTCGCCATATCCATCGTATGTCTGTCTACTGGTCCCCCAAATCATCATGCAAAATCGAGTAAAGTTCCCCAGGGTCTCCTAGAATCATCCCCGATGGCCACTTCTTTGCTTAGACAAGCAAAAGAGCGGCTTCAACAGCAAAACATTCGGCCATAGTACTATCCATGACTCGGCCAGGAATCATGTCCATCAGTGTAGCACACACCCTGCCAATAGCATCCACCGATAAGACACCAAAAGCTACTTGTTGTGATGAGGCAAAAAAATGCATCGTAAGTCACCACAATCATATAAGATGGAAGAAAGGTGGGAATAAGTCTGGGATTCCTAGCTAAGGAATTGATTCTATGTGTACTGGCTGCTAGGAGTTGTTGATGTATCGTATGGAGTCTGGATTGTTGAAGTTTTGTTTGCAGATCTAAGGGAGGGTTTGACTCCGGAGGGAGGTTATGTTGATGGTTTGAAGAGGGATGTGGTGGGTTAGCGGTGATGGCATTTTCTAGAATATGGTGAAGGGATGCGGGTTATTTATTATCAATATTGGCTCGAGAAGTAAGAAACCATTCCTTACGCCATGCTAACCAGGTGTGGTTAGTAGATTGGATGAATTGGTGAATAGATAACTTCCCTTTTTGAAAGATACAGTTATTGCGAGCCTGCCAAATGTGAAAAATGACAACTGTGAATTGTGAAAGCATCTCGTTTCGGAAGAGAGCTAGGGTGGATATAGAGTTCCACAGAAAATTGAAAAAGGCATGGGTGGTTTGAGTGGGAACATTGACCAAAGTCCAATTGATTGGAAGAAGGGAAAGGAGGCAGAGTTTCAGGACCACGGGACAAAGAAAGAACATATGTACTACATCCTCCTGGTGATTATGACAGAAGATGCAACAATCTTCAATAGGCATATGAATTCGAGTTAGGTTAGACATAGTGGATAGCATGTTTTGGGTGACTTTCCACAATAGGCATATGCAACAATCTTCAATGGGCAGTATGTTTTGGGTGACTTTCCACAGTAGGAGAATAGCATTGGCCGGGGCTTTGATTCTCCATAGCTTTCTTGATATTTTAGGGTAGAGGCATCCCCTAACAATGTTGGAAGTGGATGGTTCCAAATCTGCTAGGACAAAAGCTTCGGTAGCACTCTTGACTGATAACAATCCTCTTTTTTTCAAAATTATATATCAGAGTATCTTGAGAAGTTGATGGGCGAATGATGATATTGAGGATGTCTCTGGCCGCCGTGAGTGGAAAGAGCGAAAGGATAAGTTCAGAGTTCCAAAATGGGATTGGAGAGGTACAATTTGCAATGATAGGTGGGAGCGAAAGGATAAGTCATGATAGGTCCAGAGATCCCATACTTTGGTGAGGGTAGTGGTTTGGGAGTCAGTTTGTGTTGTCGGAGAGGTACAATTTGCCAGCAGGAGTCCTGATTTTACCCAACAGTCTCACCATAGGTTTATCTCATTACTTGATCTGATCTGCCAAAGAAGGTGGTTCCTCATTTTGTTGAGGGCTGATAGGTTTCCTCTCCAGGCAAAGGATGCATTGGAAGGGGGTTTGGATAGATGAAAGATATTTTTTTGTCGAAAATAAATAGCTTTCAATTGCGCATTGCAAGGGTTTCGAGGGTTTGCAAGTGCGTGCCAAATGGATTTGGCCTTAAGGGCCAGGTTTTTGTGTCTGGCGGGTGGGATATTGATGCCTCCCAAGTGACGTGGCATGGTGATTTTATCCCAGGTACAAAGGTGTTTTGTTTTACCTTCATCTGTACCATTCCACCAAAAATTACGTGCCAGAGTATCAATTTGGGTAGTAATCAAGCATGGGAGAAGAAATGTTTGCATAGTGTATACTGGGATGGAGTGAATCACAACCTTAATCATCACAGTTTGGCCTACCCGTGATAAAACTTTTGCCTTCCATGAAGACAATTTGATATTGATTTTATCCACAAGGAATTGGAAATCCGAGGCTTTCTTCTTAAAAAGAAGCAGAGGAGAGCCCAGATATTTATCCTTTGGATTATACAGCTTAGAACCCAATATTATATTAATCATTTTAGCATGTTTGAGGTGCACATTGGAGTTGTAGCAGACCAAACTTTTATCATAGTTTACTGCTTGGCCCGAAACCGCACAGTAAGTTGTTAAAAAATCTTTGACTGAATGTGTTTCCGCAAGGGATGCTTTGCAGAAAAGCATGAGGTCGTCCGCATAAAGGGGGTAGTTGATAGAAGGTGAGTGGCGGTGAAGGTGAATTTCTTTCTGAGTTTTGTTGGATTCAACTATCGCGAGCATTCTAGAAAGGGTTCTGCCACCAATGTCGAAGATGGTAGATTTAATTTCCTCTTTATTAGGGATCTTAAGGAGAGTTTCATTTTCCATGTCTATGATGACAGGTGTGAACAAGGATAGGATCTCCTGATTTGAATCCGAGTTGGAAGATTGAAAAATGTTGTTAAAACACCTGTTAAGGATTCGGCCCATGAAGGAGTGAGTCGTCTGCCAATCGTTATCCTGATCACGGAGACGAAGAATATTATTTATTTTTCGACGAAGAAGGCAAGAGATATGAAAGAATTTGATATTTTTATTACCATCTTTAAGCCAGAATTCTCCTGATCTATTTCGCCAAAAAAGTTCCTCTCTATGGTAAAGTTCCTCAAGTTTATCTTCCAGAACGGAGGTTGCATTTCCCTTTTATTTTCCCTCTATTAGTGCGCGTAGCTGTTGGATGATTGCTCACGGATCTATTTGCAGACTATGTCGCTGTAGTATTACACTGAGGTTGAGTCTCTCGCCCCATAAGTCCTCTGTTAAGACATCTAGTTTTCATCTTGAGTATCATTCTCCTGCGTGTGGCGCGGAGGAGTGCTGCAACATCCATCTGAGTTTTCGACTGAGCTGTGGAGGCTAAATTGTTAGGAGACCCTTCATCAAAAGATAATTGACAGGGAAGAACACAAGATGATAGCCCAAAATACAGAGAAATAACTCTAATGTTCAATTATATTACTCAAATCAAAAGTTCTTACAATATTGAGAAAGAGCTCTATTTATAGTGCTCAAATAACTTGAATAATTAGCAGCCTATTCCTAAAAGAAAAATTAGAATCAAATACTAAAATAACAAGCTGTCTATTCCTAAAAGAAAAAGTAAAGCCTAATCCTAAAAGAAAACAACCTATTCCTAAAAGAAAAATTAGAATCAAATACTAAAATAACAAGCAGTCTATTCCTAAAAGAAAAGGTAAAACCTAATCCTAAAAGGAAACTAAAAAGACTCCTAATTAAATTGAAAGAGCGAATTAGGAACCCTAAAAACCTAAATTAGGAACCCTAGAAATCCTCCTGCATCAAAGCTTCAGCATCTTCTTGGAGTGAGAATTCATCAGTTTCCATGGCTGGTGGTCGTGGTCGTGATCGTCGCAGGCAGGTTTCAAACAAGGAAGCCCCAAACCGTGATCGTAACGTTCAGGATGTGATGATTGAGGATTTACAAAGGCAAGTTGCAGAGTTAACCCGGCGTCTAACAGCGCAGGATTTCGGTGATTGTGAGATGGAAAATCACGATTCTGATTCTAGTTTCGAAAACCTGTATCACAATCATGCTCGATTATGGGAGCATCGTGGTCGGGAGGACCGTCATGGAGACCTCGGATTCAGAGTGGATCTGCCCGAGTTTTCCGGTACGTTACAGGCTGAAGGATTCATAGATTGGTTGAATGAAGTAGAGCGTATTTTTTAGTATAAGGAAGTTCTAGATCGTGTCAAAGTAAAATTGGTCGCAATCAAACTCAAAGGCAGAGCATCTGCGTGGTGGGAGCAGTTGAGGCGATCACGAAACAGACAGGGCAAGGCCAAGATCACTGATTGGGAGAAGATGAAGAAGAAGGGTCACTTCCTTCCTTTCAGTTACACTCAAACTTTGTTTCAGCGACTTCACTCGTTGAGGCAAGGCACGCGATCGGTTGATGATTACACGGAGGAGTTTTATCAATTGATGGCCCATAATGACTTATCTGAAAAGGAGGAGCAGATGGTGGCATGGTATTTGGGGGGATTACGACAGCCCCTGCAGGATGTCCTCAGCATTCACTCGCTTTGGACCATTTCTGAAGCATACCAGCGTGCACTTGCTGTGGAAAAAAAGCAGAACAGGAGACCAGTGATTAGAAGTGATCAAAGTAGTCGGCCAATTCGCCTTCAAGAATCTCGTTCTACCCAGCAGCCACCGCAGGGTAATTCTAAGTCAAATATTAGATGTTTTAGATGTGGTGAACAGGGACATAGAGCGACTGAGTGCAGGAAGCCAACTATTCAGAAGGGTAACAATCTCCTGATTGAGGAAACTGTGGTAGACGAAACTAAGGAGCTTGGAAAACATGTGTATGACAATGATGCCGATGGAGATGTGATGTATGGAGATGGCAAAGAGACTCTGGTTGTTCGTAAAAGCTTACTGACTCCCAAGGGCGATTCAGGGGATGATTGGTTGAGAACCAATATTTTCCACACGACCTGCACAATTGCAGATAAAGTCTGCAAATTGATCATTGACAGTGGCAGTTGTGAGAACGTATTGTCTGAAGAGGCTGTCCAAAAATTGCAGTTGAAGACAGATCGCATCCCAAGCCGTACAAATTGTCGTGGCTAAATAAAGGCAGTGAGGTAACAGTAGATAGGCGATGCCTAGTGTATTTTTCGATTGGCAGGAAATATTTTGATAATGCTTGGTGTGATGTTGTGTCTATGGATGTTTGTCATGTATTGTTAGGCATACCTTGACAGTATGATCGCAGTGTTATTCATGATGGGCGAAAAAATACATATTCCCTTAGCATCAAAGGGAAGAAGATTGTGTTGGCACCTCGTAAGGAAGGACCCACTCCTACCCCGGTAGCCAATAATACAAACATGCTTTCTAGGTCCAGGTTTTTATTTGAGATTGAGCGTGGAGACGTAGTCTATGCTCTGCTGCGTTGTGGGAATAGTACAGCAGACATGAATCCAGATTTGTCAGCAGATGTGCAGCAGCTGCTAGCAGAGTATTCTGACCTGATGCCAGAGGATCTTCCTCCTGGGCTGCCGCCTTTGAGAGATATTCAGCATCAGATCGACCTTGTTCGAGGTTTTAGTTTACCTAACCGACTGGCTTATCGCCTCAGTCCCAAGGAATCTGAAGAGTTGCAGCGACAGGTGGTAGAGTTATTGGAGAGGGGCTACATCCGTGAGAGTATGAGCCCATGTGCAGTTCTTACTCTACTGATGCAGAAGAAAGATGGCATTTGGCGTATGTGTGTTGATAGCAGAGCAATCAACAGGATTACAGTGAAATACAGGTTTTCGATTCCCCGCCTGGATGATATGTTAGACCAGTTGTCAAGTTTTAAGGTCTTCTAAAAAACTGACCTTAAAAGCAGATACCACCAAATCAGAATAAGGTCTGGAGATGAGTGGAAAACAACGTTTAAGACACAACATGGGTTGTATGAGTGGATGGTCATGCCTTTTGGACTGTCCAATGCGCCCAACACATTTATGAGATTTATGCATCAGGTTTTATGACCTTTCATTGGGAAATTCGTTGTAGTTTACTTCGACGACATCCTCATTTATAGCCTGACATGGGCATCACATTTTGATCACCTCCGTGCTGTTTTTTATGTGTTGAGGTCGGAGCGTCTGTTCGTCAATCAGAAGAAGTGTTCTTGTTTCACTACTTCTGTAACTTTTCTAGGTATTGTTGTGTCTACTGATGGTGTTCATGCAGATCAGTCGAAGATAGATGTGGTTTTGTTGTGTCTACTGATGGCGTTCATTGCCTCAAGCAGATTTTGCCTATAACAGGTCGAAGAACAGAACCACAGGAATGAGCCCATTTGAGATTGTTTATGGTCAAAATCCGTCCGGGGTACTTAACTTAGCCCCTATTCCACGTGTGGGTCGTTTGAGTCACAAGGCAGATGCGATGGAAAAACATCTTCGAGGTATCCACGAGCAAGTGAAGCTGGCCATTCACGAGAGTAATTTCAAGTACAAGGATCAGGCCGACAGTCACCGTCGTCAGGTACTTTTTGATGTTGGTGATTTTGTTTGGGCAGTATTAACCCGTGATCGTTTTCCTGTTAGAGAGTATAATAAGCTTAAGGAGAGGAAGATTGGACCCTGTGAGATCTTGCAAAAGATCAATGATAATGTCTACAGACTGCGCCTCCCCAGTCATTTGAGGACTTCTGATGTCTTCAATGTAAAACACCTGAGTCCTTGTTTTGTGGATTCCGATGAAGCTATTGTGAACTCGAGGACGAGTTCTTTCCAACCCGGGGCAACTGATGCAGGAGGATCCGAGATAGATGATGTTGAGCTGTTAGATAGCACGTTATTGGCACTGAGATACCTTGAATTGGCAGATCAGCGCAAAGATAGCAGGAAATCGTGATCTTTTGGGCAGTTTTGGGTGTGTTTTAATATTTTTGCCATAACTTTGGCTACGGGTATTAGAATCGCGCATATGACCCCAATTCGGAAAGATATTTTCGGCGCGCACATAATAATTGTCTTTCTAAGGCCAAAATCCATTGTTTCCCCTTCCGAATCTACAATTTTATTAATTTTTTCCTTTTATGGTAATATTTCATTCATTATTTAGGAAGTTATTTTGAACCCAATTTGGGCCAGATTTTTGGCTGATTGTTTCTTTTATTACGTATTTTGTTTTAGCATGATTATTGGGATTTGCTATTTTTGGTAAAAATTCTAATAATCACGAGTTTTAGCTATAAAGCCCGGCTTGTGGGCTGATTTTAGAGACACATTTGATTTGAATAATTTCTCTGTGTTTTTTGGGTGATTTTCTTGTGTTATTTCCTTGTGAATTGTCTATTGAAACTAGCCTACAGGATAATCGCTATTCTGTCCGGCGTCACCTTGCTGATCCCGATGATATCTTAACCTGAAAAAATGAGCAGTAGTTAAGCCTAGGACCACCGTTGTGGTGGCCGAAGGCAGTTCGATGCGTAAGTCAGATATCGGTTCGAGAAAGAGTGAAGATTGTAACAAAATTGCAGTGTGTATACTTATGTACCTTTCTTCCTCATTTCACCGACTCTTATAGAAAGCCTTCCCTCCCCAACTGTCCTTGTGATTTAGGGCATGATATATGCATGACTAAGTATTTCGGCACTTGGCTTTGTTTAAAACCTAATGCTTGATTGGGCTAGAGTTGATTTCTTGCGAGTGGATCTTGGGCTTGTGACAGCTCTGAGATTCTTGTTCAGGCCTTATTGTCCTGGGCCAATCCCTAGGATCTGTGCCTCTAAGGCTGGCGTGTCTTGGGCATGGACACCTGACTTATGGGCTAAGTAGTAGTCTTGCGCATGGATCCGCATGGGACTGCGCTAAATTCTTTTATGTGCTAGGGTTAGCCCATGCCACGTGTATGGTTGTGATTGAGTTACTGTTTGATGTCTCATCAGCTACTCCCCCAATTAATGGGGCTAATGCGAGCTGGTGCAGTTATACTTGGAACCGCCATCCCTTTATTCTCCATGTAGCATTTAATACCGATGCAACTACTGGGTGACCTCTTTTTGTGAACTGTCGCGTCTATATATAGGTTGGCTCTCATAGGGTCAGGTATTGCCATGAGCGTTGTAGTGCTTATTTCTCAAATGTGTATTTTCAGAAAATGTGTTTTGACATCTTCAAAGGGTGAAGGAGGATCTTCATTGGTGGAGTCTCCGAATGTTCTAAAATTTGCAGTGATAAGTCTTAACAAGACTTGCTATTGCGCGATGCCACCTGGTTTGAGTGAGCTTCCAGTGGTTCCATGGGACCTCCGAATTTCTTTTTATATTGCATAGAAGAAGTAAAACTTCCCCTTAGGGGCCAAGTTTGTGTTTCATCTTCTATTGCTCTCATGTTGCCTTCCATTACTATTTTGTGGAGATAACACCAACAACCAACTTTGGGTGGTTGTTCCTTTTTGCTTCACTTGCAAGTTCTCTTTTGAAGGCAGATTGATGAAGCAAAGCCTCAACATGTGTTCGACAGATCCTTACTCGCGTCTTGCTTTGCACCAAGCTCAGATACTTGTAGTGTGTAAACTTTTGTACTGGCCAGTTGGTCAAGCTTTGTAACAACTTTTTAATGATCAATAAAATTATTTTTTCTGAATTCGCTTTTCTTGTATGCTCTGAACGATTGTGAATCATGTTGGCTTGTGCGAATAAATCTTTTGGATTGTCAAAAATGACAAGATAGTTCTAACTCTGAGCAAGGATTGGGCTGACCTGTTTCTGAAGGGGACGCTCATGGTCCTGATTCAGCCTGTGTAATTCCTTTGGTGAAATAGTCTAACTCACCAATGATAGCAATGTCACTGAAGAGCGATATTCGTGTAGGCAGGCCATGTCTTGCGAGTTGCCCACTTTCTGAGTAGGAGCGGGCATGTCGAAGTACTTCTACTTAGCTTTGCGTAGAACTGTAGTGAAAGTGAAAGTCCTTTTATGACTAGACTTTGAACCATACTATCCTCGTAGTTTAGTTGAGCCTTGGTGGTCAGGGCATTGCGTTGGTCCGTGTGGACTGAAATGATTGAATGCATTGAGTCTTCATTGAACTAGACTCGTCAGCATGTGTGTTGTTGCCTTAGTTCTTGAGGGGAACTAGGCTATCTCTGGAACGGTAAGTTGTCCATGGACTAGACTCGCCCATTAGTGGTGAACTGTCCATGGACTGTGTTTAGCCTGTGTTGGAGTTCCTTGGCTCTGAGGCAGATTATGTCACTTATGCAGAAAGTTGTCATCGTTCGGAAAAGGACTAGGCTTGGTCGCTTGTGTGCCATTATGGTCCCCGTATTCAGATCGGGCTCCTTAGGAAGCGGTTAGTTGTCTGAGATTAGACTCACTTGCTTGCGAGTGGACTGTCCATGCACTGGGTCTTGTTCGCGCTGGAGTCGATTGATTATATCAAGGAGCACAACGGAGATTCGAATCTCTCCATTTATCGGCCTCTTGCTTATGCTCAGTTCGAGGAAAAGGATGATTTTTTTACTAATCCGCGAGGTGGCTCTGTAGCCAGTTCAGGTGTCGCAGAGACGATTGCCCATCATGTTGTCCTAGAGCCTACTTCAGATTGTGTTGCCCATGAAGTTGTTTCTGACTCTGTCCCCGCTGAATGAGCTGCTTTTGTAATGAAAGAAAAAATTTATCAATGAGAAAATTTCCCCTACTTTGTTTTTCTTTGTATTTGTGCCTGTAGTAGTCGTACTTTTCATTTCCAGGTCTTGCTTAGATTAGGCTAAGTAGAAGCTAAGTAAGCGGGTGGATGGGTATATCTACCCCCACCTAAAGTAGGGTTTCAGTCTGGACTGAAGCCCTTTATTTGCTTGTGCAAGCATGTTCTGTCAACAGTTATAACTTAATCTGCTATGAGAGTTAAGTTGTAGGATAGTCACCTTTGCTTGTGCGGGTTTTGTTCCCTTAGTGACGTGATTACTGTATCCCTTAGTAGTTGATTCTGCGTAGGGGTTGTTCTTGTGTTGAGGACTGCACTTCCTTGCTGGTCTCTAACCTTCGTAGAAATTAGATTGTCTAGCAAACCATTTCTTATTATACTAGTATTGTATACCAACTACCTTGTCTGTCCTGAGGACTTTGAACTTTAGTGGAGTCGCCTCTACCTTCTAATCTGCCCCACTCCAGAGTAGGAGTTAGGCTGTTGAGGAGTTGTCTTCGCCAAAATGGGCTAAGTTCCCTGTATTTATCTGACTCAAACATTGAGAGGTCTTGAGCTAAGAAGAAGTATTGTGTGCCCATCGATTGATCCCAATCCTAAACAGGAGTTGGGTTGCGGAAGGACCTTCTTTGCCTGAATAGCCTCGACTCCTGTGTATATCTTGCTCAATCCTTAAGAAGGCTAAATTTGATAAGACACCTTAGTCCTGAACTGAGTTGTTGAAGAACTGTATTTGCCTGAATGGGCTAGGCTCTTGTACTCCTCAGATTCAGTCCCTAAGAGGACCTTAGCTGGGATAAGTCCTTCACATCTGCATAGGTTGGACTTTTTAGTATGCCTTAATCCTGGATAGGAGTTGAGCTACTGAGTAACCATCTTCGTTCAAACAAGCTAGGCTCTTGTGCTCCTCAATCCTTGAGAAGACTTGGGCTGTGATAAGTCTTTGGGCTTGTAAGCCTTTATAATATACATCAATCCTGAAATGGAGTTAAGTTGTCGAGGAACCTTCATTGCCCAAACGGACTAGGTCCATGTATTCCTCTATCTCAACCCTGAAAAGGACCTATGCTGAGAGAAGTCTTATAAGTCTGACTAGACTAGACTTCATAATAACCTCAATCCTGAACAGGAGTTGAGTTGTTAAGGAACCATCTCTAGCTGAACGGGCTAGGCTCTTGTATTCCTCTAGCTCAGTTCTGAAAAAGACTCGTCCTGGGAAGGAGTCTGGTACGCCTCTCTAGGCTAGACCGGTTTTACCCAGTAGTCTCGCCATAAGTTTATCTCATTACCTGATATGATCTGCCAAAGAAGGTGGTTCCTCATTTTGTTGAGGGTTGATAGGTTTCGTCTTCAGGCAAAGGATGCATTGAAGGGGGTTTGGATAGCTGAAAGGTATTTTTTTTGTCAAAAATAAATAGTTTTCAGTTGCACATTGCAAGGGTTTCGAGGGTTTGCAAGTGCATGCCAAATGGATTTGGCCTTAAGGGCCAGGTTTTTGTGTCTGGCGGGCGGGATATTGATGGCTCCCAAGTGACATGGCATGGTAATTTTATCCCAGGTACAAAGGTGTTTTGTTTTACCTTCATCCGTACCATTCCACCAAAAATTACGTGCCAGAGTATCAATTTGGGTAGTAATCAAGCACGGGAGAAGAAAGGTTTGCATAGTGTACACTGGGATGGAGTGAATCACCACCTTAATCATCACAGTTCTGCCAACCTGTGATAAAACTTTTACCTTCCACGAAGACAATTTGATATTGATTTTACCCACAAAGAATTGAAAGTCTGAGGCTTTCATTTTAGAAAGAAGTAGAGGAGAGCCCAGATATTTATCCTTTGGATTATACAGCTTAGAACCCAATATTATGTTAATTATTTTAGCATGTTCGGGGTGCACATTGGAGTTGTAGTAGACTGAACTTTTATCAAAGTTTACTGCTTGGCCAGAAGTCGCACAGTAAGTTAAAAGATCTTTGACTGAATGCGCCTCCGCAAGGGAAGCTTTGCAAGATAGCAAGAGGTCATCCGCATAAAGGAGGTAGTTGATAGAATGTGAGTGGCAGCGAAGGTGAATTCCTTTTAGAGTTTTGTTGGATTCAGCTATCGCAAGCATTCTAGAAAGGGTTCTGCCACCAGGATAAAGAGATAAGGGGAGAGAGAGTCACCTTGGAGAATGCCTCTAGTGGGTTTAATAGGTGGAAAAGGGGACCCATTAAGAAGCTCTCTAAGGGAAGTGGTTGAAATATATTGCTGAATAAGCATGATCCACTGTTCAGCAAAACTGAGTTGTCTGAAAATTTGTACAAGGAAAGGCCACTCCACTCTATCATATGCCTTGGCCATATTAATTTTAATAGCCATCCATCCTTGTTTTTTCCAATGATAGTGTTTCTTCTGGAAAAATGTTTCATGGGAAAGATTGACATTATCCGTGATGGATCGTCTTTAAGGAAAACCCCTTGGTTAGGGGATATGACATTATCAAGAAAAGGTTTCAGCCGATTGGCAATGATTTTGGAAATGACTTTATAAATGACATTGAACAGGCTAATAGGTCGAAATTGTTAGGAGTTGTGAGATTTGAGATCTTGGGAATTAAGGCTAAGAAGGCCTCGTTAAGTTTGGAATCCATTGTATAGGTAGTGAAGATGTTTGTAACCACGTCTATCACATTTTTTTTTTAACAATATCCCAATAGTGTTGGAAAAAAAAAACCATCTGGGCCCTGGGCTTTGTGACTACCAATGCCGAATATAGATTTAATTTCATTTTCATCAGGGATCTTAAAGAGAGTTTCATTTTCTGTGTCTGTGATGACAGGTGTGAAACAAGGATAGGATCTCCTGATTTGAATCCGGGTTGGAAGATTGAAAAATGTTGTTAAAATTCCCCTTAAGGATTCGGCCCATGGAGGAGTAAGTCATCTTCCAATCGTTGTCCTGATGGTGGAGACGAAGAATATTATTTCTTTTTCGACGAAGAAGGCAGGAGATATGAACGAATTTGATATTTTTATTACCATCTTTAAGCCAGGATTCGCCCGGTTTATTTAGTCAAAAAATTTCCTCTATGGTAAAGTTCCTCAAGCCTATCTTTCAGAACGGAGATTGCATAAACATTGTTGGTTGAAGGGTGGGAATTTTGTAATTTATCCAAATTTAGTAGAGTTTTCTTAATGTTTTGGTCTATGTTCCGGAAGACGTCGGTGTTCCAACAGGAAAGCTTGTAGCTGAGATTTTTCGTTTTAATTCTAAATTTTTTTATCAAGTCAGGATGAAGATTGGGATTCCAAGAAGTTTGAACAAGATCATGGTAGTGAGGGTCTCTGGTCCACATATGGAAAAATCTAAAGGATTTTGGTTCAAAAGTTTGAGAGATCGCCAATTGGAAAGAGAGTGTTGTATGGTCCGAGGAATAGGTATGGATAGTACACTACACCAAAAACACCCATCAGCAACGGTTTGGAACCGTGGGGGTAACCAATTGTCACGGCTTAGAGTCGTGGGCAGTAGAGGCGTCGCCAAATCACCATTAACGGCTAAAAACCGTGGCAAAACATATTAGCAACGATTTTATGCTCGAGGACGGTTGATAATTTAGCCACTTAGCCACGGTTCTAAGCCGTTGCTTAAAACCGTGGCAATTTATGGCCACGGTTTTAAGCCGTTGCAATAGTTTTAGCCACGGTTTTAAGCCGTGGCAAGTACTAGCCGCGGTTATAAGCCATGGCACGTTATGGCCACGGTTCTAAGCCGTTGCAATAATGTTAGCCACGGTTTTAAGCCGTGGCAAGTACTGGTCACGGTGGTAAGCCGTGGCAAGTTAAAAAATTTAAATGTGTTGCTGCTTCTTTTTTTAGGGATTATTTGAAACACATCTTTACTAGCAAATGTAAGTACGTACACGAAGCCGCAGATCAGCCATGAATGGTGGGCACATACCTAAGCAACAAAAAAATACAGTACAAATGCTTGTATCCAAGAGGAAACTTTTTTGTAGAGGGAGTTGGGTTACATAGTGAGGTTTTATCATATCCGAGATGGCTTGCATACATTACAATTTGGCACATCCTCAGTTACTGAAAATTGCTAGCTTGAGAGAGATGTACTGAATAGTCTCTAGTTGCTAACCTTTGAACATATAGCTGGCTATATCATATTACAAAAAGGTACTTCAGCTAAATACGAAACTCTCTGTTAATCTGGCTTACTTCTGCAAAATCCAACCTTTGGTACTTTGGAACACAATCCTCACGTCAAAGCTCATTTCAGAGTTCATCACGCATATTATCAACATTTGGCACTACTTTGTTCTGAAGCTGAAACTGATCTAACCCATCTTTGATGGCCTCAGGTCTGATGTCCCCTTGTCCAGCCATCCCTGCCTTTATTGCAGCAGTAACCTTTCTCTGCAACTTGAGCAGCCCAATCCGTTTCGAGACGACATAAAGAACAGCACAAGAGAAGAAGAAAAAGCCAGCCCATAGTATTAACCTGAACAAAATTAGCATGAGATCAAGGGTGGTTTTCCAATGAAGATGAGGCATGCAATCAGTACTATGTTTTCTTTTTACCTGTCAATGACATCTTGGCATCGCATTGTCGATAGCAGATCACGGGTTCTCACCAGTAATGAGCGATGCCCCTTGTACTCACTTTCAGCTTTTCTTAATACTCCTGTTGATTCCTCTGTAAAAACCATCACAATTTATTATTAATTTAGGATTTAAATGTTGCCATTGCCGTTACTGATTAACATATATAAAAACTTCACCCCGGCAAAAGAACATAAAAGAAGACTGCAGGGAAGAACAATTACTTGACATCGAAAATCTTGGAGCAATGAAGTGTTTATCGCTTTATACCCCTGATTTATGATTTTTTTTTATTATAAAAAAGAGCTAACTTATGATTTGAATAAAATAAAAGATCGCGTTTCAAAATGTAAAATGGGCTGATTTCTGTGAGGATGATCTTCATGGTGGAGAGATGTCAAAACCACATCCTACATTACATTATATGTCCAAACTACCATTGACAAAACCCATCTCAGTTGTCTCTCCAGTTCCAGATTAACTACTCCCAATGGAACTTGATCGTATGAACATTACTTCCATCATTAAAAGCCTCAAATTCACAAATGATTTACTCGTCAACGTACAGAACCAAAACAGCATTGGAAGAATCTTAGATTGTAAATTTGCCATCTACCTGTAACTTGTTCGGAGGAACCAGTTCAACATTTTCCACTTTAAGTGTGCAACAGCCCACTGTCTCTGCCTCATCGTCATCCTGCAAAGACAACAAACCAAAATAAGAACAGGTCAGAATTACATTAGAAAGGATAGTATACAAGAGATAATGATTAAGAGTAGCATAAAGAAGAAGGAGAGCCAAGGAACAACATCGTTTCCGTACCCCCTTGTTCCATGCCTTTTCCAAAGCAAATCTGTATGGTGTACAAATGGACTTTCAGGAATTTTACAAGAAGAGTGGGAGAAGGCATTACGCACCTTGACTAATTAACAGCTAAGCTGATAGATACTAGTCAAGAAATCAAAGCTGATAAATTAAACTGTTTTATATATACCTTCAGTAGCCTTGCCTTCTCATATTTCTCCTTGTCAATTTGACCATTCAATGAACTGCTAGCAGCCAAGAAGACATATTTGAACTCTTTTGGATTAATTGGATCATTCCAAAAGGCTAACCATGTCACAATGTTGTCATGCTTTACTTCTTTCCACCTGTACCAGCAACACAGATATTTCAGAACCTGGACAAAGTGTTGAACTAATCCTAATCTAGAAATTCAAACACAAACAACTGAACTCTCACTTTTCACCAGGGACAAGATACTATGGAACCGGAGCACATTTCCTGATATTTATTGTAATATCACTTGGGCGGATACGCTTTTTTAAGCTTTCCCATCTTACAATAAGAACCAAAATGACCACAGAATTTAAAAAACATAAAATCTGAATCATATAAAAGATGTTAGCCACTAGATTTTTAAAGCATTTCAATTCAGCAAACTTATTCAAACACTTTTTGAAAGACAAGAAGGTAGTAAAGAACCTTGGGACGCTCTCCACGCCCACTGGTTCTACGCTGAAGTTTCCAACCTGAGATTGAGATTACGAAAAGCAAAGAATCAGTATAAGCAATTTGATAGTGAAATGACAGCTAGAAAATCATACTGGAATCTGAAATGTTTAAGAAGCTACAATGGCCTCTGTTTAAAATACTGTATTCCTCTTATTTACTTTCTCCAATCTGAGGGATTATGGGACTGTTTGCATACATATGCAGTAAAAGCCAGTAATCATAACACATCGCATGTTACAAAAAAACAGAAAAGCCCGTGACTTTAACAGTCAAATTCAGAGTCGCATAGTATTTACACGCTAGTACTATCATGGTTGAATACAAAAAAAACCCATTTTTACGGTGCCTGGTATTGTACCTGGTGGTAGCAGGCACTAGGCACCGTAGAAGAGTTCTACAAAAAAATTAAATAGTTTAGAGTCGCATAGTATGCTGAGGTTCTAGAGAAGCACAAGGAAGACTATAAGAAGCATAGATGAGGCGGTAACCAAAGATTCCAACACATGAAGGCCTTGGCATTTTACATTAGTATGATATTCCTACCATTCAACTCATGGAGAACAAAAGAAGTGTGGATGACAATCATCTTGTAATATTGTAAAGTGATTCCCATTCTACAAATAACACATAGCAACCATCAATTAGAAATCAATCATATCTTTGGTTTTGAAAGCAAACATATTGTGTCACACCGCGGTCACTTTTGTATTGAGGAGAATATCATGGTTTCCTAAAGGAGAAATAAAACCCATCAATTCATCAAAGAAAAAGAAAATTTCTTCAAAGCTATAACCTATATTTAACTCCGGTTAAATGACTAAAGTCAATTTGTGCAGAACTATTTTTCCAACTTTTAAAAAAAACACACACACACACACAAACGCGCACACACAAAATTTCAAAGAATGTTTTCCTGAGCAATGGGTGTCCTCATAGAAAACTTCACAAACAATTGGTTTACAATACACTTAGGAGAAGCAAAGTGGGTATTAGCTAAGCTCAATAACCAAACAAAAAGCCAACACCTTTTGAGCAAGAACACAAATAAATAAATTTAAAAAAAAAAAAAAACCCAGACTGAAATCAACCCAAACTTCTTTACCCTATACTTCAACTCACTCACATCTCTTGACCCTATACCCAAATCCAACCTATACCCATTCTGTGAGAGCGAAAATTACTTCAAATAACACAAACAATGCAACTCAAAATGCATAAGAGATGAAAAAAAAGGATTATTGCTTTTGGTGGTTTTTGTTTCATTATTCAAAAAACGAAAAAAAAAAAAATAACCCACAAATTGATAATGTTATAAGCACCGATGGATATAATATCAAAAAGGTGCTATATCTGCAGAAATCACTAGGATTGTTGAAATGAACTTCACATAACACTCACTTTCAGATAACAGGCAGCAGAGTAAATTATACCTGAGCCACAAGAGCCAAGAAGGTGCAAAACCAAGTGCCTCCTTCAGGCCAAAGAAAGAGTATCTAATAATCTGCAATTGCAAGTAATTCAATGGTTATTTTTTGCCACTAATTCTAATAAAAAGTCTAAATTTCATAAAAAAAAAAATGTGATTATTTTGACAATATCCCCTTTACAGCATTGGAGAACATCATGGACGAGGCCGGCTTGTGTATGGTCCGCATAAGAAGCCACCTTCTCCACATGGAAAGCCTACAGTGCATCCTGGAATTTGGAGACCCCCTGCATCCATCATATATGAACACTGAAATAATTTTGGCTATAAAACTAAAACTCCACGCTTTGTCAAACCCATCCTAATAGTGAACCATAACCAAATTAGACACAACATATGCCAAATTAGACACAACATATTCCCCACAAGAATATTTGATAAGCTGATACAAGTCTTCATGAAATCTAAATCAGAGAATATGAATTCCAGATTTTGAATTATTGGCGTTCTTCCGACGAAAGCTTGCTGAAGCACGTCAGCCTCATCAAGTTTCTTCTCATTAGCTTCTTTAACATCCGTCAATAACACTGACAGACAGAAGTGAAGAGATGAAAAAACATTAAAAATAGCAGCTATATACCCAAGAAAATGCTGGGAAAATCTACACATGGTGCAAATAAAATCATTAATTTGCTATATTTGAGTAAAGACAGAAATATGTGAAGGAGAGGAGAGACTGAAGGAAGGGATGGGGTCTGTGGAGGGGTCAATGAAATGAATTGCAGCATAACAAAAGGAGGGAGCAAGTCACTTTCTTTTTTCACTTTACAATACAGATAGAATTTCAATGGTACATAGGACCATTGTCCTATATTCATTTGATTCCATCTTATCACAGTCTTGAAGCAACTGTTCGATCAAACAAATAATGGGTTCATATGCTACCTGTCTTATATAGGCTTGTTAAAGTCCCGTTTGATCGAACAACCCATCATTTTAGCTTACCATTTTCATGAAATTAGGTTACAATAGACAGAATGACATGTAAATGTACAAAGATACTTTAGAAAGATAACTCATAGTACTAAATACATGCTAAATTAGGTTGTCTAAAACCATCATAGATCTGCAGCTTTGGCCAGTGCAATTCCAGCATTGCATTTAGTCTAATTTGCCACTAGAATTTAACATTATTTCACCCACATAAAATTTTTACAAAATAGTGACGTCCATAAAAGCCTCAAAAGGTTCTTCTATGCTAGGTATCTCTGTATGAACTAAAATTTTCTGATGGAGGAATCATCCAACAAAAAATTATTTATTTATTTCTATGTACATGATTAAATTTGGGGGCATCAAACTTAAAATAAAAATCCCCAGAACCCCTTCACTTGATCCCAACACGAACACATAAAAGACAATTATAAACAAGAGAACTGCCACATTATTTCCTTGGGTGCATGATGATATCCCTTAAAATTTCCTGGTAAGAATCCAAAGCTCCTTTAAAAATTGGATAATTACTAATTTTGTAGTGGGTGTCAGTCTACTTGAGACCTTCTCTAAATAAGCAATCAGTCTCCATAACCATGATGACTGTGTGAATAAAAATTAGCAGGTTGGTGGGTAAACAATATTCAGATAAATAAGAACCAAGTTCTCTCTGCTAATAACCACAGATTCCCAGATTTGGTGAAATTTCCATTCAGGTCCAGGGATTCTAGTCCATTTCATGAAAGGAAAGAAAATTGTATTTGTCAGATTTCTTCTAAAGCTGAGGTTTGGAAATCAGGTTTAGAAAGGTCTAGTGAGATCAATCATGATAATGGGTTAAAATTGTATTATCAGCAACCGAGTATAATCCCCAAAATCAGAGAAAATAAACCAAAAGGACCCTTGTAGGTTTGAATGGATCAGATTACAAGATTTGATCTTTAAGATTGGAAATGATTCAAGCAGGCCAAGAGCTTGGCACCGAGGACATGAAACCCGATGAGAGATGAGGGTTGATTTTGGTCACTTTGAAGCTATGGGTACAGGAACGTTAAGATGCAAAATAATTGTCACCGCTACTTTCGCTTGTACCTGCAAGTAAAACCTTACATGAGCAATGAACTTTTATCTCACAAAGCACATAGACCAAAGGCAATACAAAGGTAACACGTAAGGGTTCAACTCTTGTAAGATCTGACGTTGTTTATTAGTTAGTAATAGGATTTTTTGAAGGAATTCCTTCTTATAAAAAAATAATCCTCGTGTGCAATGTGGTTGCCTCCCAAGTCTAGGAGAATTCATAAAAAGTATGAGCTCAATTTGATCCATACCTTGACTTGCTTTTGAATGACTTTTTCTTTGTTTCCGCTCACTCATTTCACTCTGGAAGAGGTCCCGCATCTCTTCTGGCCTTGATTGAGTTCTATTTGGACGTTTAGATGTTTTACCCGGCTTCTTCAAAAGCTTGCCAGCATCTTGTGCCTTCTTCATAGCCTTCACTGCTTTAGCCTTTCTATAAGCCACATCTACAAGTAACTTTCCTTCTTTCTCTTTCTTACCACGGTGTCCACCCTGCAATTTTTCAGTGTCCACGTACTTAATGACTCTAGACAAACTCCCCACCAACAAGGAATATGATTCAGTTAATGCATCTGCAAAAGCGATGATAAAACAGACCTGTTCTATGTCATCGCCTTCGTCCTCCATCTCTTGAGCAGCTTCCAGCCTACGACGCTTCTTTCGTGGCAAGTTTTTCTACATCAAAGTAGTGCCTCCATATAATCAACATTTATGTCGTAACAAGCATCCAGAAATGAAACAAACTAGAGGGAAAAATTATGAAACCTCTCGCTCCCGCTTTCTCTTTTCTTTCATTTTGAGAACTTCTGCTTGCTGGGCACTGATCACTTCCTTCCCCATTCTGTTGTTTCCAACAGAGGCCTCTAAAAAGAAAATGCACATCTTCATGATACAAGAACATGAACACTTAGTAAAACATATTAGAGTTCATAGACTAACACACTATTCAGTATGGGTGATTCTCAGATTATTATTTGACTCCCCTTGATATCTTAAATACAGGAGCAGTTGTAGCCGTGCACACTAGTGAGGAATAAAAAGAACCAAAAGATAATTTTGTCTCCACAATATAAACCAACTAGCAAAGTTGGACACAAAGGAATGGGCCAAAAGATTTGCAAGAGACAGAACTTCAAAAATTATTTGTGTATCAAAGTTTTTACATTAGCCCACTAATAAAACGAACCTTTGTTGCCTCCATTTCAGCTTTTCTTAGAGCTCTCTCTTCCCTGCAAACAGATGGAACTTTTATTTTCAAATAACACCAAAAAAAAACTCACAAGTAGAGAAAATGCAGTTATGAGACAATAATAACCTTTCTTCCTCGAGAACAGCAGAAACTTGATCTTCCATTTGTTCAATTGTCTGACACCACTTGGTTACAAACAGCAGAAACTCTAATCTGAAATATAACAAACAAATATTAGCCAGAGCTCTGTAATAACTCACAATCAATCAAAGTAGACAACATAGTTTTTAGTTTGGAAAAGAAAAAATCATCATAATACCTACCAATAAGTCTTCTGGTAGCCTCTCCAACATTGACATGTCCGAGCTCCTCCTCGCACGACATGGCTTCTTCAATGGAGTTTTAGAAGGGGAGTAGAGACACAATGGTTCCACTCGCTTCCTCCCCATTGATCCCATGCGCCTAACTACGCCATATACTTTTTTTCCTTCATCAATATCAGAATCCATCATCTTATTAGGGCAAGTTATTGACAATGCCATTCTTTCTTCTTTAAACTCCAAGCTTAGATCTGTATCATTGGATAAAGTACTTGGAAGTTAATAACAACATACAAAAAGCCCCAATTTCACATAAAAAAATCATGAAGTTGAACAATAGCCAAAACCAAATCAAATCCCTCAACCATGCAAACCCTAAATTTCTCAACTAAGATAAGCCGCAAATCAAACTATTCAAAACCCTAATTTACACAAGTAAAGAAGCAAACAATTATTAAACCCAACTGAAACAAAATCCTCAAAACCTCAACCGTCAAAGACACCAAATCTCTACATTGAAAACCCCTAAAACCAACTATGAAATAAACATATCACCTCATTGTGCTAAACACAAACAACAAGCAACCAAATAGTCCATTTCAAAACACTGAAACAAATCAACAACCATATGTACTGAACCCCAAATGAACAAACCCCTCAAAACCCGAAGCTTCTCAACCACCAAAATCCCCAAATCTGATAGTCTTCCTTCCAAAATCCCAACTTTCTGCAGAATGAACAAAACCCCACCATTTCTAACTCGTCAATAACCACGAGTCTGAAACCCCATTAATTCAAAACCGCTAAACCCATCAAAACCCAAAGCTTCCTAACCACTGAAATCCCCAAATCTGACCTTCAAAATCTCAACTTTCCGCATATTGAACAAAACCCCAACATCTCTAACTCATCAATAACCACAAATTTGAAACCCCATTTATTCAAAATCAATAAACTCATCAAAACCCAAACCTTCCTAATCACTTAAACCCCAAATCTAACTAACATCCCTTCAAACTTGAAACACATAAAAATCAGAAATTGAATAACACCCAACATTTCTAACCACAAATCCAAACACCCCCTTGCTTCAAAACCCCAAACACTTCATCTACCAATCAAACTAAACGAATCAAGCAACCAGAACAATAAACAGACATTCTTTATATGTTACCTGATGAACAGTAACACTTGAACAAAACTTTATCCTTACTCTTTCCTTGCGAACTCACTCACGACAATCTCTCTATCTCTATTTCTATCTCCTTCTTCTTCGTGCAGCAAAAACAGATTCAAACTTCAAAATTGTACCCCAAAACTTTCACCCTTTAAAACCTCCCCACGCGATTTTCTCCGAAACACCTCGCCAGCTTCATTTGTTAAATTTTTTTCGCCAAAGCGCGAAATTGCACGTGAAAAGCTCATAGCCACGGTTTTAAACCGTTGGCAGTTAGCCACGGTTTTTTGCCGTGGCAACCCTTTTGGTGTAGTATATAGCCACGGTTTTTATTTTTTTAGCCACGGTTTTAAACCGTTGGCCTTTATAGCCACGGTTTTTTGTCGTGGCAAATAAACCAATGGTTTAGAGCCGTGGCCATCTCCCCATAACTAAACATGCCTTTTGGTGTAGTGGTATGAGCTATGGCAGAGTGGAATTGTTCCATCCAATTAGTAGAGACCATGATTCTATCTAATTTTGATTTAATACCATGACAATCCTTTCTTTTATTATTCCAAGTGAACTTAGATCCGTTGAGAGGGAAGACAATAAGATTGTGTAAATTCAGAAATTTTCTAAGATGTTTGGCACTAGAAGCCGTGACTTTCCTACCACTTAACTTGTCTTCTAGAGATGAAATAACATTGAGATCTTCAATTATTAAAGTTGCGAAGTTCGTCAAGGAATATATTTGAGAAAAAGTGTCCCCAAAACAGGAACAGAGAGAAGAGTTGGGCTCTTCGTAAGCAAAAATAATGGACCATGTTTCATGAGATTAAAAATTGTCAACAATGAAATAAAAGAAATATTTACGTGAAGAAATAATACTTAAATTTGTACCTTCCCAACAAAATAAGGCAAGACCGACTGATAGAGCGCTAGCTGGTATAGAAGCTCCATGTTTGTAATCTAGCCTCCTGCATATACGATCCACTGTCGATAAAGATGCTTTCGTCTCGGAGATAAACTAAATATTGGGATTGGACTGTCGGGAGATGGCCCGCAAGTTACGGAATGCGCAGGGCAAGTCAATCCCCCTTGCATTCCAACCGAGTATCATGGCAACTTGGGAGACCCTTTAGAAGCAGTCGCCCCTTCCTCAAGAGTGTTGTTGAGATTTGTAGATGATTGGCTGGAGGAGTCGGCAGGACTGGATTTTGAGAAGCATGATGTGGTCTGATGCATCATTTCAACACCAATGAGTGTGGGCAGGCTCGGCGGAGCTGGGTGAGTTAGAGGTTCACTATTCACAACTGAGGGAACCAGGTCCTGATTAGGGATAGCTATATCAGCTCTTGTTGTCCTTGTCCAGGAGGGACTACTGTCCTGAGTATGAGTTTGGTTCACCTCCCTGAATGAAATACCTAGCATTGGACGCTTGCCCGTGGTGAGGAATCCACCTTCCTGGATGCATCCCTGAACTGAGTCCATCTTACATTTCCCTTTTATTTGCCCTTTTTTAGTGCGCGTAGCTATTGGAGGATTGCTCACGGATTTGTTTGCAAACTATGTCGCTGTAGTATTACACTGAGCTTGAGTCTCTTGTCCCATAAATCCTTTGTTGAGACATCTAGCTCTCATCTTGAGTATCGTTCTCCTGCGTGTGGCGCGGAGGAGTACTGCAGCATTCATCTGAGTCTTCGGCTGAGCTGTGGAAGCTAAACTGTTAGGAGGAGTAGACCCAATAGCATCTCAGAAGTCAGTAGAGGAGGGGAGGTGAGGGAGCAAACTGTTAGCCACATTATTAACGGCCGGTTCATCAAGATTTGTACCCTGCTCCAAAGACGGTGGTTCGAAAATAAACGAATCAAGAATTGCATTGACTGTTGGTGAGGGGGGCGAAGATCTGTGACTGATCTTGATGTGCTGAGATGAAAAGTTGTAGACGAGTGAAGCTGGTTGCTCTATTGGAGAAGATGATGCCCTGAGATTGGCTTGCAGACGGTACAGTGAATGATGAGTAATGAGGCCCATGGGTCGAGAGCTGAGAAGATCTGATGGGATTGAGAAGTAGGGGGCCTGGGGGCCCATGTGTTTCATTGATCCTGGGTCGGGCTCTCTTATCAAATTCATATTTGTGTGGGCCTCATTTGACCGCCTATGTGCAATTAAAGTGTTTGTGGGATCTTCTTCAATGTGACCGAGATTTGGGGGCAGTGAGTTGAAGGCATTCAGCGGCTGAGTGAGATGTGATTGGGTCCGAACAGTAGACAGATCGGTTGGATTTTGATATGAGTGTGGTGGTGGACAAAGATTCATAATAGGATGTTGGGTGTGCTAAGATGGAATTGAAGTGGTGTCAGAATTGATGAGAGTTGTCGATTGAGTTTGAAGAACTTGTTGGTTTTGTCGAGTAAAGGCCGAGTGGTACTCAATATCTCGTTCCCCTTCCTCCATAGCATTTAGGTCAAAATGATGAACATGTTCTTGGCATTCAGCGGCTGAGTGAGATGTGATTGGGTCCGAACAGTAGACAGATCGGTTGGATTTTGATATGAGTGTGGTGGTGGACAAAGATTCATAATAGGATGTTGGGTGTGCTAAGATGGAATCGAAGTGGTGTCAGAATTGATGAGAGTTGTCGATTGAGTTTGAAGAACTTGTTGGTTTTGTCGAGTAAAGGCCGAGTGGTACTCAATATCTCGTTCCCCTTCCTCCATAGCATTTAGGTCAAAATGATGAACATGTTCTTGGGATGTTTGTTGCATGGGTCCCGAAGTAGGTCAAGAATCTTGAACTATAGGACGATGCATGGCAGAGTTATTCACCAACTTGATCTCCTGCCTCTGGGATAATATGCCACTCACAGCATCCACGTTGACCGAAGTAAAAGAGAAACGATTTAATTGTTGCATACTGATGGAGTGTGCTAAACTTGATCTTATAGCATGCCTGTGTGGTATCGTGGATACAGGTCTGAAGGGTAAAACATTGTAAAGTTCTTCTTTACTTAAATTGTGAACATGCATAGAATATGGTGGTTGCAAGAACACTGGGCATTTTCTCCCTACTTTGTGACCAATTACCCCACAGCAAAAACAAAATGTTGGCATATCTTCATAACAAAATTTGACTAAGAAGTTGCGGCCATTAGCTATACCAAAAGAAGTACGCATCTTACTTGGTATTGGCTTGCCAACATCCAACCAAACCTTGAATCTAATGAACGACACTGGCATCATGTTGAGTGCTTGCTGATCAATTTCCATTAGAGGCCCTATGCAGTTCCCCAATGCTTCCACATTAGTCTGAAGGAGCTTTTGCAGTGGGAATTTGTGGAAACGAATCCAGCAAGGGATTGTTTCAAAGTTGCTTGAGGTGAATTGAGTTTCCCAATCATTCACTAAAACCAACCATCCAAATAATGACCACGGTCCATTATTGAGTACCTTCATCTTATCTTCAAGATTGGTGAATTGGACTAGGTAGTAAACATTTTGTTTGTCTTCATGTCCGTCAAGGAGTTCAAAGTGGACCATGTGTTTGGGTTCCCATTGGGGCAACATGTGACGGGCAAATGTGGCAGGGGTTAGATTTTGTGCATGGAAGTATTTCACCACTGTTCTTAGAGCAGGATCTTCTAATCCTTCGTTCTCTTGTACCATATATTGTGGTTCAGGAATGATGAGGTTGTTATCAAAACGATAGGCTAGTTGTGAGATGGGGGAGTCGTGGGATCCCAGTAGAGTAGTATCCTCAAGTTGTTGGGATGGATGCATGGGGACGTGGTTAGGTGTAGGATTATCCATGGGTGGTAGAGGTAAGGTAGGTGATGGAGAAGAGTGTGGAGATTGCATGGTGGGTCGTCGATGTTGGTCGGAAGAGTCTGTGGAATTGGATTGTGATGAGAAAGTAGGGGACAATACTAATCAAGGGCAGAGGTCGGGCAGTTGATGATCAATGTTGTGGAAGGCTAGCAATGGTTGGAAAGTGAGAGGAGGTATAAGAACCTGAGGGGTAGTGGGAATAGGATGAGAAGGCGAAATGGAGGAGTTTGGTACATGGGGTAAGAAAGATTTCGCAAGTATGCTAGAGTTGGGTTTAAGTAAGTTGTTTGTACTGTCCATTATCAATGATTTGAAGCAATGATGAGGCTGGAAGATACAGGAGGGTGGATTAATGAAAGAGGTTGGGTTAACCAAACTATTTAAATGAGATTTCGAACTAGAGATATAATGTAAATGAGGATGGCAAAGCTTATGATTACACATTAAATAGAATAGGCGTTGATGTGAAGAGGTGAGTGATGTGATGAAATTAAATGGTTGATAAATTGGAACTATAGTTAGAACATAAGGGAAAGGAACCAGTAACTATACTGTAAAGTAAGTGTAGTTGGAGATGAAGTTCAAGAGGAATGACACAAAAGCATCCTATACCTGGATTGTGATACGCCGGAGACCTACAAAGACACAAACATAAAGAAAACAGTAAGTAGCAAAACAGATATCATAGTGAACATGCATCGAGTTATGAGAAGGTGCATAGAAAAGAAGAAAAGATCTTTGAAGAGTCGACAAAGAAGCAAAAGAGAAGATATCAGGAAGCGTAGAGATCAGGAAGAATTATAGAGTAAGGAAGCACAAGGGATCACCCAGAATCACAAAGGAGATGTTAAAGATAATATAATGAAACCATAAGAGTATGGTATCATACAAAAGTTAGCAAAAAAGGGAAGGGAGAGAAGGAAATAAAGGATTTAGAATCAAATGCAGATGTTAAAATCTATAAAAGCCGAAGTGTTTGCTGAAGTTTACTAAGAAGTTGGTATGGAGATCTCACAGTAGAACATGTATGGGTGGAGCCTAAGTTTACTGGATAATTGAAACTTAGAGACTCTTCAATCTCTATTAGACAATGACTCAATAAGCAAAAACACAGAGTAAACATTTTCTTTTAGGGTGTATCTAGCTGGGTACACGGCAGTTAAAATCAGTGTTCTAAAAAATGGCTTAAGTGCCGCCTAGGCGTTAGAGAAACGCACAGATTAATGGCTGGGCGGGGTGAAAATTTGGGCAGGCGGGTTCTGGGTGGTCTAGGCGGGGTTTGGGCGGTTTTTTATTTAATACGGTTGATCGTGTTCTTATTTTATTTTTCTTTCCCCTTTTTTGGAAAGAAACAATTTAATTATTTTTTTATTTAGTATATGTCTTAATGTAGCAATTGATGATTACTTAATGAAATTCTCAAATGATATGCTGGTACCAATTTTAGTAATGTAGATTTTATCATACATGACTGAGGTCAGTCATGCAATTTGAAGAAAAATAAAAGCATAGGTTTGGATATTTGTCCACAAATTCAACTTTGTATAAAGTACCCATCATGACCAACTTCAATAATTTGAGTTTTAATAAATTTTGTTCACGATTGTTATTTTTTCATGTTTATAAATTTTACATCCGTATCTTGGCATTAAATTTGATGTAATTGATAAAGGTATTATGCTTAACTTTTGTAAATTATTAAAGTTCTAATACAAAACCTAAAAGTTCCTAGGCCCCTGGGAGCAAGGCACCTGCTCGCCGCCTGCCCACCGCCTAGCGTTTTTTAGAACACCTGTTAAAATTTTCTCAAAAGTAATTTTCATGGGAAAAGTTCACTTAGGGGCGAGTTAAGCAAAAAATGACTGCTAACTGTGGTAAATAATTGCATGAGTTTAAAGATAGAATAAAAAAAAAAAAACCAAAGTCAGCCATATTATTTCTAGTGAAATCGTGGGTCATTTTGCACACAACTTGAAATAATTGATTTGAAAAATGGATATGTTTCCAACACATTTTCGGAATTACCCTCAATGTTTGAGCTCGATTGGAAAAGTGGAAATTAATTCTTCATCTAGACAGAATATCATAACTATGTTACATACAAGGGTTAACGATGATTGTGAGAAGGTTAATAACAAGGACTCGAGCTACTGGAAGTGTAAAATGAGTTGGCCTAGTGCAGCCCAGTTTCCATGATGGTGCAAAGCATGCAGGCTCCTTTGACCCAGCAAGGACTCTACTTAGGTGTCGGTGTGATTTGTCTTCAATAAGGTTTTGGTAGGAAGGCATGCTAGTTGCATACCCTCTTAAACAAAGGCACTGATGAGCTATAAATTGCCTTCAGATCCTAGTAGATTGCACCGTCACCTTCTTTAACAACAGTTTTCCCACTACCAAGCTTTCTTCATAGTTAGAAGCATATTAATATTCATGGCTCCAGCAATATCAGACACTTTTGATGTCACAAAGTTTGTGGTAAAAAATGGTAATGGAGTGAAAGGTCTGGCAGAGTCGGGTCTCGAAAGTATTCCAAAACAGTACATTCAACCGGTGGAGGAAAGGATGGACATGCAAGACATACTCTCACCACAACAACACTCCATACCTATAATCGATATGTCCAACTCCAACATGACTGATTCCATAAGTGATGCAGCAGAGAAGTGGGGATTCTTTCAAGTTATCAACCATGGAGTGCCTTTAGAAGTTCTGGAGAATATGAAAATGGCAACCCATGAGTTTTACGGTTTGCCAACCGAGGAAAAGAGCAAGTACACCAAAGAAAACTCTCCTACAAAGAACGTTCGATATGGAACAAGCTTTGCACCTTTAGCAGAGAGATCTTTGGAGTGGAAGGACTACCTCAGCCTCTTCTTTACATCTGAAGAGGATGTTTATGCATTTTGGCCAAAGGAGTGCAGGTAAGTCCTGCAAAGCTTCCTTATACCACCCACCTATAGTTGTATAGCACTTATTTCTCTTCTCCTTATGGTGTGTCCGACCCGAAATTTGATTGCAATATATATATATAGTATAATGTAAGGTACACCTATTTCCGATTTTCACATAGGAAATCATTTAACTTGCTGCCTGTTTGATTGAAATATAGGGATCAAGCAATGGAGTACATGAAGAAATGTGAACCCATGATCAAGCAAATCTTACAGGCTCTGATGGGGAGGCTAAATGTGAAGGAAACTTGGGATGAAACACTAGAATCCCTTTTAATAGGTTCAAAGAGGATCAACCTAAACTATTACCCTAGGTGTCCAAACCCTGAGCTCACTGTGGGAGTTGGTCGCCACTCTGATGTTTCCTCACTCACCATCCTCCTACAGGATGACATAGGTGGCCTTTACGTGCGTGGGGTTGACGGTAATGGATGGGTCCACATCCCTCCCATATCTGGCTCTATTGTGATCAACGTTGGTGACGCACTTCAGATCATGAGCAATGGCCGTTACAAGAGCGTGGAGCACCGTGTTGTTGCCAATGGAAGTCAGAACCGTATCTCCATTCCCATCTTTGTCAATCCTAAGCCTGAAAGTGTGATTGGCCCTTTACTGGAAGTGCTTGAGAATGGAGAAAAAGCAGTATACAAGCAAGTTCAATACTCTGATTATGTCAGGCATTTCTACAACAAGGGTCACGACGGGAAGAAGACTATCGACTTTGCAAAAATATGACTTGTGTTTTATTCTACGTTTGCTATAAGTGTATGTATGATCATCAAATTCCTTCTCCTGAAGGTCCTCAATAAAACCTTTTTATGTCAGCAGTTCTTTGAATCAATGGAAGATGTCAACAATTTCAACTTTAACCCTGGATAATGCTACATTATATCTTTCAGATAAAAATTATGATCACTCTCTACATCTAAAGTAAAGAGAAACCTTGCAAATCCAATTGACAAAACAACCACTGTATTTGCCGTTGCTATTTAGCGACAGCATCCAAGCCGTCATTAAGTTGCAAATCCAATTGACAAAACACGGTAGTTGAAAATTTTATAGATTACATTGCACAGCCTAATGGGGCGAAAGTCAGAAAAGAAAACTGGATTTTCCCTTTTTGGGATCAAAGCCATGAAGTTAGCAGAAAAAGACGTCGGAAGAGCCTCCCCCTCAAAAAAATGTATAGCAGCTTCCATAAATCTATACTCACAAGAAGACTATCGACTTTGCGAAAGTATGACTTTTCTTATGTTTTATTCTACGTTTGCTACAAGTGTGTGTACGATGATAAACCTCCTTGTCCGGAAGGATTTATCTAAGTTATATATACGTCAATAAAATCTTTTTAAGTTTCAGCAGTTCTTTAAATCCTTTCAGCAGTTCTTTAAATCCAATGGAAGAGCGTTAACAATTTTAGCTTTAACCCTGGCTACCGTAACATTTATATCTTTTAGACAAAACTAATTATGATCACTCTCTACACCTAAAGCAAAGAGAAACCTTATACTATGTTTTGAGTAAGTCTAGCCATCCATGTTTGCTAGCTTTTTTCGGCTTTTTTTTTTGTGTTTTTACACTTTTTATCCCTTCTCCTTAAAACACAATCACAAACGCTATTTATAGAAAAACACTTTTTATCCCCCCTTCTCTTTAAAATACAATCACAAACACTATTTATAGAAGATGTAGAAGTGTAAAAATCCAAAAAAATTAGCAAACATGGCTGGCTAGAATTGTTGCTATGTTTCATAGGGCTAGAAGATTTCGGTAGTTTGTTATTTATTTATTTACCTTTCACTTTGTAGGAGCTTGTTGGGGCTGAAAATTTCTCCATGTCTCTTATAATGATAAAGTAACCATGCCTTGAAAAGATCATTAGCCAATCTTCAAACTCTTTAAACTTTTATCTACCCACTACACCAAATTGGCATATTTGTAACAACTTAAAAAACAATAACACTTTTGAGCTATTACAATCCACCAAACAATTTCAAGTCAAAACTAAATTTTGTCAACAAAATGAAAAATAGCTAAACAAAAAAAATGATACAATAAATTAGATCATCATGAATAGCATCACTTGTAAGCCCATACTATTTGTGGTGATACAATTATTGAATCACTTTGTTTGTGAAAATGTGTAAAATTCTTTGTGGATTGTTATAGGTCAAAAGTGCTACTGTTTTTGGGATTGTTACAAAAATGTCAATTTGGTGTAGTGACCTGATTCATGGTAAAGAAACACTGTTGGTGTACTTGGTATGCAGGTTTCTTGAACAATGTTAGACCTCCAATAGGTTGGTGGGTTGAAAGGTAAGATGCGGACACAACCTGTTTAGGTATCATGTAGAAAAAGGGAAATGAACCAGACCTGGCAAGAACGGGTAGATGACTCATATAACACCAAAATATGTCATGAGCAGGCCCAAAACCTGAAAATACCCTCTATGTAAATGAGTTGACAGATCAACCCAAAAATGAAAAATTATTAATCCACACCAGTTGATAACTCACAATTTTGGGGTCGTGTAAACAGGTTCGGGCCATGTTGGCAATGTAAGTAAGAACTGTATCTCAGTTCCCCTCTTTTGTCAAATCCTATGATTGGTCCTTTACCTGAAGTGCTTGAGAATGGAGAAAACCCATTGTACAAGCATGTTCAATACTCTGATTATGTTCGGCATTTCTACAATGCCCACAACAAAAAGTAGCTTTGTCAAGATATGAAAGTTGTTAGTAATACATATTTGCTGTAACTGTCTGATAAAACTTTTTCCTTCAGCTGAAGTTTGTCCATGTTATATAAAATGGAAAGGAGAATCACATGAAGTGGTAACAAGGAGAGCCTTACACATACCCAGGGCTTGTAATTCCAAAATCTCCTAAAAAATGATACCAGGAAAATTCAAGCTAAGAAATGTATATGAGAAGATTCCAGCTGTGGAAAAAATGGGAAGTACCTAAAGAGAGTGAATGCTCCCATTACTCATTGAGTAGGTCTATGAGGAAACACAACAGGTGGCCTTCCTCAGAGGTTCTGGCTCCTGCCCAGGTACGACTATCTTGGTCCCCTTTAGAAGTGAAGAGTTTCCCCCAGATTCCGATTCCTCATTGGCAACTAAAGATTTCTTGCTAATGATCCGATAGATCTCAGTGAGAACTGTTAAGAAAGCAGTCTCAACATTGGTTGCCTCAAGTGCTGATGTCTCCATAAAGTAGAGGTTCTCCCTCTCTGCAAATTCTTTGGCATCCTCAGTGGGAACCGCTCGAAGAGTCCCAAGGTCAGACTTATTGCCAACGAGCATGATGACAATGTTTTTATCAGCATGACCGCGCAGCTCTTCCAGCCACCTTGCTACATGGTCAAATGATTGACGCTTGGTCATGTCATATACAAGCATAGCTCCAACAGCTCCCCGATAGTATGCACTTGTAACTGCTCTGTACCTGAAGTCACATTAAATATGCATTAGCAAAACAAGAGTGTAAGAAAAGAAAAAAATCATTCTTTTTGTTTTTAAATTTGATCAGCCAAATAAAAGAGATCAATATATAATAAAAGCTCATGGCAAGAAAAACCAAACAAAGAGAGCAAGCAGTTGCAATAAATCTTGAATAGACATCATATACCTGGCGAAGAGAACAGAGGAAAAAGAAAACATTGCACCAGCATCTACATTGCCAAGGATGAGTTTGTTCCAATGTACAACAGAAGATCAATAGATGATACATCTTTTCAATTCTTTTGTGAAAATTTAGGATTTCGATTGCCCAAAACTTTAGGCTTTAGGAAAGTGGTTCAGGTATCTCAGCTTTTTATAAACTTGTGGGGAGATGCTAGCTAGACTAACAAAGCATTCATTTCAGAGGGCCTTTCTCACAATTTTGTTAGTTACGTAGCACGGTTTAGCCTTTTGCATTCATCTCTGGTTTTATATCCTGGTTGATGTCACACCTCTCAGCCTAATTTTATTTATCTAGGTCGAAGGTGGATGAGATCTGTGAATAGTAGGCGCTATTAAGTATGTTGGCTAAGTATTATGAAAGAAATGTTTTCCACATCTGGCCTTTCATGATCTAAGATGGAGTGAAAACGTTCGACTGTGCTACTACATCCATGAGGTCCTTAACAATCCTCCTACATTAGGAAAACATTCTAGTGTGGTGCAGCCCTATCTCCCTCTGAGGATTTAATAGTGTCCAGGAACTCTCTCTTTTCGATTGCTACTCCAACTTCTCTGATATAAAATAATTTTGCATCATCTATGTTTGGGAATTCCATAATTCTAGGTGCATCCATGTTGTTGACACTGCACATCTGCACTCAGAAAAAATTTAGAATTGGCCTAGGCGCAGGCAAAGTTGTTGTTAAGGGCTATTTCACTCCTCCGTGAAGTCCAAACTGATGTGTGTCATGTGATAATAAACATATAAGCCACAGGAAAACAGCTGCACAAGAGTTATCTTCTTTTTGGTAAAGAAATACCAACCACATCGCCCCCCCCCCCCCGCGAAAAGATGACTGGTCTTTTATGCCCCAAAGACACAGTAAAACAGTAAGAAGTGGAGCAGAATAATATGGAAGATATCAATAACAAATTCGAGATGTGCTTTGAAATATCCACAATCCAAACATGGTTGTGCACCTATGTAACGACACTCTACTTCTACCCAAAAAAAAAGTGTGTCGACATTCACGGATACATTGGACACTCCATGCATACATTAGACACTTTCTATGTTGAAAAATTTTCAATTCTTTACAATTATTACAAGCATATCATGTCAAGTTACTAATACACGAGTAGCAATAATGACCAATTGACCTACAAGTGAATGAATATGACTATAATTCACAACTTATTGTTGAAAAAGTAAATAATATTAAAATGTACAAGCGTGTCCCCAACGTATCACGTATTGTACATTTTTTTTGCCCTACGTGTCCAAGACTTTTTATCTGTGTCGGATACTAATTTGTGTCATTGTTACATAGTTGCTCACAAATCCGCCCTTTTAATAGGCACAATGATTGCGCAGAAACAATTCTTTGACAAGAACTTGTTTCCCAAAAAGTTTCATGCAGAACCCGAACCCAAGGACATCAGCTAGTTCAACTCAGAGTGGTGGGAGTGCACGTTCTACATCCCCTGAATACCTTTGTGGGACAGATTCGAGTATTTCCAAATGGCAAACTCTTAAGGGAAAATTCCATAACCGCAAGATTATAGATATAACTATCCTATCTCAAGAGATTTCTACCCAACAAAAGTGTGACCCAAAGGCCAAAGGTTTCTACTCAAGGCGCACTTCCTACATCACGTGTTTATTTGAATAGAATATTGTAAATTATCTGGATAGTCAGATTAGTCCAGCAGCCATGCATAGGTAGAGATGTTTAATGACTCAAACCATTATTTGTTGAAAATATTCAAAGCATACAAATAAAGTGATTAAGTCTTGGCTTTTATCTAGTATTATGAGCTCTATACAGAATGCTAGAAAATTTAAGCAAACTCCTGTGAGAGACAACCCCATTTCCACATTCATGAGGTGAGTATCACGGTTTTCTTGCATGCAGTTAGAGCATCAACAGTATGCTCATTATTTGGGGTCTAGTGACTTCATGGGTAAAACCCATTATGTGGTAACTAGAGATTCATGGGGTCTGAGGTGGTCAATATTTGAACCACTGCATGGAGTTTGAATTGAGCACCCTTTCAAAAAAAACCCATATTCAAATTTTAACCCTTCCCCTGGTGCAATGTTCATTGACTCGCCATTTCTCCCAGTTCTCAACTTTCTCTATAATGGATCCGAGAAACCAAGAGGCAATCCAAAAAAATCCATTTAGAGTTCCACAAGCACCATCCCCACCTCCACAGACCCTAACTTCATTAGGCCAATACGTAACCAGTTATGATTTTAAAACATTAGCACAACAACAAAAAAATCTCAACCATACTACCTCTATATCTCTACTCCCAATTCAATCTCAAACACAGTATATATCTACGGTTTCACTTTATTCGAGTAACCCTTGATATGCTTCTGGCTTTGATACACACACAAAATAAAAATAAAAATCTATCTAACAAGTCAGCTTGGACTGGCAGGTTAATTTTTAATACAAAAATACAAACACAATATTATAAAACTTTATGCAATAAAGTACATATCAACTCTTTCGTATAGTGGTATGAATAAATTAAAAAATATATATATAGTTTAATAAAGACTTGTTTGTTCGCAAGTAGTATGAAACCCAAACAAAAAAATGTTATAAAATAAAACCCACAGAAAAAAAAAATTGTAATTAAAATCTAAGTTAACTCATATAAATTTGGGGTTGGATTGGCTCATAACCCCCCTCCCCCCTTCTGTAAACTTGTAATTATGATCTTATTGTGTTTGGACATTCATGTTTTTTTAAATTAAACTTACATACTTATTTTAATTACCTTGCAACTTTAATCATGTATTCTAGTTATTAGGCTTGTTTGTCTTGGCTAAATTGTCAACGACTTGACCACAATTTGGCTTAAAATTATTATACTCAACTCAGTTTGATACATACAATGAACATTTTATAATTGGGCATATAAATGCACAATACTATGAAGTTCACGAAGAATATAATTAGAATTATATATTTTATTTTAGTGTTTACTTGTAGATGTTAGTAGAAATTTGTTGTTAAATTATCAGTCCAGAGTAAAAAAAAAATCTAACTTCGCCCCTGATAACTCCTATTATCGACCAACAATCCCTATTGTTTCACCCCTCCTTGACTAAAATCTTGGGTCTGCCACTGACCCGACTCAAACCTCACACAAACGCTCAACTCGCCACAAGGGTTTCTCACACTCAACTCTCCAAACTCTATTGGTGAAGAATCATTGAAGGAGGGACGAGAAATTTCAACACTTACCATGGCTAGGGTCTGTGATCCTCTCTCCCTACCAAAGCTAAGGCTAGGGTATGATTTATTTGCCCTCCTCCGCTTGAGTCTCCTGTTACAATTGATTCCATTCAAACATACCAAATAATCAATGATTAGAAAATGCCTCACCCTCCGACAAAAATCTCATCAATTTTAGTGTTTCAATATGAGTTAATTGAGTCGTCAGTGAACTGGACTCGTTAGCATGTGTGTTGCCTTAGTTCCTGAGGAGAACTAGGCTATCTCTGGAGCGATGAGTTGTCCATGGACTAGACTCGCCCATTAGTGGTGAATTGTCCATGGACTAGGAGTTCCTTGGCTCTAAGGCGGATTAGGTCACTTATGCGGCAAGCTGTCGTCATCCTGAAAAGGACTAGGCTTGGTCGTTTGTGTGCCATTATGGCCCCCGTATTCAGATCAGGCTCCTTAGGAAGCGGTCAGTTTTCTGAGATTGGACTCGCTCGTTTGCGAATGGACTGTCCATGCACTGGGTCTGGTTCGCGCTTGAGTTGATTGATTATATCCAAAAGCACCACAGAGATTCGGATCTCTCCATTTATCGACCTCTTGCTTATGCTCGGTTCAAGGCAGATGATTTTTCCTCTGACCTGCGAGGTGGCTTTGTAGCCAGTTCAGGTGTCGCAGAGACGATTGCCCATCATGTTGTCCTAGAGCCTGCTTCAGACTGTGTTGCCCATGAAGTTGTTTCTGACTCTATTCCCGCTGAATGAGCGGCTTTTGTAATGAAAGGAAAAGATTTATCAGTGTGAAAATTTCCCCTAATTTGTTTTTCTTTGTATTTGTGCTTATAGCAGTCGTACTTTTCATTTCCAAGTCTTGTTTAGATTAGGCTAAGTAGGCGGGTGGACGGGTATATCTACCCCCACCTAAAGTAGGGTTTTAGTCTGGACTGAAGCCCTTTATTTGCTTGTGCAAACATGTTCTGTCAACAGTTATAACTTAATCTGCTGTGAGAGTTAAGTTGTAGGATAGTCACCTTTGCTTGTGCGGGTATTGCTCCCTTAGTGACATGATTATTATATCCCTTAGTAGTTGATTCTGCGTAGGGGTTGTTCTTGTGCTGAGAACTGCACTTCCTTGTTGGTCTCTGACCTTCGTAGAAATTAGATTGCCTGGCAAACCATCTCTTATTATACTAGTATTGTATACCAACTACCTAGCAACCTTGTCTGTCCTAAGGAGGACTTTGAACTTTAGGGGAGTCGCCTCTACCTTCTGATCTGCCCCACTCTAGAGTAGGAGTTAGGCTATTGAGGAGTTGTCTTCGCCAAAACGGGCTAAACTCCCTGTATTTATCTGGCTCAAACCTTGAGAGGTCTTGAGCTAAGAAGAAGTAGTCTCCGCCCATCGATTGACGCCAATCTTGAACAAGAGTTGGGTTGCGGAGGGACCTTCTTTGCTTGAATAAGCTTGGCTCCTGTGTATATCTTGCTCAATCCTTAAGAGGGCTAAATTTGATAAGACACCTCAGTCCTGAACTAAGTTGTTGAAGAACTGTCTCTGCCTGAATGGGCTAGGCTCTTGTACTCCTTAAACCCAGTCCCTGAGAGGACCTGAGATGGGATAAGTCCTTCACATCTGTATAGGCGGGACTTTTTAGTATGCCTTAATCCTGCACAGGAGTTGAGCTGCTGAGAAACCATCTTCGTTCGAACGGGCTAGGCTCTTGTGCTCCTCAGTCCTTGAGAAGACTTAAGCCACGATAAGTCTTCGAGCTTGTATAGCCTTTATAATATACCTCAATCCTGAAATGGAGTTGAGTTGTCGATGAATCTTCATTGCCCGAACGGACTAGGTCACTATATTCCTCTGGCTCAGTCCTAAAGAAGACTTATGCTGGGAGAAGTCTTATAAGTCTGGCTAGACTAGACTTCATAATAACCTCAATCCTGAACGGGAGTTGAGTTGTTGAGGAACCATATCTACCTGAACGGGCTAGGCTCTTGTATTCCTCTGGGTCAGTTCTGAAGAAGACATGTCCTGGGAAGGAGTCTGGTACGCCTCTCTAGGCTAGACTTCATAATATACCTCAATCCTGAACAGTAGTTGAGTTGTAGAGGAACAATCTTTGCCCGAACAGGTTAGGCTCCTGTATTCCTCTGACTCAGTCCTGAACAGGACATGCGCTGGGAAGGAGTCTATACGCCTGTCTAGGCCTGACTTCATAATATACCTCAATCTTGAACAAGACTTGAGTTTTTGAGAAACCATTTCTGCTCGAACGGATTAGGCTCCTGTATTCTTCTGGCTCAGTCCTAAACAGGACTTGTACTAGGAAGGAGTCTGTTAAGCCTGTCTAGGCTAGACTTCATAATATACCTCAATCCTAAAAAGGAGTTGACTTGCTAAGGAACCATCTCTGATCGTACGGGCTAGGTCCTTGTATTCCTCTGGCTCAATCCTGAATAGGACCTGCTCTGGGAAGGAGTCTATTACGCCTGTCTAGGCTAGACTCTATTTGAGTAGTGAGATGTTCATGGATTCGGCTCAATCCAATGCATCGTACCTTGGCTCCTTGGCAGACTAGGTCACTTGTACGGTGAATTGCCGTGGTCTTCAGTGAGGCTAGGTTGTGTTGTTTGTACACCATTTCGATCCCCCTAGTCGGACCAGGCTATATTAGGAATGGTGAGTTGTCTGTGGACTGGGCTCACCCGCTTGCAGTGAACTATCCATGGACTAGGTTCACCCGCTTGCAGTGGATTGTCTATGAACTAGGTCCAGACCATATTCACGTTGCCTTGTCTCCTGAGGCGGACTAGGTCACTGATGCGGTAAGTTGTCATTGTCCTGAAAAAACCATTTTGGTCCCCACGTTACGATCAGGCTTTGGTAGGCGGTGAGTTGTCCGAGGACTGGGCTCGACCTACCGTATCATACATCCTTAGGCGGACTAGGTCACTTATACGGTGAGCCATCGTTTCCTTTAGTGGGGCTAGGCTCCGCCGCTTGTGCACCATTTTGGGCTCGTGTAAGGATCAAGTCTTCCTCTGTAGAAGGAGTTGAGCGTGGAATAGAGTCATTTTTAAAGAGATTACCTTTTGATCTACTTCAAAAGTGATACATGCCACCCTCGTTGCTCCTCACCAATAAGCCCTGGGCTTGTTGGTCCATCTTTCTTTGGGGGGTTTGAGTCGATCGTGGTTACTTACCCGATAGCTTCATCGCCACATAATGGCATTCTCTGGCAACACAGATCTCCTTTGATAGTTTTTGTCTCTCTGTTGACAGGGTATTTGAGGCATCGGTGCCGTGTGGAGACCACTGCCCCCATCAGGTAGAGCCAAGGTCTTCCCAAGATTATATTATATGCGGAGGAGGCGTCCACCACGATGAACTTCGTCATGAGGAATTTCGCTGGCTCCCCTGTTCCCATAGGTAGGCTGATGCTCCTGACCGAGTAACTTCGGCAGCTGCTGAAACCAACCATCACCTGGATGTCCGTCTTCAGTTCCTCTTCTCTCAGCCGCATCTTGCAGAATGCTTCCAAAAACAGGAAATTGGTTGAGCTTCCAGTGTCCACCAACAACCTTTTGAAGCCCCGTTTTGATATGGTCGATCATGAAAACCAGGGTGTCATTGTGCAGGGAGTAAACCCCTTGCATCTCCTGCTAGGTGAACGTTAGGTCCAGGGTTGGGTGTTCTACCCGGGGGTGTTGGACTGGGCGATCTCCGATGTGGGACCTGTCCGTAGCTCCTGGATTGCCCGTTTTCTCAACCGATTAGATTTCCCCGGTCTGTTGTGTGCATTGTGCAGGACGTAGATGACGTCTGCAACCTTTTCTTTAGCTTCTGAAGTCGCTTCTTTCTCTTAGGGTTGTTTCTCGTCAAAATTTACAAATTCGCTGAGTCTTCCCCTTCGAACCTAGTGTTCCATCTCGTTCTTGAGACTTTTGGCAGTCCTGGGTAATGTGGTCATGATCCTTGTCATAAGCGCAATATTGCCCTTATCACGCTTGGAAGGATCGCCTTTGATCTTTGGGGGCTACTTGATGTCCTCCCAATTTTTATGGCGTTTAGCCAGGCTGGAGTTGAGTGGAGGATACTCAGAAAACCTTGCGCCGACATAGCTGGTGGCAATGTCAGGTTTGGCCTTGTCGGACCCGATTTTGTTGTCGTTCTTCTTCCTTTTGGACATGTCCTCTTCGCGCCTCTTTTCTTCCCCTTTTCCCGAGCCTTGGGGGCTTGTTTGGCCTCATTTTCGCCTCTTTTTTTGGCGGACAACATCTCCTCTTGAGTGATGTGCTTTTGCGCACGTTTCAGCAAGTCTGTCATATTCCTAGGAGGCTCCAGGGTGAGAAAGTTGTAGAATGACCTCCTCGGATGCTAGAAGTGGAGGCAGTTACGAACATGTCGTCGCTGGAACCGTCGATCAGAGTCAGCTCATCGTTGAAACGAGTGACAGACTTTCTAGGGTCTCCCCCTGCTTTTGCTTGAGACTCAGCAAGTAGTGAGGCCCGTTTTTTATGCGCTGGCTCACCACAAATCTTGTGTTAACGCCAAGGATGCACGGATACGGATACGGACACGCACATCGTGTTGGACATGGACACGACACGCCGACTCGACAATTTCCCAAAAACTAAGACTCGGGGACACGTCATACATTTTTTAGTAAGTTATATAAACATAAATAATAATCTAATAAAGTGCATTCTTAGAGTGTCTTGAAAAAGATGACACTGTTGCAAGAAAAAATTAAAGTAGAGAAAAAAATAGTAGAAAAAAGTAGATGAGAGAAGAAGCAAATGAGAGAAAAATAAGAAACAAAAATTAAGAAGCATAAACTACATCTATGCTTTAGTGGCTTTTTGTCCTATTTATCTTAAATCGCAATTGAAATAGTAATTCACTTCAGATGGATCAACAATCATTATATTACGTGGTTATTTGCAAACATCTAAAAGTAAAAAATAAAACAAAGTTGATTTTCGAGTCTTAAATGTGTCCTTACCAAGTTCCTAGTGTATCAGAGGCGTGTCCGACACGTTGACCACATTGAGCATGTGTCTAACACCTGCCGACACGTTGACCAAGTGTTTGATACGTGCTGGAGGGGTGTCGAGCGAGTATCGTGTGTCGGACACGAATACGGCAAGTTTTCGAAGAGTCTGTGCTTCCTTGGTTAACGCCTTCGCCAAGACCTGGAACGAAACGATAGATCTTGGCTGAAGACTATGGAACCAGGTCAGCAGCCTTCTTCAGGCTGGTAGGAAAAGTTCAGCACAGAAGGACCTCTGAACTTTCTTTAAGCGTCATCACGTTATGGTAATGACGCAAATGGTCTGACGAATCTAATGTTCTGTCATAGAACTCGAGCTTTGGCAGGACGAACTTCTTTGGAAGCAGGGCGGTCATGATCTCCTCTGAGAGCGGAGGGATGGTGAGATCCTACAAGATGTCCGGATTGGTTGCCCCCAATCGGAGCAGGTTCCTGACCGTGGTTCGGTCTGTTTTAGAGGCGTGGTCCCCATGTTCTCCGTCGTCCCTTAGGCTATCCAGTCGGTTGTTCTTTGATCCTCCCTGGGGAGGTTTTCACTTTTCTGGACGCGCTCGTAGGCATCCTCCTTGGTGTGGGATCCCCTCAGATCTCTGCCGTTATCGTGCGACTATTATCTATCCAGAGCGAGCCTCTCCACCACTCGTGCCAGATGATCCATATGAACCAAGATTGGGTCTATGCGGGGATCGATCGTGTTTGCCGCAGCGACTGGGCCAGGCGACTGCTCAGTCCCCTCGGTTGGATTGATTTGACCCTGTGGGGGGCTTCTCTGGCTAAAGGGTTGTCTAGTTCAGCATTGTTGAATGCTCGAGTTCTGGTGTTGGTGACCATTTCTCGACGATTTACTTAGTTTAGAAAGAACTTTGTATGTTCATTTTAAAGAAAACTTATTGTTGTGTCTCCACCGATGTCGCCAAACTGATGCGTTCAGATTTGTCCTTACTGATCCTGATGATATCTAACCTGAAAAAATAAGTAGCGATTAAGCCCAGGACCACCATTGTAGTGGTTGAAGGCACTTCGATGCTCATGTCAGATATCGGTTCGAGAAAGAGTGAATACTGTATATATAATTGCAGTGTGTATACTTGCATACCCTTCTTCCTCATTTCACCGACTCTTATAGCGAGTTTTCCTTTTCCAAATGTCCTTGCAATCGATGGCGTGATAGAGAGAGATCTCGCATAAGATCTTACTTGTGCATGACTGAGTACTTCGGCACTTGGCTCTGTTTAGGACCCAATGTTTGATTGGACAATAGTTGATTTCGTGCCAGTGAATCTCGGGCTTGTGATAGCTCTGAGATTTATTGTTCGAGCCTTATTATCCTGGGCCAAGCCCTAAGATCTGTGCCTCTGGGGCTGGCTTGTCTTGGGCCTAGCCACATGACTTATCAAAAAACCCCTCATGGGTTTGCTTGAGACTGCGTTGAAGCTTGGGACTGCGCTGAAGTCTTGCGCATGGGTTTGCTTTGGACTGCACTGAAGTCTTTTACGTGCTAGGGTTAGCCCATGCAATGTGTACGACTGTGATTGAGTGATTGTTTGATGTCTTATCAATAAATAATGGATGTTATTTAAAGTATTTGTGGCAAGTCAAGAGTGTTTGATGTATGAAAAACAAGAGTTTTTTTTTCTGTATTATATATATATATGTTAAGCTAAAATCCCTCATGGCATGCCTCCAATGGCAAACCATGAGGGTTATCAACACGGTAAAGGCCATGAGGGACACTGCAAAAGACAAGCCGCTGCGATGAAAATAGTTGACACTGTGTGGTGGTGCCAATGGCATGGGGAATACCTTAGTAAATAAATAAACAAGTAGATAATCGAATTGCATACAACTTGGTTGATCCCAATAGGATCTTAAAAACCACCCAGTAAACCATAAATATTTTTTTTATCAATTTTCTAATTTTTTCCACATTCATTCACAATTACCAAGGCCATAAATGTATCCTCTAATTCGATCAGACTGATTAAACACCCAATATAGATTGAAACACTAAACTTATATATACTAGAAAAAGCAAATTTCTAGGACAGATGAATCAAGCAATTTCGATCCTAAAAACAAACAGAAATTTATAAAAACGAAGAAGAAAAGTAGACCTTTCCTGTCCAGCAGTGTCCCAAATCTGCGCCTTGACGGTTTTGTGATCGATTACGAGCGTCCTCGTCTGGAATTCAACCCCGATTGTTGCTTTCGAATCCAAACTGAACTCGTTCCTGGCGAATCTCGCCAAGAGCTGAGATTTACCAACTGCCGAGTCCCCAATTAGAACCACCTTGAAAACGTAATCGATCTTTTGATTGAAGTCTCCATACAAATTCGACATCTCTCACTCTAATCAAGACTGCTTCTTCTTGATCGCCCAATTCAACCGCGAAATTGAAGAAATCCTAGACCAATCGAGGTTGAAGGGGAAGTTGGAGGGAAAACGATCATGATCTAAGGCTCCAATGATTTGGTTTCTGAATTACAGGGGAGTTAGGGTTAGGGTTCGTTTAGGGTTTCGAGATGAAGAAATTTGGAAGCAAAGGAAATTGGTGTAAAGAGAAAAGAAGAGAAGAGAGAGCCTGTGTTGTTCTGTTTTGCCTCTCTCGTTCGTTCGTGATGGTGAAGAGTTTTGGAAGAGAGAGAAATGAGAGTCAGAGACGACCAACGGTATGTGCGGGCCCTCCTTTAACGGTCTTTCTTTCTCTACTCCACTTCAGCAAGTTGGGTTAAGCTTTGCCTCATGTACTAATCTATAAGAGCATCCACAATGGGGATGAAAGTAAATTTCAACATCTCAATCGCCTGAGTGACCATGTTTGAAATTATTGAAAAGACCTTTGACAAGGTAAGAGATGCATGAACGGACCCGGAGGGGCTCCTGCGTGGGGTGTGCTAGAGGGCGTCCTGCGCACCTGTGTCAACCATTGGATGAAATCCAACGGCTCCCATCGACGGAACTCAAAACCCTCTTTTAATTAAAATGTACGCAGGTTTTGAATCTCTTACAACCGTCGGATCTGATCCGACGGCTAAGATTTTGGCTTGAAAAATCCATTTGCAAACAGAGTGAGAGCGTTTGGAAAAAAATAAAAAAAACCTAATTCGATCTAGATCTGAGGGAGAGGAAGAGGAAGAGGAGTAGGAAGAAGAAGAGGAGGGTGGCTTTGAAAAGAACATTTGAAAACAGAGAGAGAGAGGGTCTGCTTTTGTCGATCCTGCTTGCGGGGTGATTGGCAGCATACTCATCTTTGGTCGAAATAATGTTCTTGAGTATAAAGACCTTTCTTCAAATAAAATTTCACTCATTGATGTTTGCAGCCACTTAAGTGATTTATAAGTTTGAAGCATCACATAGCCAAAATAAACAATTACATAATACATGGATAAATAGAAACCCATGTGTAATTTCATCAAGCTTACAATCCAAGTTCATGTCATATTTACAGGAAATGGCTTGCTTTTCTAGAAGCAGAACAAATGAGCAGTCTCCACTGTCCATCTCACCAGCTGTGAACTCGATTATAAGTTCCAACTAGATTCTACTAGCAATGGCCACCGTATCCCCGAAAACTCATCATAGCATTCTGTAATTTTGTAACTGTCCCCTTCTTCTTCCTCAGATCGAACCCTCAGATCCCCTTTCTCGAGCGAACCCTCATCTTCTTCTTCCTACTCCTCTTCCTCTTCTTCTTCCTCTTCCTCTCCCTCAGATCTAGATCGAATTAGGTTTTTTTTTTTTTTTTTTCCAAACGCTCTCACTCTGTTTGCAAATGGATTTTCCAAGCCAAAATCTCAGCCGCGGATCTAATCCGACGGCTGTAAGAGATTCAAAACCTGCGTACATTTTAATTAAGAGAGGGTTTTGAGTTCCGTCGATGGGAGCCGTTGGATTTCATCCAACGGTTTACACAGGTGCGCAGGACGCCCTCCAGCACACCCCGCGCAGGACCCCCCCCCCCCCCCCCCCCCCCCGGGTCCTGCATGAACACCTGCTCCTTGCTTGGTATCTCTTGAATAACAATTTTTTATTGTCAAAGCTACAATATCTAGAGTATATCTAATAGTAGGATGTATTTTGCATACAAATCAAAAGCAACCTGGATTCAGAATTTCCTATGGGTATCCACAATTGACCAAAAAAATGTGAAACTTTATAGAAATTTGATGTTGTCATCGACCTCTAAAACTACGTAACTTCTTACAAAACTCTTAGAATTATGAAAGGACTTAAATTTTTTGTAGGTGCATTCATAGCTATCAAACTTCCTATAGTGGTGTCCAAATACTCTTTTGCATGTTCGCACCCCCGTCTATATATTTTTATTTATGGTTTTACTATTTCTTGGATGTCGGTCCTATTTATTTCCTTAGTCTGACTAAAAACCCTCTCGATAGATTATCTCATGCATTCTAAATTTCCTACTTAGGCCCGTGGTGTGGATACCCTAAAGCATTTTCAAGAACAACCAATACATAGGGTGTAGAAGTTGATTTTTATTTTTTATTTTTTTGCAAAAAAATAAAAAACTCATACTGGACTTTAAGTATGATGATCTTTGAAAGGACATCCAACATAAATATTGTAAGTTATTGTTGCAGATTTTGGGATATATAACTTGGTCTCTATGCATCCAATTTATAAATCTTATTGTTGGGATGGATCTACATAAACGTTAAAAAACAATTGATACTAAATAAATAAAGAAAACTTAATTATTACACAACCTTGTAGCAATTATGTCACTTTCACCAGTAATTTATTCAATCAATATTCATGATAAGTGAACTCTTATAAATATATTAATAAGATGACTTTTCCACGCTATTTTCTACTTCAAATCATTTTCTTATTTAGCGCCCTTCACTGCACATGGCTTTTGAGGGAATCGTCAAGCACTTGACGACAACTCTAAATGTAGAATACTATTATAGCAGTGTCAAACGTGAGTCCAGCTCTTGCCTGCAATCGTTGGTTAGAAAAACTGACAATTGAGACTCCAATATTCTTTTGAATCTTTTTTTTAGCTAAATGAAACTATAATTATTGTTCCATAAAGAACAATAGACGAACATGATCCTTCTCGTTAGGAGCCTTTTGATGCTCGTATCTCTCCCACATACATTGTAGGATCTAGATCCTAAATAACACCTTTATCAATCAGTTTTTTGTGTATTGAACCTTTTGACTTTAGAGTATGAAGGTAATTTAGAAAAAAAGAAATCATGATGATTGACTTCACATAACTGATTACCTTAAATTTAAAATATGACTTTTCAACCAAATTTGCTTCAGGATTTCATTTGGGTTGTCGCCTCGGGCCCAAATTTCTTATTGTTATTTATTTAGGGTTAATTTGTGTTTACGTCATATAGTTTGTACCAATTATACCAGTTTTGAGTTTGGGTCTCAAGTTTGTCCAGCTTTGAGTATGGGTCTCTAGAGCACGTTAACCCCGTTGACTGTCAACTCCCCGTTACAAATATAGAAGCTAACATAAAGCTGATACATTGTGGGATCTAAATTCTAAAGTCTAAATTTATTTATTAAAAAATCAATAATATTTGAAAAAATGAAAAATCGTTCAATTACTTGACAGAGAGTTAAAGGTCTACGTGGTCTTTGGATCCAGACTCAAAGCTAGATAACTTGTGACATAAACTCAGAGTTAGTATAAATCATGAGACCTAAACGCAAGTTAACCCATTTATTAATAATAATCGCATCCCCTGCATGGTTATAATTAATGAGTTAAAAAAAAGGCTTAATCATTCATTAGAATTTTTTTTGTAGAAAAAAAATGCACTTATGAGAATTACCTCGCGTTACATAATCAAAACTAAGTTTACAAAAAAAATTCTATGATCTCAAAACTACAATTTTTTATTTTTGGAAGTTTGTAGGTTATCTTTATAAAATTTATGTGATTTGAAAATTCACGGCATTAAGATTTTTCATAAAATTAAATGAGTTAAATTAATGAGCTACAAACAAAAGTAAAAAATTGCATGCTTTGCGGGCGTGAGCGACTGGTATATATAACTTAACAAGTTTTGCATCGCAACAAGACCAAGTAGGTCGGTTGGTGCAAACTCATGGATGCACAACAATCCCCAACCTTGCTAAGCAACCAAAGTGGATAGCAAACATAAAATCACGTTAAAAATGTTCAGATGGACCTATGCTTGTTGAGTCAAATTTTATTAAAATAAGAGTTTTATTGTTCAAGTTTACGGCGGTTACGAAAACTTGGGTGCTGGTTGACTTTATGTAAAATGATTATTATAATTTAAACTCAGAACCTCTGTATCTCGTAGTTATAAAATTATGTAAAATTTTGCGGGACAAAATCTCTCGCATTACTTTGCAAAATTTTCATTATCTCCTCTTACTCGAATTCTACTCCCAACGCCTTTATAAATGTTCCAACCACCACCACATTCACGGCTATTGTCATTGCCGCCTACACGACCACATACCATAACCATCACAACCACCACCACCACTTCGATAACATAATCACAGTGAGTACCCAATATTTTTATGACATGTAACCACAGTAGCCATCAAATTCGTTGCGATGTAGTGATAACGGATACTACCTCGAGATCTGAGTCAAAGTCTCTACCTTGAAATTTGTGCCAATTGGGCATATCATAGTTACATGCACCAAGAAATATCATTCATGTGCCACCATGCATAATCACTTAAATATAACAAAACCTCGAGATACGTCCTAAGGGGTTATCCTCAGGATTTGCACCATATGATAAATATTACTATTGCCATCCTAATATGTTTGTGAATTACCACAGGAAGGGAAATTGCCATAATTTGTTCAAAACACCCTAATGGCACAAGATATTGGTCATTGTGTTTGTGCCACATATTTCAGTTAGGGCACCTACTACAATTGGGTAGCTAGACTTGACAAATTCATATAGGACTATGATAAGCAGTCCAAGACTCTGCGGAGTCCAAATTGATTGGAAATAAATTACCTGAGGGAGAGAAAAATTATTCCTTAAAGATGATGTGACACAGTTTATTCCTAAAATATGCTAATTGAATAAGGACATTATCGGGTCCATGTACGAATAGGGGTGGGCATCCCATCCCGCGATCCCGATCCCATCCCGATCCCGTCCCGTCCCGTCCCGATTTTTTCGGGTCTTAATGGGATTGAATAATTTCATCCCGATCCCGTCCCGTCCCGTTCTAGAATGGGATGGGATGGGATGAAGATTTTCAATCCCGCCAATCCCGTCCCGTCCCGAGCTATTTTTTTTATATTTATTATTAATATTTTTATTTATTTATTTATTTTTATTCATCGATTATGATGGATACTACTTCAGTTTTGATTACAAAGTTAGTTTATTTCATTTACAGAATAGATTTAGTTATAAATGATATGCAAAGGGTGTTTGAAACAAAATGGCACAGCAGAGAATCATGATGAAGGTAAATGATATGTCTGCGATGCATTCCGCATGATCCAAGCTTCACACTCTAGATGTCCTGCAAGTAGATTGATTCCCAAACATTCCAAGGACCTCAAGATGTAATGACTAACAAAAGACCATGAGTAAGAAAACAGGCCATCACCCACAAACTAATTTTTGTGGTTTAACTAGATTGCTTACTCTAATGAATCCAATTTATTGATTTACTTCTGATGTAAATGCAAATACATAAAAGGTACAGATCGAGCGAATAGTCTCTTCAAAAAAAAGAAGAAGAGCAAATTAGTCATCAAAAGGCGAGCTCATCTCTTGGATCAAGCTATTTATTTGGACTCAGATATGGACTGAGCTGGAGATGGTATTTTGCATTTTGTTTCTTTGGCAGGCCCCAATAGCATTATGGAGTGGGAGTTGGGTCTCCTTGAAGACTTTAAAAGAGTGGTTTAGTGAGGGGAGTTTGCTCAAGGCTAAAGGTGAGTAGAAAAGGAGTTTCAGGCATTAAGGAGGCAGCATGGATGTTAGATGGGGATGGGCCAATGTCTGGGCATCAATTTCAGGAATAACGAGCGGAATTTTCTGTAGAAGTTTAAGGGGTTTAGGGAAAGCAACCCCGAGTTATTGATAGGGATGGGCCAATGTCTGGGCATCAATGTCTGGTCCGAGTTATTTTTCACGCTCTTATATGATGATAATCTTCGCGGCAGTCACAGGCAGCACGCTGATCCCGTCCCGTCCCGTCCCGTCCTGAACCCGTTTGGGATGGGACGAGGTCGGGATGAGGTTTTTCCCATCCCGTCCCGTCCCGATCCCGTATGAACGGGGTGGGATAGGGATGGGTATATCTCGTCCCATCCCGTCCCGTGCCCACCCCTATGTACGAATACTTTCTACGGGAAATATGACTATAGGACTTATAGCTCTAACCAAACTGGTACAATATAGTCTATATATACAGGTGGTTGTTACGAGTACGAAATAACCCTAGTAACTGCAATCTCTCTGAGCTCTTTCTTACTACTAACACCATAATCACTGCCTCTACCACCGTCATTACTGCCACAACAACCACTATAGCATCCACCACCTCCACGATCACCACTACCATAACATACTCAACACAACCACCACCAACTTCACTAGTATTACCATAACCGTTGTTATTGCCACCATTACTACAACCATCACAATTACCATAACCTCCACCACCACTATAGCATAATCACTACTACCACAACAACCACCATCACCACTGATGGAGTTTTTATTAACCTAAATTAATAAGCTAATAAACCCTACTTGTAATACCGCAAGTGCACGGCTGTCTAACTAGTAGACAGTGGCAAATACAGGTCGATCCCACGAGGATTTACGAGACAGTCGAATTCTAAGACTTATTTAAATTAATTTAGAGTTGGGGGTTAGAGCAGATGTAAATTACTAAATTAAGAGAATAAAATTGAACATTTAAAGATTAAACTGATAAGATGATATGAGAGTGGACCGAGACATCGAATCCACCACAGGTTCTTCGAGATTTGTGTGATCCAAATTATTGTTTTCAAGAATTAACACGACTAACATAAAGATTAATCTAAGTTCGCAATTGATTTCAGCAAAGGTATAAACCCCTAGCATTGCGTGTCTTCTTACAGCACACACAATCACATGTTTATTTTAACTAATTATAAATCCCTAGCATTGCATGTCTTTTTACGGCACACACAATCACAGATTCAAATTAATTGATTTAAAGCATGCTTTGAATATCAATAAAGGGTACTTCTAACTACCGACTAGTCTAGATAATTATTCCGGATATAATCGGTAAAAGCAAATTATTGAAACTCAGAATCAACTGTGTTTAACATTCAAGTATATAGAAAACAATAAATTCAAATACAACAAACTCTAAGAAACCCTGTGGTTTCATCTTCGCCTCGGCGCGGGGTCTAGAAGATCACGATGGCGGTGGTCACAGCTCTGGTGTAGGTGGAATCCATCTCAACACGAATGCGCATCCCAAAAAAGAGTGCAGATGCACTGTGGTGGCTCTGAATAAGTCACGGGATGATCTCACTGTCGGTTCTCCTATCGAGCGAGGATCGTCGGCAAGGTGGATTGGTGTGGTGGCTGGAAAAGAGAGGAAGAGAAAATGAACATGGAAGCAGAGAGAAGAGAGCTTTCTCTAAAAAATGGGGAAGACCTAAATAGGGTTCTCTTATTTTCTTGGGCTTGGGTTCTCCAAAAGGCGTTGGGCTTGGGTTTCTAGATTAGCTTTTTAGGTTTGGGCTTAGGTTAAATTAGGTGGACCTAGGTTTATTTGGGTTAGGTTTAAATATGTGACCCTCTACTTTGTACCACCGCTAGAATCGACCAATTAATATATCATTTCCTCAAATTATCGTCTTTATGCGATTTCATCGTTCACGCTTAAATTCCTACAAAAACATGAAAATAAAATAATTAGAATAAAATATACTAATTGAAACACTAACATATATAAATTAAGGGATATATTATGTAATAATTACGTGAATATCAACCACCCACACAATTATATCCATTGAATCACCATAGCTTAACCACCACAACAACCATCGTTTCAGCAACCACCTCCATTGCCACCACCACAACCATTATCATCAACATTTATAATCATCACCACTACGATCCCCGCCACCACGATCATGCAACAATTACAACGACTACCATCATCACCACCATCCACAATCACTTGTTCGATTTGCTTCAAAATTTTTAAATTACTACCAAACACCTGTAAAGTAATGTGTTGTAAACCAATGCAATTGCATCAATTTGCAAAATGCATATTTTACAATGTATTAAGCGAAGCCCAAATATAGCGACAACAATTTTTTTTTATTAGTTCTCTTTAGCCCGAATGTTTTTTATTTATAAGTTTTCAAATGGTTGGGGATTGTGAAAAAAATTTGAGTTTCGTTTGTTTGAATAAGAAAGAAGAGAGAAGATTTGAAGCCATAGGAATAGGAGGGGGACACTTAGAAAATCAAGGTGGCACATAGTGGTTGCCTAATGAAAGTGTATATTGTAATGGCGATCCGGGTGTCTCTCCTTTGGTGCATCTCAGCCGTAAAATGGGTTAATCCAACGTAGAGTATCATGGATTGCGATCCGTGAGGCTTCTGTTGAGCGCATCTTCTGTAAGTTATGTTATTAATCCAACGGTCACACTCTTTTACCGCTACAACGATTGAAAATTTTGGATTCCCGCCTAACCTCCTCATCTCCTATAAAATAAAAGCTCTCAACTGGTCACACTCACCCCAATCAGAAAAATCTATTTCCAATATAGAGTTTGGTTGAGAGTTGAGAGAGAAGTTTGATGGCCCGTACATAGCAGACCGCTCGCAAATCGATAGAAGGCAAGTCCCCTCACAAGCAGCTAGCGACCAAGGCGGCACATAAGTCAGCCCCAGCAATGGGAGGAGTGAAGAAGCCCCACAGGTTCAAGCCAGGAACTATGGCTCTTCGTGAGATCAGAAAGTACCATAAGAGCACTGAGCTTCTTATTTGAAAGCTCCCCTTTCATCATCTTGTCCGTGAAATTGCTCAGGACTTCAAGACCGATCTTTATTTCCAGAACAGTGTTGTTGTTGCTCTTCAGAAAGCCGCTAAGGCATACTTGGTCGGTCTGTTTGAGAACACCAATCTCTAAGCCATTCACGACAAGAGGGTTACTATCATGCCCAAGGACATCCAACTTGCTCGCAGGATCAGTGGTGAGAGGGCTTAGTTTAGGTCCAAGGTCTCTAGTTGCTATACTATATGAGGTAATCACATTTTTGTGCTTTTTGTGGAAATCTATCTATTGGTTTTTTATGTTTAGTGGGATGGTAAGGTTCATGTTATAATCAGTAATGTTGAATGAAAAATGGGATTCCTGAATATAGGTTCCTTGTTTGAAGTAATGCATTTGTTTGCCCAGTTTTGTGTTTTGCAGTTTAGTTGCTCTTTTTACTAGTAATTGATTGGATTGCTTCAGACCCAAATTTATGAGATGTGGATTGGACAAGACCCTAGAAGCCCCAAAACCCATATTTACAAATGAGATTTGACCCTTTCAAATGTAATGAGGGTTTTGTGTGACAACAATTTATATTTTGAATTTCGAAAATGAAGAGCATGCTTGATAATTTTTGTGATTATAAAGTTGATTTGGCATAAGTAATTTTGATAATTATAAAGTTGATTTGGCAGAAGTAGTTTTGATGTTTGGCATGTTTTTTGATGAAATTTAATGGATTTTTGTATTGTGCTTCAAATAAATAACAAAAGCTTGCAAAAACAGAAATTGAACCCAGCAAGGAATACAGAGCTACAGTGCTTCTGTACCCATTTTAAAGTCCAACAAGTTGAATGAAAAACAGAAAAACAAGTTACATAGCAACTCGAAACTTTCACCAACAATTCTAGCCAGCCTAGTTTGCTAGCCACTTTTGGGCTAAGTGTAAATTTTTTTACAACTCTACCCCTTTTATAGGTGGTATTTGTGGTTGTGTTTTAAAAAGAAGTGGTAAAAAGTGAAAAAATGTCAAGACTTGGCTCAAAAGTAACTAGCAAACCTGGCTAGCTAGACTTACTCAACTTTCACACAAACACTATTTGTACCTTCTGCATTAGGCCAGTGGGGAATTCATCAACTCAATGGGAATGGATCCAGAATAGCAACTGGAACACAAACTAAGGGTTGTGCTCTTGGAAGGGTCAATCCTGGTGCTTCAGGTCATATCGACAGTTGCGTTCTTTCCTTTGACAGTTCAGTCATATCAACAGTTGCGTTCTTTCCAGTTGTCTATACGATTTGCAGTGCCAATGAAGTTCTGGGGCACATCCTTCTACCACTCCCAAATGGTAAATAATGGAAATGTTGGCCTCTAGCATCAGTCTGGCTCTAATCACTTCCTTCCTCATTCATGAATCTCTGCGGGACGAAACTCTTGTGGATAGTCCCAATACTTTGGGACTCTTTTGAGAGCAGTTATTAATGAAAAATCTCGTGTTGGTAGGTATGTGATAGTCCCCGATCTTGGTGTCTTCTGTGCATAATATGAGAGTGAGTGAATGTCACACCTCGACCAGCCACGGGAACCACAGCGTGCCGATACGTGAACTAATTCCGTAATACAGGCGGATCGTAACCGACCACAACATCATAATATAACATATTCTTGAAACGAGAATCAAACGAAAATAGCAACTACGATAAATTTTGAACAAAATAAGAGTATTCGATTCGCCCTGCCAGAGTCACAGCGACAAAACCAATATATACAAACATCAAGTATTTAACAAAGTAATACAAAAGGAAGCAAAACATACCCGTACAGGGTGGACACGACTAAACAGCACAAAACAAGCCTACAGCTGAAAACTGGGCCTAAGCGCCACGATCAGTAGGAACGCCAACACTGCCTGCACTCCAATAGAAGCACACCCCTTGCGGGTTCAGCAAAGCACAAAGCTAGCTGGTGCGAGTGAACTAAATACAAATAACAGAATAATATACAGGGGAAATCCATGCCACACAATAATGAATAAGTGAGTAATCCTAGATACATGATCCATAAAATGGAAGAGGTGTCCCTATACAGGTTCTAAAGTCTAAATCACATTGTGTCTCTAAGGATAATATTTCTAAGTTCAAACACCAACACAAGCATTTCATATTCAACAATATCTACAAGTTTACGAGATATGTCGGTCATTACATGTGATTCAAACATGGTAAATATCAAGTGATAAAGGCAATGACAATATCGTAATCCTGCATAGCCTCCTAGGTATGGCAATCAAGTCGAAAGTCAAAACCATAAAAATTTCTACGTAAGTGTCTCATAACGTAGGTATCCGCATACCCTACGAATGTGTCTCACCCAGACACATCCCACAACGTGCACCAATACCACTTCGGGCTTGTTTGTATCCTAATGGGGTGCAATATGCCCGGATACAAACTCAAACGTCCTGAACAACTGGCCTAACACTGCCAACCTAACACAAATCCAACTCAAGCGTGCTGGGAGGGAAAGTGAGTAATCTCCAAAGCACGTCCTCCGGGACCTGTCCTACTGCACTCTTTAGTGGCAAGTGCGTGCAAGAGCTCACCGCACCTCAGCAAACTTGCCACATGCAATAGCGCCCTCAATGTCTGTACGTGCGAGTCGTCTCAAGCACCACGAAACTCACGATGCGAGCAAACTCCTAAGCATCAGCATGCACGTACTACGAGTCTATACAGAATCTAATGTAACAGACGTGTAACCATAATCAGCTAGGCAATTTTCATAAATCCACGACTACGCTAGGGTCCCAACATGACCCAATTCACCACAATAAAGTCATTTGAGTCGAACTATCATACATGCTCAAGACTCGGCAATCTACGATAAAACACACGAATTGATGACATACTGAGTCTATTCAATTTTGCAATTAAAAAATTAGGTCATTAAACCGGAACAATACATGACCGTGTCATACTAAGCAAATTCGAAAACGCAACATATAAGCCCAATGCCATTATGCTAAAGCCTAATCACACCCAAATTCAACTTTTATTCTATTACATTCATATATATCATGCTTTCAGAAAACTCAATACATAAATTCATTCACAAAAGAACCAACACAACAATCAAAATCTCCAAAAACCTCGAATTTTGAACTTGTATTCAATCATACACAATCGACGGCATAATGTAAAAATTAAATTCAAGATTTAAAATAAACATTTCTCAAGGTAAATATTATAGTTACACTCACCTGAGCGGAATGGGTTTTCGAAACCCAAATCCTACCAATCGAAGCTCCCAACTCGCGAAACAACGAATGCGGGACTAAGGAAACTTTTAAAACTGCAAAGCGGCCTAAAAAATGAGCAAACTAGCCGAAAGTTGGAAAAAGAAAGAAGTAACAACCGGCGCGTGACTGAAAAAAATTATTACCGGCAAACAACCCGACGAAACCAAAAATTCGGCGAAAACTCACCGAAACCCACCCTACTCCGGTCTGATCGCCTTCGAACAACACAACAGGCCGCAAATAGGTCCAAGAAAAATCAAAATCACGAATCACAACTCACCCATGCGATCAAAGCTCGGATTCACGCCGGATAACCTTCCTAACAGACATACACACAGATTTTCTTAGAAATTCCAGCCAACCCTTAAACCACCCTTTCATGTGGGGTTTACGGGTTCCAAACGACGCAACAAATGCCTCTGAAATGGCTGATCGGAGCTACGCTATCCGATCAGTCAAAACCAACACCGTCAAGCTCACACAATCAGAAACTTGGATTTTTTTTATTTTTTATTTAAATTTTTTTTGTGAAAAAATGAAAGAGAATGAAGAGAGAAAGAAGAAGAGAAGAAATGAAGAATATAAGAGGAGATTTCGCGAAGGAATCGTTCGATTCACCCGAACGCAAGTCGGTGAAGAAGAAACGCCACAGAGAAGTTCACGCTCTGTAAGAAAGAAAGAAAAAAAAAAGGAAGAAGAAAGAAGATAAAGTGGGTTTCTTTTAAGGTGTGGGTGGCTATTTGCCCCCACTGGATTTTGTGAGTACACCCCACCCTCCAAATAATTTTTTTTAAAACGCAATCTAAATCTAACCAACCTATACCACTGAAATAAATTTTGAAAATCCGAAGTTAGGCCAATCAAACAACGAAAAGCAAATCGAACAATCAGAAAGAAAAAAAAACTACGGATATTACATCATACACACCTTAAATTAGGGGTGTTAATCGGTTTGGTCGGTTCAAAGTTGGACCAACCAAACCGAACCGAACCAAATCAAGAATTCGGTTCTTGGTTCGATTCGGTTTTTACATTTATCAAATAAATAACCAAACTGATCGGTTCAGTTATTTTTGGTTTTTTCCCCTTTTATTTATTTTCTGCTGCTACATTCAACCGAGTTGGCTCTAGCACAAAAGGAATAAGTCAAAGCTACAAAGAATGGAAAGAAAGAAATGAAACTTGGTTTGTAAATGAGGAAAACCCAGAGACAGAGAGAGTACAAATAAAAGTAAAATAAAAGATAGAGAAAGATAATGGGAAACAGTAAAGGGAAAGCAAATGCCAGATGAACACAGAGAGTTTCAAGGCTCCGACTATTCATTTATAGAGAATTCTTTCAATTTTTTCTTGTCTATTTCTCTTGATAATTCCAAGATATTAAAACAAATTTGCCCTATCTCTCATAAACACAATACTATAATATCATACAAAAATCTATAACAATAACTACATTGTTTGCATCTTAATCTATCTCCACCACACCCATGTGATGATCTAAACAATACCGAAACCTTCTATGATGATTCCACAAGTCTTGTAATTTCATCAAGGTTTTTTTTATCAAATCAAAAGTGTCGAAGTTGTCGCCATTGCCATTGCTCATCTTTGCTGCAAGCAAGCAAGTGAAAAGTTTGGTTTTATTCAACAAGATTGAGTCAAACTCTGTCTCTCCGCCTCAACTTGCTAGTGGTTGGATAGAAAGAAAGAGAGTTAAAAAAGAGAAAAATGACATTAATAAATAAAGAGAAGTTGGGTAGGTGGGGAGAGGTGGGTGGGGCTTAAATAAGATAGAAATGTAGGCTTTTTCAACTCTTTCTCTGAATGGGGCATTAAGAAAAGGAGAAAGTGGGAGTTAAGAGAGATGGTGGGGACGTGGGGTGCATTGAAATGTGGTGAGAATTTAAATAAGAGTCAATTTGTGGGGGATTAAATAAGATAGAGGGTTAGGGGATTAAAACATGATAAGGGGAACGGTTCGGTTGTTTCAGATATGTGAAAAACAAAAACCAAAACCGAACCAAACCAACTCGGTTCGGTTTGGTTTTCTAATGTTTGGTTTCGGTTTTTCTCAGTTCGGTCTTTTTTGGTTATATTTCGATACGGTTCGGCCAGTTCGGTCGATTTTCAATAACCAATTAACACCCCTACCTTAAATGAGATCTCATCCTCGAGATCAAACAAAGCAACGACAAGAAATACTAGGCGAAAAGCTCGGGGTATTTCTGTCTCATCTGGTCCTCCAACTCCCAAGTCATGTCACCCTATCGGTGGCTCCACTGGACCTTCACTAACTTCATTGTCTTCCATCGAAGTTGTTTCACGTCATCATCAACAATGGCTACTGGCCTCACTTGATAAGTCAACTCATCAGAAATCTCCAACTCAGCGGGCTCCACAATCTGTGACGGGTCTGCCAAACACTTCCACAACATGGATATGTGAAACACGTCGTGGAGACCTAACATACTCTGCGGCAAAGCCAATTTGTAGGCCACTGATCCAATCCTCTCAGTAATCTCATAGGGCCCTACATATCTCAGTGCAAACTTCCTTCGACTTCGAAACCTAACAACTCTGCGCATCGGGGAAATTTTCAGAAAGACTCTGTCGCTAACAACAAACTGTAATTCCTTACGCCTCCTATCATCGTAACTTTTTTATCTACTCTGGGCTGTCAACAAACGCGTTTTAATCAGCTCAATCTTCTCAGTAGTTTCTCTGATCACATTCGGCCCCATCACAATTGACTCTCCAATCTCTGCCCAACAAACAGGGGACCTACACGATCGTCCGTAGAGTGCCTCAAACGGTGCCATGCCAATACTTACGTGGTAGATGTTGTTGTACGCAAACTCGCACAATGGTAGGTGATCTTCCCAACTGCCTCCAAAGTCTAAAATGCATGCTCTAAGCATGTATTCCACTACCTTATTCACTCGCTCAAATTGGCCATCTGTCTGTGGATGATATGTTGTACTCATGCCCAATCTAGTACCCATAACTTGTTGAAAGCTCTGCCAGAAGTGGGCTGTAAAAATCGGATCTCAGTCAGATACAATCGAAACAGCCGACCCATAGCTGGTGGACTGTGGTGGCTCAGAGCAAAGTCTGGGGTGCGAATAACCAACTGATTAAAAAATCAGTTGATTCCCGGCGTTTCTCCTGCGCATTCGTCTCCAGCGAGCCGCGCTGCTATTCTTCCTCTGTGCTCTTCACGAGCTCCTTCTTCTCCGGTGAGAGAGGAACACAAAGGAGAACAGAAAAAGGAGAGAAACAGGGGCGGTGCTCCCTGTTTGCTGCTCCTGTCTCGGTGGTGGTGTTGGTTTGTTGTTGATCAGAGGAGAGGGATTAGGGAGAGATGGAGGAGGAACGTGAGAGAGATAGCTCCGGTGATGATGGTGGTGTGTGTGGGTTGTTAGTCTGCTGCGAGAGAGGAAAACATGGATGTGCTCCCTGTTGCGTCCTTTGTTTTGTGCACGAGGATGGTGATGGTGGAGGTTCTGTTTTAGGACGTTGTGGCTGAAGAAGAATAGACAGAGAGAGAGAAGAGAGGGAGAAAACAAAGGGAAGATAGGGAACTCATCCCTATTCCGGTGGCTTGATGTTGGCGATGTGGTTGCGAGCCTGTTTCTTCAGTTGCAGTGCGAAAGAGAGGAAGGAACAGGGGCGGTGACGGTAGTTGTTGTGCATATTTGTGTTGTTTGGCTGTTGGTTGAAGACGAGAGGAATAAACAAAGATTGACAGTAAAAAGAAAGGGGCAGGGGATGTGAGATGATGATGGCATGGTTATGGTGGTTGGTTAGTGGCGAGAGACGAACATCCAACAATTTGTGCATTTTGGCTCGGACAACCTCCTTAAGATTAGGATTAAGTCTACATTGCATTTCACGTGAAGCTTTGGCATTATCTTCCATATGAATACGATGCATGCAAATAGTTGGACTTATTCCATTAATATCCGTTATAGTCCACCCAAGTGATGCCTTATGTTCTTTCAGGACGTTTAGCAACTTACCTTCCTGTTTAACAGTCAATATCGAAGAAATAATAACAGGTAAAGTATCATCAAAACCTAAAAACTTATACTTGAGGGTGTCAGGTAATGGTTTAAGGTCAAGCTTGGGTGGCTTCTCAACCGAATGGACGGGTTTTGACTCACTAAGTGGAAGGGGTTCCACTTTAGACTTCCATGAAGAACCAGGAACCATACTAGGGGATGCATCAAGCAAAGCATTCATTTCCCTAATGGAATTATTAATATCGAAGTCTAAACAAGAATGAGTCAAACAAGCCGTTAAGGGGTCATCTAAGGCAGATTGCGGAAAGGAATTTTCCACCAAACTCTCAATCATGTCAACCTCATAGATATCCTCGGACTCGGAAGGTTGTTGACTAACATTAAAAACGTTGAGTTCGACGGTCATGTTGTCAAATGACAATTTCATAATTCCATTCCTGCAGTTAATAATGGCATTGGATGTGGCCAAAAATGGTAGACCCAAAATGACTGGAATGTGACTAGAGGGATTGTGAACAGGTTGTGTATCAAGAACTATAAAGTCCACAGTGTAATAGAATTTTTCAACCTTGATAATCACATCCTCTATAACACCACGGGTGACTCTGACAGACCTATCTGCCAATTGCAGTGTTACTCTAGTCGATTTTAACCCGCTGATACCTAATTGCTCATAAACAAAATATGACAATAAATTAACACTCGCCCCTAAATCCAATAATGCCTTATCTATCATATGATCACCAATAATACAAGAAATAGTCGGGCAACCAGGATCCCTATACTTAGGCGAGGTTCTGTGTTGAATAATTGAGCTCACTTGCTCGGTAAGGAAGGCTCTCTTTTACACATGTAGTTTTTGCTTCTGTGTGTCCTTCAAAAACTTGGCATAGCAAGGAACTTGCTTGATAGCATCGAATAATGGGATATTTATGTGAACTTGTTTAAAATTTTCCATTACGTCATTTACATTTGTTCCTTTCTTTGTCGGGGCTAATCGTGACGGAAACGGGGCTCTGAGTGGGGTCAAAGTCAACAGGAACATCTATAGAAGGTGAGGCTTTATCAGCCTTTTTGTCAGATGGAGATGCAACCTGCTTTAACTTAGATGGGGATGCAACGACACTCAAATCGGGCACTTGTACTCGATTGTCCACCTGTTTTCCACTCCTAAGGGTAGTAATAGATTTGACATCTTCATTGCAGGACTCAGATGTACTACCAACTGCAAATTGACCCTTTGGGTTTGGAACAGGTTGACTAGGAAATCTCCCTGGCTCTCTCTCAGAAAAAGACTGAGTAATCTTGCTCACAGCTATCTCAAGTCTATTGAGTGCTTGAGATTGGTGTTGAGTCGTGGCTTTCAACTCAGATATGACCTTAGAATTCTGCTCAATTATACTTTCTGAGCGCTGCAAAAACCGATTAACCGTTTTCTCTAATATTGATGTGTTGGATGGAGGAACTTGGTTAAGGTTGGACCTAACAAGGCTAGGGGCTTGAAGAGCCTGGAAGACAACAACAGATCCCCCTTGGTGCGGGCCATGGGCCCAAGAGAGACTTGGATGTTTGGCGAACCCTGAATTGTAATAGTTAGGTTGCGGATTATTGCCAGGTCGCCGCATCGCATTAAAAGAGTTGATGCTCAGCATAGTATGCAGGATAATCGTTTTGCAAGTCACAATTAGTCATTGAATGACCAGGACTTGAACATGCAACACAGACTTCAGATGAAGCGTTTGCCGAAAGTGCAGGTTGAGTCAAATTCAAAAGTGCATCTATCTTTTGAGCCATGGTCATAACAACTGTCTCTAACTTTGAGGCAGAAGGGGGTGAAAAGATGTATCTCTAACTTCATATATACCGCCCTTACACCTATCAGACTCCTTTCTCGAATAATCCCATTGCTGAGAATTTTTGGAAAAAAGTTTCAAAGAATTATCATATCTCATTGACACTCATCTTCATTAATGACCCACCACTAGTAGCATCAATCATACGACAGTTTTGAGGGGTTAAACCGTCTTGGAAGTATTGAACTAGCCGCCACTTCTCGAATCCGTGATTGGGACACCTAACAATGAGCTCATTGAACCTTTCCCAACATTCATAGAAATGCTCACCCTCCTTTTGTTGAAAATTAGATAAATCTCGTCGGAGGGCATTCGTTTTATGAATGGGGAAGTGCTTTGTCAAGAACTTTCTTGACAACGCATCCCATGATGTGATGGATCCTGTCTCTAATGCATTTAACCAAGATTTCGCCTTATCTTTCAAAGAAAAGGGAAACAACCTAAGACGGACCGAATCGTCAGAGAAGTTCTGGTACTTCAGGGTGGTGCAGATGTCAAGAAACTCTTTGACATGAAGATAAGGGTCTTCTTTCTCAAAACCATAAAAAGAACGCAGCATATGAATAATAGATGGTTTGAGTTCAAAACTATTTGCACTTGTCTCAGGTAAGACAATGCAAGACGGAACACTACTAGGAAGAGGGGTGAAATAATCCTTAAAGACCTTCCCCTCAGCCATCTCAGTGGATAAGGATGATGAACCTAAATAGGTAATGGAAACTTCAAAAAACTCCTCGAATTCCAGTCGGACAAGTCTACTCTTAGAATCACGTACCCAGGTAGGCATAAACTACTGGACAACGAAGGTTCAAAGTCAACACTCCTAAACAGGCCAAGGTATTTTTTAATTTAATATTTTTTAAATGCAAGCCTAACCGCTATATGACGATGACCTAACTCTAAAAATATAAAAACAACGAAACCCTAAATGATGCACAGACAAAATGAATGGCAGTGGCCCTAGAGCTTATCTTTACTAATGCAGGGCTGAAATTCAATTAAATTTACCTAACCGTGGGAGAGGCACGGTAATTTCCTATCAATCCGCCACTACAGAGTTGCCCCTACCTCTTTTCCAGTCTCTAGCTCAAAGTAAAATGCCACTTCAAGAACTGTTCCCAAATGGGATATGTTCATTCACTCGACCACTTTAAGCTATCAAACGTCCAAATAGGGTCCCTATGAGCGTCACACTTGTCCTAGATAATTATCTTGCTACAAATTTTAAACAGTGAAGGCCTAGGTTCCTAACCTATCCGCGAGAAAGGGCATGGAAGTTCCAACTCAATCCTGCCACTATTCAAATTTGCATGTAGTACTACCTATCCGCGAGAAAGGGCATGGAAGTTCCAACACAAGTGATCACACAGAAACCACATGCAAATGCGGTGGGTAGAAGTTATCTCCGGCGTGAACCTCTTTCGGGTTACTTGCGACGCCGGGTAGAAGTCGATTTCTTAGAGTTTCCTCGCGAATCGCAATATTTCACTTTGTTCCTACTTGAGCTCCTATATGTGTGACCGCCTGCAAAATAAATGCAAAAATAATTCAAACTCAAGCAAATAAAACAAATCAGAAAGTGACTCGTAACACTGTTCCTAAAAAGAAAATTAAACCTAATTTATAAACTAGCAAAAACAACCCTAGATTTCGATTGTACCGTTACAATCACCGGCAACGACGCCAAAAACTTGATGGAGATTTTATTAACCTAAATTAATAAATTAATAAACCCTATTTGTAATACCGCAAATGCACGGTTGTCTAACTGGTAGACAGTGGCAAATACGAGTCGATCCCACGAGGATTGACAAGACATTCGAATTCTAAGACTTATCTAAACTAATTTAGAGTCGAGGGTTACAACAAATGTAAATTACTAAATTAAGATAATGAAATTGAACACTTAAATATTAAACTGATAAGATGATAAGAGAGTGGACCGAGACACACAAGTTCTTTGAGATTTGTGTAATCCACATTATTGTTTTCAAGAATCAACACGACTAATCTACAGATTAATCTAAGTTCGCAATTGATTTCAGCAAAGGCATAAACCCCTAGCATTGCATGTCTTTCTACGGCACACACAATCACAAGTTTATTTTAACTAATTTTAAACTTCTAGCATTGCATGTCTTCTTACGGCACACACAACATAGATTCAAATTAATTGATTAAAGCTGGCTTCGAATATCAACAAAGGGAACTTCTAACTACCGATTAGTCTAGATAATTATTCCGGATATAATCAGTGAAAGCAAATTATTGAAATTCAGAAATCAACTGTGGTTAACGTTCAAGCATATAGAAAACAATAAATTCAAATACGACAAACTTTAGAAAACCCTGTGGTTTCATCTTCGCCTCGGCGCGGGGTCTAGAAGATCATGGTGAATGACATCATAGAACTTATGGAGGTGGAATCCATCTCAGCACGAACATGCATCTCGAGAAAGAGCTGCTGCTGGACTGTGGTGGCTCAGAGTAAAGTCTGGGGTGCGAATAACCAACTGATTCAAAAATCAGTTGATTCCCGCCGTTTCTCCTGCGCCTTCGTCTCTAGCGAGCCGCGTTGCTGTTCTTCCTCCATGCTCCTCGCGAGCTCCTTCTTTTTCGGTGTAGATCACTTGCAAAAGAGAGGGAAAAAGAAAAATGCAAAGAAGAAAAGAAAGAGGGAGAGAAACAGGGGCAGTGCTCGCTGTTTGCTGCTCCTGTCTCAGTGGTGGTGGTGCTGGTCCGTGGTTGATTAGAGGAGAGGGATTAGGGAGAGATGGAGGAGGAACGTGAGAGAGAGAGAGAGCTTCGGTGATGATGGTGGTGTGTGTGGGTTGTTAGTTGGCTGCGAGAGAGGAAAACAGGGATGTGCTCCCTCTTGCGTCCTCTGTTTTGTGCGCGAGGATGGTGATGGTGGAGGTTATATTTTAGGACATTGTGATTGAAAAAGAACAGACATAGAGAGAGAAGAGAGGGAGGAAACAAAGGGAAGACAGGGAACTCGTCCCTGTTCCGGTGGCTGGACGGTGGTGATGTGGTTGCGAGCCTGTTTCTTCAGTTGCAGTGCGAAAGAGAGGAAGGAACATGGGCGGTGACGGTGGTTGTCGTGCGTAGTTGTGTTGTTTGGCTGTTGGTTGAAGACGAGGGGAAGAAACAGATATTGACAGTAAAGAGAAAGTGGCAGGGGATGTGAGACGATGATGATGGTGTGGTTATGGTGATTGGTTAGTAGCGAGAGACGAAGGTCTCTATGTCTTTACCAAGGAGGAAAGGAGTGGCATGGAAGGGATGAAAAGGAAAGGAAACGTAAGGAAAAAAGATTTTTGAAGAAAAGGGAGAGAGGAAACCTAAATAGGGTTCTCTTCTTTCCTTGTTAGGTTGGGTTTGGGTTTCTAGGTCAACTTTTGGGCTTGGGCTTAGGTTAAATTAGGTGGACCTAGGTTTGTTTGGGTTAGGTTTAGACATGTGACCCACTACTTTGTACCACCACTAGAATCAACCAATTGATCATTCCTCAAATTGTCGCCTTAATGCGATTTCATCGTTCATGCTCAAATTCCTACAAAAACATGAAAACAAAATATTTATAATAAAATATAATAATCGAAACACTAACATGTATAAATTAAGTGATATATTATGTAATAATTATGTGAATATTTATCTCCAATGGATGCAATAACCCAGACGGTCTCTGAGGCTCGACTTTCACTTGCTGACAAGTCGCACACCGTGCCACAGACTCTCCAATGTCTTTCTTCATGCCATGTCACCAGAAAGAACGTCTCAAATCTCGATACATCTTCGTTCCACAGGGGTGAATGGTGAAACGAGATCTATGAGCTTCCTGTAAGATATATCTCCGCAACTCCTCATCAGACGGAACACAAAGCCCCCCACGGAACCGCAACCCTCCATCTGAACCCACCGACCAATCGGTAGGGTACTCATCCAGTATGTCCACTACCAAATCTGCTATCTGCCTCGTAATCACTGGATAAGAGGTCTGTCTTTCCACCACTCTACTGATCAACGGCGGATAAACTGCCAGACCCGCTATCATTGCCTTCTGTACTAAAAGTAGGTTGAACTGCAAATGAAACTAATGTCTCAAGTGTTCAGTACTCCTGAATCATCATGGTTGCCATCACTACATGTCACCTACTCAAGGCATCAGCAACCACATTGGCTCTACCAGGCTGATACTGTATTTCGAAGTCATAGCTGCTAATAAAAGCAACCCATCGTTGTTGCCTCTATTCAACTCCCTTTGAGTGAATAGGTACTTCAAACTTTTGTTATTTGTGAACAACTCGAACCTCTCACCATACAGATAATGTCTCCAGATCTTCAAAGCAAAGACTATGGCTGCCAACTCTAAATCATGTGTCGAGTATCTCTTTTCATGGGGTTTCAACTGTCGAGATGCATAGGCTACGGCCTTCTTGCCTTGCATCAACACTCCACCCAATCCTATACCGCAAGCATCAGTAAATACCACCAGTCGGCTACCAGGTGTCGGAATAGTTGACACTGGTGCTGAAGTCAATCGAAGCTTCAAAGTTTCAAAAGCTTCTTCACACTTCGCTGACCATACAAAAGAACATTGTTCCTTATTAACTGAGTGAGTGGTGACGCAATCAGTGAAAATTTCTCGATGAACCGTCGGTAATAACCGGCCAAACCCAGAAAACTACGAATCTCCTTCACATTACTCGGTCGTCTCCAAGACTTCACTTCTTCGACTTTCTCGGGACCCATTGCAATACCTTCACTAGAAATGACATGCCCAAGAAATCGAACTTCAGGCTCCCAGAAATGACACTTACTGAACATCGCATACAACAGATTTTCTCTAAGTGTCTGCAAAACAATGCGAAGGTGCTCTCTATGCTCCTCTAAACTCCTCGAGTACACTAAGATATCGTCAATGAAGACTACCACAAACTTGTCCAAGTACGGACTGAACAATCTATTCATCAAATCCATGAAGAAAGTCGGTGCATTTGTCAGTCCAAATGGTATGACTGGAAACTCATACAAGCCATAACGGGTCCGAAAAGCGGTAATTGGAATGAAGTGTTCCTCAACTCTCATCTGATGATACCCAGGCTGCAAATCTAACTGTGAAAACACTACGGCTCCCCTCAACTAATCCAATATATCATCAATTCGAGGCAATGAATACTTATTCTTGATGGTCACTTTATTCAGATCTCGATAATCTATGCGCATCCTCAATGATTCATCCTTCTTGGACACAAATATTGATGGAGCCCCCCAAGGTAAATTGCTCAGCCGAATAAACCCCTTACGAAGCAAATCATCAAGCTGTACTTTCATCTTTTCCAATTGCTTAGGTGCAGGCCTGTACGCTGATTTTTATATAGGTGTAGTACCAGGAACCAGGTCAGTCCGAAACTCTACCTGACGGCGAGGAGGGATACCAGGAATCTCTTGAAAGACATCAAGGAACTCACACACAACCACTACAGAACTGGTGTCGGGACTCGAAATCTCAAGAGAGCCAAGAAAACTCGACATCGCAGAAACATAATTGGGCTCACAAGCCAACACACAAGGCGAAACATCAGGTGGCGCTAACATCACCGACCTATGCAAGCAATCAATCACCGGATGACTAGACAACCAGTCCATCCCTAGAATCAAATGATAGCCTTCAAAACTCAAGACAATAAAGTCAAACACGAAGTTGTACCCCAACAAGGAAAACTCGAAACAGGGGCAATATAACAAAAACCAAACCGAACTGCTCAAAGGGGACACAACGCACAAGGGTTCCGGTAAAGGTACCGTCTCTAGGCGGTCTCTTACAACTAACTGTCTAGAAATAAAAGACCTAGATGCCCCTGTATCGAAAAGAGCCCTCAACTAGGAAAATGACGAATGCACAAAACCTGGCACACACACACACATATATCCTTAGTCACATAACAACACACAAATATGCAATTTTTCCTACGCATAATGCACATAACACATATCCTACTACATCTAGCACACACAACTCTAACAAAAATAGTAACATACATTCAACATTTCCTTGACCGGGAATAGTTGCGAGGAGAACAGGCGGTGATGGGAGAGGGACTCTCTGACCAACTCCAGGCGCAGGTGCTAATTGTCTCTGAGGCGTCCTCTACTGTGCTGGTACATCCCTACTCTGAGGACAAGCTCTGGAAAAGTGCCCCGGTTGCCCACAACTAAAACAAACTGACTCCTCCTGTCGATTTGTCTGACCTCTTGGACAATCACGGGCTAAATGTCCCTCCTGACCACTAGTGAAGCAACCGCTTTTAGTTTCTGTTTGACCACCACTCATAGGTTGTCTTTGTTGTTGTTGTTGTCGATGATCTCCTCAGGAATGCCTGTCACCTCTGCGGTCTCTGCTAGTCCTAATTGGTCCTTCTCTACCAGGGCCTCTCTATTGAACAACAGCACGCTCTGGCTGTTGTGCCTGCTTGACCAAACCTCTGACTGTGCTCTGAACCTCTAGCTCGTCAAACCAAAGTCTTTTGCCTACACTCAGCGTCAACTCACTCCTGACTCAAAGCAAGGTTCACTAATCTCTCAAAAGGACGATCGATCATCACCATCAACTGTTTTTTTAGGAACGGGTTCAGACCACTCAAAAATTTCCCGTTCTTCTTTTCTGTAGTATCTATGAAACAAGTGGCATAATGGCTCAACTGTGTAAACTGCTAAGTATTCTGAAACAGGTCTAGATCCCTGCTGTAAGTGTAGAAACCTATCCACTATCTCAGCTCTGGCTGAATCAGGAATAAAATGTTATTCAAACACCTCGCAAAATGTACCCCACTGCATCTCTAACACATCTCGACTCCGCCTCACTGAATCCCACCAATACATAGCCTCTCCGTCAAACTGGTGTGCTGCTAACTAGGTACGTTGTATATGTGTCAGTACCATCCTCTCAAATATGAGCTCTACCTTACGGATCCGCAGCTAGAGAATCTCCAGTACCATCAAATCTTTCACCACCCAAGCTGACGAAATTCTTGTTGCGACGAGTAAACGGATCCTTTGATTGATTTCCCTGTCTCATATTTTGTGCTTACTATGTCATCATTTCCATGAAAGCTTGAGAGGCATCCTCTCCAGCAGTGCCTTATCCCTCACCCTCGATTCTCTTACCACGCGCCATCACAACACTCCCTCTACGTAAAAGAAACACACATACAATACATCAAACAACACAACAAAAATCCTAACTCATCTACCCAATTCACTCAAGAAAGTGGCATACGATGATGTTATATGTGAACCGGTAAACAATGGCTTTGATACCAAGCTCTGTCACGCCCCCACTCGCCACGGGAACCACAGTGTGCCGATCCGTGAACTAATTCCATAATACAGGCGGATGGTAACCGGCCACAACATCATAATATAACACATTCTTGAAACGAGAATCAAACGAAAATAACAACTACGATAAATTTTGAACAAAATACGAGTATTCGATTCGCCCTGCCAGAGTCATAGCGACAAACCAAGGAAACTTTTAAAACTAGCCGAAATGAACTTTTAAAACTTCAAGGTGACCTCAAGGAAACTTTTAAAACTTCAAGGTGACCTCAAAATGAACAAACTAGCCGAAAGCTGGAAAAAGAAAGAAGTAACAACCGACGGGTGACTGAAAAAATACTTACCGACAAACACCCCGACGAAACATAAAATTCGGCGAAAACTCACCGAAATCCACCCTATTCCGGTCTGATCGCCTTCGAACAGCACAACAGGCCGGAAATAGGTCCAAGAACAACCGGAATCACGTAGGGATGGCAGTGGGGCGGATTTTCACGGATATCCGCCCCACCCAATCCGTATGGGGCAGATTTGGATATGGCTAAACCGGTTTCGGGACGGATACGAATATCCAAACAACATCCATAGAATATTCGGGGCGGATACGGATTTGGCCATATCCGCCCCACGGATATCCGTTTAAGTATGAAATTTACATCAATACCCCTGGCCCTTTAAAAGGGAAAAAAAAACCTACCCATAATCCATTCGCTCTCAGACTCAAGAAGAAAAAAAAAAAAAAACCACCCAGCTCTCAGACTCTCACTTTTTTTGGTAAATCTGAAGAAATGGAACGATTTTGAAACAAGGAAAAGATCCGGTGGAGTTCAAGAAGAAGAACCCGGTGGAGATCCGAGACATCTGCTTGGTCTCGAGTGACAGTGGTGCGGATCTCGACCTCTCGGGGTAGGGAGGGATCTGAAGATGAAGAAAATTTAGAGATAAAAAAAAAACGACGAAGATCTGCTCAGATCTTCATCTTCTTATTTTTGCTTTTTTTTTGGGTTTCAGATCTAGATCTTCATCTTCTTCTCAGATCTTCATCTTTTTTTTGGGTTTCAAATCTCAGATGATTTGAAGGACGAGTTGTGAGAGTTTAAAGTGTAAGGTTATGTAGTCATCTTCTAATCAACATCAGCTATGAGAAGAGATAATTGTTGCTAACAAAGATAAATATATAGAGAAGGGAGATGCTCGGTTTCAGATCTTCATCTTTTTTTTTTTTTTTTTTTTTTTTTTTGGGTTTCAGATCTCAGATCTATACTCCATTGAGATATCAGATCTGTTGTTGTTTTTTTTTTTTTTTTGAGTTAAATGGGGCGGGGCGGATATCCGCCTATTTGTCCGGGGCGGGGATGATTTTAAAAAAATTGATAAATGGATATGCGGGGCGGTTTCGGGGACCCAAAATCCCCAGCGGGGCGGGGATGGGTTTGCTCAAATTCGCCCCGTTGCCATCCCTAGAATCACGAATCGTAGCTCACCCACGCGATCAAAGCTTGGATTCACACCGGAGAACCTTCCTAATGGACATGCACACTGATTTTTCTTAGAAATTTCAGCCAACCCTTAAACCACCCTTGCATGTGGGGTTTACAGGTTCCAAACGACGCAACAAATGCCCCTGAAAGGGCAGTCAAAACCAACACCGTCAAGCTCACACAATCTGAAACTTTGATTTTTTTTTGCGAAAAAACGAAAGAGAATGAAGAGGAAAAGAAGAGGAGGAGAAATGAAGAATATAGGAGGAGATTCCGCGAAGGAATCGCTCGATTCCCCCGAACACAAGCCGGCGAAGAAGAAACGCTGCAGAGAAGTTCACTCTCTGTAAGGAAGAAAGAAAAAAAAAAGAGGAAGAAGAAAGAAGAGAAGGGGGTTTTCTTTTAAGGTGTGGGTGGCTATGTGCCCCCACCAAATTTTCTGAGTACACCCCACCCTCCAAATAATTTTTTTTAAACTCAATCTAAATCTAACCAACCTATACCACTGAAATAAATTTAAAAAATCCGAAGTTAGGCAAATTGAACAATCGAAAAAAAAACTTCCAATGTTAGCCTCTCACCTACATTAGACTTGACCAACATCAACTTCAAGAACTTTTGGATCTCTTGGTGCCTAACTGGGAATAGTCGATCAAGTGTATGGCCGTTTAGGAGCTCAGACATTAAGCGCTTGTTCATGAACTTCCAATAAGCTTCATATGGAGCAAAGGAGAAATCAACAGAGTTATATGTTAGGAAGTGAACAACAGTGGAAAAGGGTGAGAAACAAAGGTGTGTTCATGAGTTTTGAGGAATTTTTTGGCTGTTTCGGCTGAGGAAGCTAGAACACATGGGCAGAACCAAGGATGCATGGACACGCGCGACGTGTCGGACATGAACGCGACACACCGACTTGACAATTTTTCAAAAACTAGGACTCAGGGACACGTCATACTATTTTTTAAGTCATATAAACATAAATAATAATCTAGTAAAGTGCCTTCCCTTCAAGACACTCTGTTGCAAGAAAAAAAATAAAGTAAATTAGAAAAGAAGTAGAGGAGAGAATAAGCAAATTAAAGAAAAAGAAGAAGTAAAGATTAAGAAAAAATATAGACTACCTCTATGCTTTAGTGGCTTTTTGCCCTATTTGTCTGAAATCACAAGCAAAAAAGTTTTCAGATGGATCAATAACCATTAGATGAGGTGGTTATTTGCAAACATCTAAAAGTAAAAATAAAACAAAGTTGGTCTTTGTGTATTGACCGTGTCTTGACAAAATTCCGAGTGTATCGGATGTCGTTGACCACATTGACCATGTGTCTGACACCTGTCGAAAAGTTGACCTAGTGTCCAACGCGTGTCGGAGGTGTGTCGGTGTTAGATACGTGTGAGACACGAATACGACAAGTTTTCAAAGAGTTTGTGCTTCCTTGGGCAGATTCAAGGGGTCGTACTTGCTAGAGAGCTTGTGGAAGGACTGATGAGGAATTGGACCAAGGAGTTTGAGGTGTCCAATGATTGGTTGGGCTATTTGGCTTGGCGGCAGACCAGCGGCTCTCGACCTTAAAAAGATTGCTTGGATGATTAAGGTTGAGATAACTAAAATGATGGAACACCTGATGAAGTTTTGGAGGTCTCACATACTTAAAATGAATCGGAACAAGGGTCATTGGTGTTTTTATATGTAATTTCATGCAGGCTTGTCGTATTTATAATGAATTCCTTAGATTTATTATCAAAGAAAATAGGATAAAATGAATTTCTTCTATTGGTTGCTAGAGTTGTCTGAACAAATCCATATGCGAACAAGTCAGATTGCAACAAGTTATAAGAAAGAAAAAATTATAAGATCAATCATAAGAGGACAACAAAAAAATGATATAAATCATGGCAGAAGGCTATTGTTTTCAACATAGTTTTGGTTTCAACCGCTTGTTAAGATTTGGGGTTGCATATAAAACTTTCCAAAACAAGCCAAGAGGTTTCAGTGTTGACTCAAACTCCTATTCATTATACCAACTAGATGATTGTGCTAGGATGAACTTATGGAAATGCAGATATTTCTTCAAACGTATCAGCCATTTTCAAAAGAGGTCAACATCTGGTGATTTAGTTTTTGGCCTTGAAATTGATAGATCCATCGAGAAATTTCAGAAAACGTCCTTTTTTTTAGAGCATGATTCCTTGTTTTTTGTATGTAGACATAAAAAAAGTTGATTGGATCTTTAAAGTTCTTATCCCACCAAAATACAGTTCAAGCTTCAACATCTTTCAATCTAAAAACGGGAATGTTAGATACAATATGGAATTGTGAAGGTGAGGTATTGGGCCGTTTATATCCGAATCTTAATCCCCTTTTACAATACATGTGTTGGGTTTATATAGTGTCACCGACGTATCTTGGTCCTATCAATCACAGCACAAATCTTGTTGTCTGTTAGCTGTGAATTTTCAGCTATTATTGTCCTAGCCCCTAGTATCAACAAAAGTTCCCGTATCAGTTAAAAAAAAGTTTGACTGACTTTTAGAGTTCTTAACTAACAAAATGCAGTTCAACCTTTAGTATCTTTGACTATCTAAAGACAACAATGTTGGATAGAAAAAAACCAAGATAGCCATGGTTCTTACCAAGAAGGGTGCCCAACAAGCTGTTTTTGGATCCATCACACAACCACCTGATCAAGAACTCTACTATTTCTTAAGAAATGATCAGTGTGGTCTATCTTACTTATTAAGAACAACGTACTAATATGAAGTATTAAGCAGGTCTTTTGAATTAAGTTTAGAGTGCTATGTAATATTTCCCTTTTCATTGAAGTTTGAAGTTTGTTCCCTCAACCATTTGATCACATTTACAATCCCCAACCCAAAAAATGCTACTTATAAAAAAGGAAACCCCCGCCAAGAGCATCTAGAAGAATAAAAAGTTGTTTCGATGTTACCCCAACCCCTCGCATTAAATGACAACCTAGATGCTAGCTTATTGATATTTCCATGATGGTTGAATGATTTATAAGCCAATTACTTTCAATGATCGTTAGTTTTTCATCATTATTCACCATAAGTAATTCAAAATACATATAATGGAGTTAGAATCAACCAAATGTGTTGGATTTTTAAGGGCACTATCTCACTTATAATAAGATTAATTACATCTCCAAAAAATTATCTTATTCCATCCGATCTGAACAAGTTAGTACTAAGTACTTAGTACCTAATCTGTTAGAATATGTAAGGCTTGCACTGAACACATCCAAACTCAAGTCCAAGATTGATTCACAAGGAAAGTCAGAATATGTACAAGAATATGAAAGTTATAATAGGAAAGTCAGAATAGTTAAAAAGGTAAAGTCAGAATAGGAAAGTTAGAATAAGAAAGTCAGAATAGAAAAGTTAGAATAGGAAAGTCAGAATAAGACTTTATTTTGTATAACACATTTTAAGTTTTCTGTTTCCACAAGTTTAGGTAGAAATTGGCTTATATAAGCTTGTATTCAGTCAAAGAATAATATAACAATAATACGATTCTCCAATTATTTTCTTTACTTGGTATCAGAGCGGTGATCTTGAGACTCGCTACAAGTAAAACTTAGGGCACTCAAGCTCTTCCCCGCCTCCGACAACTACACACTTTGATCGTAGATGTAAGAGATGGGGAAGGGAAATCACACTCTGCAACAGAGTTCACGCATAGCTACAACATCATCGCAACAATCAACAACTTTTTTTTTCTTCTCACAAACAACCAACCTGCAACTCAGTAAAAGCAACACACAACAACATGCGGGTCTGCGACACAACAATGAAGTCTGTTCTTCTCATTAAAGCAACAACAACCTTTGTCCTCCTTCACACTGACGAAGCTTGAAAACAACCAAAAACAAGTCCTTGACACAACACCTTCTTTTTTCAAACATAGCACGAGATAGTTCAATAGCAGCTAAAAAAAATCGCAACCAGCAACTGCCATCTCACCTTCTCCCTCTCTCTCACTCACATGTTCGATCGCACAATAGAGAAGAAACGAAGTAGCGACAATAAGGAATAAGAAGAAACGAAGGGAAAAGAAAATTTTGAATTTCTTTCTCTCCACTATTCACACTCACAATCTTTAGTTAGTATCACCACAAAAAACACTACCAGCACCAATGCTGGGCAATACAACACCAATGTTGAGCAATCTAGCACCAATACTAAGCAATACCAACATTTGTGTTGAGCAATGTTTTAGCCTTCGCATTGAGGGGGAGTCATGCTAACTTGATTCGAACCATTAGCCGTTCACTCGACAATCATGATTTCTTGAGTCATGCTGACTCGAGTTGAACCATTAGCCGTTTCACTTGATAGTCGTGATTCATGCCAGGATTATGAAAATGTGGCAGTCATGCTGACTCAAATCAAACCATTAACAACTCCACTCAACAGTAATGATTTCACATTCACCGATCTTCCCCAAATTGGACTTCAAAGTTTCCTCTAAGCTTCACATTTCATCTGCGTCTACATGTCCAACTTGCGGGGGCGTGTTAGAATATGTTGGGCTTGCACTCAACACAATCAAGCTCAAGTCCAAGATTGATTCACAAGGAAAGTCAGAATATGTACAAGAATAGGAAAGTTATAATAGTTAAAGAAATAAAGTCCGAATAGGAAAGTCAAATAAGATTCTATTTTGTATAACAAGTTTTAAGTTTACTATTTCTACAAGATTAGGTAGAAGTTGACTTATATAAGCTTGTATTCAGTCAAGGAATAATATAACAATAATACAACTATCTAATTATTTTTTTACATAATCTTTATTTAAAATACATATTTTAGTACTAAAATATTTTAATATTAATAATTCATATAATATGCATATTAATAATATTTTAATATTAAAATATGTATTTTAATATCAACTCTCTTTACCAAAAAAGTGATAATGTAACATGATACATATCAAAACAAAATATGTACAGTAGGTGTTATCTCAATTGGTAAGATTTTTTTTTTTTTTTTTTGAAAATTGAGCTAGCAATTGGTAAGACTTGTAGTAGATGCTATCACAAGTCAAAGTTTAATCTCTGTAGAAGCATTGTTTTTTTTTTTTTTGAAAAAATATACTCAGCCTGATCCTTCTAGCTGTTTAGTACCTGGGGAGGGTGTCCAACACGTAAGTGTTAACTCTGCCCCTTTGTCCATGAGTTTGGAGAAGATGGAGAGAGGAGTAGAGTTGACACTCACATAGTGGACACCCTCCCCAAGCACTAATGAGTGCTCTATCCCAGGCTGCGTAGAAACTCTTTTGTTTTTGTTTTTTTTTTTTAAATCTGGTGTTACAATTTATTCGGAGAATCTGACAAGCTCACTAATAAATCAAAGCTAAATATTTTCTTTTGTAAAAATAGTTTAAAAATTCCACATGGCAATTTGTGGTTAAAATCATGTTAATTCATAATTGATTCTTTCTGCTTCATGAATTTGGGTAGTGTCACATAGGGGTGGGCATCCCATCCCGCGATCCCGTCTCCATCCCGATTTTTTGGGTCTTAATGGGATTGAATAATTCCATTCCGATCTCGTCCCGTCCCTCTCTAGAATGGGATGAGATGGGATGGGATGAAGATTTTCAATCCCGCCAATCCCGAGCTAATATTTATTATTAATATTTTTATTTTAAAATTGCAATATTAGTGTAATTGAAGAAAAATGAATTTAGTTGAAATCAGTGTAACTGATATTAGTCTATATCTGCAACTACTTGATATTGGTTTATTTCTAGAATTCTAAATTAATTATTTAATTGCAAACTGTTTAAAACTCAAAATGGGATTGCTAACTACATTGGAGAATTTTATTTCGTGTAAAGACAATGAATTTAATGACTGTTTTTTTTAAAGCAATAATGAAACGTTATTCTTAGCACTCCAAATCTACTCATCATTTTGTTCACTATTCAAAATAGTAGAGCAGGTCCACCATTGCCATTATACTGTCCACCTCTTAGTCATTCAAAACTCTGCAGAAATCTTAATTACAGGGTGAATTTCAGCTATCATTTATAGTAGTTTATTATGATGTTGCATACTCAATCTAAGGCTATCATTTATGTGTAGTTATACGAATTGCCTTTGCCTCTTTTCAACTAAGCAAATTGAGTATTGGGTAAGCAGTAATTTGTAAAAAAATGAGAGCACGCTGATCCCGTCCCGAACCCGTTTGGGATGAGACGAGGTCGGAATGAGGTTTTTCCCATTCCATCCCGTCCCGATCCCGTATGAACGGGATGGGCTAGGGATGGATCTATCTCGTTCCATCCCGTCCCGTGCCCACCCCTGTAACTACGTATCCCTCATTAAACTGGCGGGAAAATCCCCCGACACTTGTAGCCTAACTCCCCTATATGTCACCAAAACCCCATTTTCTTGCCGAAGGGTTTAACTTCACGTCTGATTTCTGCTTCTAGATCACTTCACTTTCTCTCCTACATTTCCATTCCCCCTTTGTCTTCCAAAACCCTAACCCCTAAACATGGATAGATTCGTCATTCATCGCTCTTCTTCCATCGAAGACCCCAAACCCCGTAGAAGGTAAACTATCCACCACCACTGCTTTTCTGAAGGAAAAATTTCCCCCAATTTGAAGTTAATTGAATGTTTCTTGTAATCAAGGCCGCCATGGAAGAAGGTGCTTGCGGAATTAGAGGGACAGTACTCGGTGAAGTTTCGCCGCCAAGCCTGTGCTTTGATGCTTGAATCTTACACTCAGGTTTAATTTCAGAACTTTTTTTTTTTTTTTTTTTTTTTTATGTGTAAAAGATCTGATTTAATACAATTGATAATGAATTATGGATTCTTGGTGTTTTATAATGTTTTTTTTTTTTTTTTTGGCGGAGACAGATTGGTTCTTTTCCTCATTTGTACCACATTGGCGAAGCAATCTGCCCAACTCATGTGAGGGTTTTCATTACTGAAAAGTTCTGATTTTCTTAGATGTTTTAAGTTTGTTTGACATGAAACTTGGTATATGTCGTGCAGGACAGTCGGATTTTGAATGCAATGAGGGATGAAATTATTTTTGAGGAAGCACCAATTAGAAGGTTTGTGATGCCACTGATACCTCTCTCTTTAATTGCTTTGTTCAGGAAATTAGTGCAATTTAAAATTTACATTTTTTTGTTTAATGCAGTAGTGGTATGTTTAACCAACTCCCATTGTTAAACCTATATATTTTTATGTGTATATATAATATGTATTTGTTGCAATCTGATATATCTTCTGAAATTGATGCTGCAGTCCTTGACTACAACAAAAAATTAGTCATTCTTGAGCTGCAAAGTATCCCTGTGATATAATTGAGTTTTTGTAATTCACATAGAAAAGGAAGAGTTGTTAGTGAGAAAATACTCATAGAATTCTTGGTGGCTGGACAATGGGAGGACTGCTTTTGAGGATTAATGCAATCAGTGTGAGTAAACCATGCTAAGATAGAAATTAAAAGAATGGATGATGATTACAACTTGGAAGATAAAATCATGAGTAAATTTGATGTTGGTCCCCTCTACTAATGGGATAAATGGCTTTGATCCCATTTACAAATTGTATTTGAGTTTGGCCCATTGACTATCGTTGACCGTTTGGTCAACAACTAAGTTGACATGTGCCATGCATGTGATCATATTTTGACTCACATACCTTTGCTCTCATCTCACCAAAAACATCTCAAAATTCTAATGCATATCCCAAGGTACAATCTAATGGTGTTGATTTAATCAAGATAATATTCATCTTCCCCAACTTCATCTTCTACTCCCCATCTTCTCTTACATCATCAACTATCATCACGATCACATTGATGGCGTTATCTAGTGATTTGAAGTTAGGGCAAGGACACACAATACAACCAAAATTGGTTTTTTTCATAATGGTAGACTGCTATATTTTGATGGGTTCTACTAGGTTAATTAAACCCAAAACATGCAAAAGTGAAAGCATCCACTGTCTTTCTTGCACAACCACCAAATAGACTTCAGATTGGGTTGTAAATGTTGTGCTAACATGCACGTGAAACCGCTCAACACCGCTACCCCAATTTCCTTCAAAGTCCAAAGCTCTTCTCCCTACAAGTTCCTTGTAAACCCATCCAATGGTCTCATTCATCTCACCTTCCAAATCATCCTCAAACCCCAAACCAATAATGAGAGGGAGAGAGTGTGTGGGAGGGGATGGCAGGCGCTGGTTGGAAAATATAATCAAGAGCGGGGGAGAGGAAGGGAAGGGGGTAGGGGTGAGTGGAGAAGATGAAAAAGAAAATTTTGTCCCTAATGGTAGATTGGTAGTTGATGATGGAAAGAGGGGGAGATGAAGTTGGGGAAGAAGATTGGATTTTTTAACACCATTAGATTGTACCTTGGGATATATGTTAGATTTTTGAGATGCTTTTTTAGATGAGAGTAGGGGTATTTGAGTTAAAAATATGCAAGGCACATGCCAACTAAACGGTTGACCAAACGGTCAATGGACCAAACTCAAATACGATTTGTAAACGGGATGAAAACCAATTATCTCATTAGTAGACGGGACCAACATCAAATTTACCTTAAAATCATTAGGTTGTTATTAGATGGGATTTGGGAATAGCTGAAATAGAAGATATAAAAAGGATCAAGATAGTTTGAGATGTGTGAAAAGGGAATGACTTCAAACTAAGAAAAGGGAATGACTACGAACTAAGATAAGAATGTTTTTCTGTCTGCCGAATTTTAAAAGCATAGGAGGGTTAAATTGTAACAATACACATGACTGAAAATTGTAAAGATACTCGTAAATGGCAAAACAAGAATTATGATTTTTATTCCTTCAGAAAAATTCGGGAACTTCAGCAAAAGAGGTCTCCACGTTTGTGGTTTGCTCGGCGGTGTAAGAAATTATGCACAGGAGCTGCAAGCTCCAATTTTTAGTCCCTAGTCTTTTAAATGGAACAAATTCTATATAGTGTAGTATTTTAGTCTTTCACGTACTCCTCGGCCAAAGGCATTCAAAGTCATACATGAGCCTTTTGGTAGTAGGCATATCAAATCTTATGTGCACATGCATCTTAAAACCTACGTGTGCTCCCATCATAAAGATCCTACAATGCCTCAACGCTCGGTGGTACAAAGGCTTGACAACATTGCAAAGTTTGACAACTCCACAATGGCCCAGTGGCAGGCTTTGGCAAATGATACTATATCGACGTCAGGTAATGCTAGAGCCCCGCAGTTTGTGGCACTATAGCCTGGCAGTGCTACAACGGTAAACTAAAATTTGGTGGTATGCAATACTAGACACCAAAAGTGCATGACACTAAAGTTCAATGAATGTCGACGAGCAATATTTGGAATCGTATTACAAGTGCCCTAAAATTGCACACAATCATGCTTTATAAACGCAAAGTGAATATTAGCACTAGTATAGGATTTTAACTTGGAACTGATTGCGTAGGTTGGGCAATAATCCACATCAAACCCAAGGTAGGCATACAAGAACCCACTCCCATGCCCAAGCTTGAAACACTTAACCAAGCATGGGCCCAATTACATGTAAATCCCAAACTTTGTTGGATAGTTCAAGTAGTTTTGGAAGTTTGGGTTGGTCGATACATATCTTCAATATAAATTGTGTGCAACAACTTAAGAAGCTACATCTAATTCAGCATGATTATCCAATACATAAACATAAACCTTCTTAGAGAGACAATCTATATAATAAAACAACATGGTGTTTTAATATTCATAAGGGGTGGGATAAGACTAAGAGAACTGATAGTGCCAGAGATAAATCTCACTAATGACAGACAAAGTCCAATCTAACGACCCAAATTGATTTTTCAATCTTTCATCATCCCTTTAATATCTCATATCTCTCCTAATCTCTTTAATATCTCATCTCTTTCTCATTCTTTCACCTCTCTTAATCTCTCCACATGCTAGAGTTTTTTTTTTTGGTGTTGTGAAGCTAGGGAATTTTAGGGTTTTATATGATCAAGAGAGAAGACGTCTGAATTTTTTGCAAATTAGAGAAGTTGAAGGGCATCAGATGTTATCCCCAAATCAAAAGTTAATATGTTCAAGTATTCCCATTGCTGTGGGTTTGATTTCTACACAGGATAGAAGATTTTATTTGAAACTCCAAATTCTCTCCGTTTAAATTAATAAATCTTACACTGATTTACATTGGTTATAACTTATAAAAATGTATCTTGATGGTACTATAGGGACTAAATAATTGAGGAAGCTACCTTCGAGAGGGAAAAATTAAATGACAATGATAGTGGATTAAATTTCCTGATTTACTTCGACAGTTGTCGATCTCCTCATTTATACAAGATGAACAATATGACAAAGTAACCATTGATTTACTTCGTTGTCATTCATGGAGCAAAAAAAATGAAGTCAAACTTTGCGAAAATACAAAACAAGATGGAAATAAGGGACACTGTGTGGTAGTGCGACACAGGGAATACCCTAGTTTATTAATATAAGAGAAAAATCTCACTCATGTCACTGATGTGGAAGAGAAACCTTTCATGAGGTATGCCAGGGTTAATAAAGAATATAAGATGGAGATAAAATTTAGAAAATAAAAGATTAAATATATGATTACCTTTTGGGGTTTTATTGTGTTTCAAAAGATAAAGTAAAACATCCTTACCTTCTGTGCTTTTTGATTTTTTTGTAAGAGGAATTTTTATGTTTTGAATTGAAAATGCATATTTAATTAATTTGGTCGACCTCACGGGGTCAGACATATTCTGGTACTCGATACCTCATCCTAAGTCTCCTCCAAACAAAATCAATGGGTTCAAACCAAATGATTTCCTATCAAGCCCAAGCCCTAGCCATGGTAAGATTTGCCTACTATGGTTCACGTAGGCCCACCCAACTCGCATCCCGACTATACATATCTTTGACATCAATAAACACACCCAGAGTCAAATGTTAATTGACTTCTGATTTCTCACAGTCAAACCAGGGTTTACCGTTGACCTTTGATTGATTGTTGAGTCATGGTAAACAGTTACATGCTTGATGGTCATCAATCATCACTACACTTGGGCCCAAGATCATTTACATGCGTTTCCCTGTTGACCAATTCAAGTCGGTTACTCCCAAGATTACGTGAGCAAGTTCATTGGCATGATTTGATCTGGTTATACCCTCTAACTTGAGTAAAACATCAGATATTCTTGGAAATGAGTGAAATTTTTTATGTAACAAAATTCAAATTTGGGGCAGATCAGCTCAAACCGTCAAACTGCGTTTTTTGAGGACCATGTGAGTACGGGTATAATGCACAAGGTTAGACAAGAAAAAGTGTATTCTTAAAGAGAAGGATGCATGTAGGGGAACTGCTGCTATCCCTACCAAGGGCAGCATGATGTTGTTAAGCCTAGTAGGTTGAGAATACTAAATGTTGTGGTGTCGAATTGGTGAAGCTTAAGTGAAACCACACTTATGTTGGTTAGACCAGTTAAAGTGTATTATTAAAGCAAAGGATGTATGTGCTATCCCTATCAAGGGTAGTATGATTAACTCAGAGAATACCATTAGAGGCTGTCGCATTCAATTGGTGAAGCATTAAGCGAAACCACACTCAACGTTTGTTTTGTGCAATTCCTCACATATTTCTGCGTATATCTGTACTCACTTTATCATATATTTTTATCCCTATGATGCGAGTGCTAATGAGGTTGGGATGCCTCTTGGGCAATCTAACTGTTACTTTATACTGTGCTTGAGATCAATTTCCTGACTAATTGTTCAAGAACTTGATAATGTTCGTGGCTGATTTGTACTTTTCCATTTTTCATTTCAAATAATTGTGTTAGTTGACAAGAAGATATTCCTGTTTGTTCTCATTTTTGCAGGGAGGGGATATCTGCTTTAGAATTGGATTCCAAGGTTAGGTCAGGGTCTGTCTGTGTGCCACCATTTTTAAAATGCATATATATTACAATGGGCTTTCAGTGTTCTAGGGTTTTCTCTGCCTCCAAAGTTTGATATTTTGTTTCTTGGGAGGGCATGGAATCATGACTTTTATGAAGTGTCTTCAGGCTTACTTAGGATTCTCCGTGTTCGATAATTGTTAACTCATGGATATGCAGAGTGTGACGTGGTCATCTAAGAAATTGATCGATTTACATCTAAATATCTAATCGAATTATGTTTCTCTTAGAAACACAATATTCTGTTATGGTATGTGGAATTTGATTGACTTATTATTTTATGAAGTAAGAACTCTCATGTTATGAAGATATTAACATGTAATTATGCAGGTAGCAACACCACTCTAGAAGTAAAAGTATGACAGACTTAATGAAGTTTGTAACTGGAAAAACAATTGCAGTATATGATCATGTCAATATTTGGTTGGATTTTGGCTTTGAATGAGCTTCGTCTTCATGGGGGAGCTTCATCCAAGACCTCTATACCTTTTAGATTGGAAGTGCTTAGTTGGCAAGGCTTGATTGGTACTAAGAGAGGTTGGTTGAAACCTTTGATGACTTCAGGTTGGCATGTTTTGTTCTATGGAAGAAACTCAAATTACTTGAAAGAGAAACTAACAGAATAGAAAAATAGGATATCAAAGTTGCCAACCTTTTCAAAGAGTTTTCTTACCTTGGTAGGGAAGAGGAAGTGTCTCCTGTTGTCGAGAGGAAGTCGATGGGAAGAACTGAAGAATGTGAAGCTGAACAGCTCATCTTAAGGGAGGAAAGAAGATGGTAATTACTTTCATGCTTATCATTCACTAGAAGAAGCACCAATAACTTATCCAAGCTTTACTTTCGGGTGAACTGGTTAAATGTCAAAGTGAAGGAACACATATTATTTCCTTTTATGAACCTCTTTATGCTAAAATGGACTGTCAAGGTGTGATTCTTGATGGATTGAGTTCAACCCTGTATCAGAAGATCAAAAAAGGGCAATAAATGGATTTTGATGAAGATGAAATCAAGAGGGCTTTGAAGTCTAGTGGTTGCCATAAGGCTCCTGCTCTGAATTGGTTTCCTAAGGTTTTTTACAAGAAGTGTTGGCACTTTATGGACGAGGATATTAAGTAAAGGAGGTTCAGGAGTTTTGAATGATTAACTTAGTGATTGGAGGCTCAATTGTACATTTGTTGGGTGTGTATGTGGCCCCATGCTATTGCTAAAAGGTTTAAGATTTGCATGAGGAATGCTATTGTAGACTTTCAAGGGGCTTTTGTTGAGGGGTGGCAAATCTTATATGGGGTCCTTGTGGCCAATGAGTTGACTGATTCCCGTTAGAGTAAAAAAGCAGGGTTCTGAAAAGGCTTACGGTTGTGTGGATTGGGGTTTTCTTTATGTTGGGAAGGATGGGCTTCAAAGTAAAGTGAATTGAGTGGATCAAAGCATGTATCTCGTCTCATTTTTCTATTCATGTTAATGACTATGCGTATGACATTTAAAAATGGAAAAGGGACTCGCCAAGGTGATCCATTGTCTTCCTTTTTGTTCACTATGTTGTGAAGGGATTAAGTGTGCTTTTGTCTCAAGTGATGGGATTAGGGCCTTTATCTGAATTTAGTGGAGGGAGAGGGTGTTGGTGTGTCTCATTTGCAATTTGCATATTTTACAATCATTTGACATTTTCAAGTCCAAGCCATATAAGGCCCATTCTCTATATCTTTGGGGATGCATTCGGGTTCAGAATTATTTTTTCTAAAAGGTTGAGGTTTGGAGTGACGATGGGGTGGAGGTAGGGGTATTGTGGATTTCATGGGTTGTGGACTTGGTACCCTTCGTACCTATCTACTATATCCAGGTCTCCTGCTTGGAGCCAACTCCAAGTCCAACATATTTAGAAGCTGCTTAGAGGAGACTAGCCACTTGGAAGTCTAAACTCCTATCTAAAGGATGTAGATTCCCCCATCACTACCTTTCTCTTTTCTCCTTGCCAACTTTTACTGCTCAAAACATGGAAGCCATTGCTTTTAATTTCCCTTGGGATCACAACAATTTAAAAAGGTTCCATGGTGTGAAGTGGGAGAGAGAGGAGAGTGTTTATGCTTAAGAAGTTTAAGGGGTATAAGGGCAAGAAACTTAAAAAAGATGAATGAAGCTCTACTAGGGAAAATGTTACCACAACCTATGGAGGAGAGCTACCCATGAAGAGTATGATGTGGAATGGGTAGTCTGTGGAGAGCATCTTCCAACATGAGAATGTTTTTTAGGAGAGGTGTGTTTTTCTCTTGGGAATAGGGCTAGTTTGAAGTTTTGAGATGATATTTGGGTGGGCGACACTTCTTTGAAAAACCTTTTCCTTGTAGCACTTGCCATTCCAAGTGGGGTGTCGAGGGAGCTTGGGTGGAGGGAGTGAGCGAGTGGGATGGAATGGAACTTTCATTTTCTTTTGGACCTTGACTACTTGAAGCGGGGGATGCACCATAGCATTGATATCCTTATCTCTATATGTTCTTTAGGTGGGAGGAAGAAGAGTGTTTGACAAAGTGGGGTAAGGAGGGGCGTTCTTTGTCTCTTCCTTCTGTCTTATCCTGTCCTCAAAGTGAGTTATTTAGTTATCTTGATTTAGATTTAGTTTATTCATAGTTTTGTTTTCATTAGTTTATTAGTTGTAGATTACATCACAAAAGTTTTCTAAAATTTCCACAAATTCCTTAGATTAGGTTAGATGAAACCTAGTACTTTTAAAAAACATTTATCAAAATCCTTTTTGGAAAACATAACTTGAAAACCAAAGCTTTAGAAAAATGTTAAAAAAATTTACAACTTTTCAAAAAACACCTTCAAGTTGGTCATGACTAGTCATGTTCAGACTTGGGCCTTTTTGGAATTTAGTTTTGCATGCCATGTTTCATGTTTGGACATGACTAGTCATAAGGCCTTTTTTGGAATTTTGACTCGGACATGAACTTGAAAATGCGGATTTTCAGCTTACTTGTTTGGTCATAACTTCCTCGGTATAGCTTGGAATTTGGTCATTCTTTTTCCTACACGTGTGTCATTGTGACCCCATCTTTTGGGTAATATATTTTGAAAAAAAATTGTAAATACAACCTCAAAACACAATTGTGATTTTATGAGTTGTAGTTAAGCCTTCTTGAAATATGTTTTTGATAGATCCAAACTACAATTAAGTTAGAACTATGTTAAATCTTTGATAAACCCTAATTCAAAGATGTATAATAAACAAATATTCTTTCATTCAATCAACCAAAAAACAATGAACATTGCTTTACTTTATTTATAATCTCCTTAACTTCTTTGGCAAGCTAACTGACCTAACCCTTATTGGCTAATAATGCCCTAACTATTATGGCCTTTATTTAATAGGCCCGATTACAATTAATATTACTAAACTAACCTATACTACTACTCGCTTACATCAATCCCCCCAGACGAAGAAGCTTGTCCACAAGCTTCAAGGGTGCAAGTTGGGCCTTCCGCTGGGGATTGTTCCATGCATTCTTGTTCATCAATTTCATCTGTCAGCAACATAAATTTTCCTTTCGGACAATTACTCCGAATATGGCCAAGTTGACCACCTCCAAAGCACTTAAGAGGTGCATCAGTAGTAGGTCGTGGTGGGTAGGAAGTGGACGTTCGTGGTAGTTCTCAGAGCGGTCATGGAACTGCAACTTTGTTTCTCCACGTTTAGCCATGTTCTTAGCCTCCAAAAGTGTATCAAATTACTCCAATATTAAGACAAACCTAATCCTCGCATCCAAACCATGGTAGAAACAAAAAGCGGTTTGTCATTCTGGTTCTTGAGGCTTGGCATGCATATAGAAATTTAAAATTATGTAGTGTAGTCAGTAACTGTGCGCTCGTTCTGGGTAACTCCCATCAAGTTCCCATAGAAATCTTGCTCATAATCTAAAGGGACAAAAACAATACGTAGCAGCTCGCGCATGTCATCTCAAGTTTTTAGAAGAGGTAAATACATTGTTGCTCGACGTGCACATTCCTCCTGCCACCAAAAATTGCCAATGCCCTTCAACTTGGTAGTCACAATTGTACTGCCTTCGGTCCTCGCATGTTCTTAAATAAAAAATACTGTCAATCTCCATGGACCAATCCATAAAATTATTAAATCAAGAATACTGTCAATCTCCATGGACTAATCCATTAAAGTGTCACCAAGCTTCAAGGCACTTCTAATTTCAATCTTGTATCATCCCGTCGTTTCATCACTGCTATCGGCTGAGCTAGCTAACTGATCATTATCAAAAAAATTACCTCCACCGTAGTTTTGATCGCCTAAGTTAGGAGGGAAAAAATGAGGATTTCTACATCTTTCAAATCCTCTACCACGACCTAAAGGTGTCGACCTATCCTCTGTCTTGCACAGGCAGCCAAGGCGGGTTAGGATCCATATTAGTTCTTCCACCCACTTTGTGACTGCTCTTTTGGAAACTTACTCAGATCTGCCATAGATAACTATGGGGACACACCAAATTGCGTAGGGATCTTAAAGCTACAACTAAGCTAGAAGTACGCTAAATCTATGATAAACCCTAATTCATAGATAAAACAAATATTTTTTATTCAATCAACCGAAAAACAATCAACAAGGCTTTGCCTTATTTATAATCTCTCTTTAACTTTTTTGGCAAGCTAATCTAATTGTAATTGGCTAATAATACCCTAATTATTATGGGCTTTTCTTTATCGGCCAAATTACAATTAACATTACGAAACTAACCCATACTTCTACTTGCTTACATCAGTTTTATACTTATCTGTTGAAGTCAGTTTCATCGATCAACTCCGTAAAAAATTCTTGCTTCCTTTGATCATGGATGCGCCAATAATCTACTTAGACATACCAAGTCATGAAGTTGACAATACCTAGTGACATTGGCATGATTGAGGAGAATTTCATTGTTTTGTATTAATTAGCCTAAACTTTGTCATCATCCCGAGGTCTGGTTTTACTTTTATGTTCAGTAGCTTTCTTTGAATGTTGGTATCAAATTCAGAAAGTTTTGTGCCAAAAATATATTATTAGGCTTGTATATGTAACATCCTTACTTCACAAGCAATGCTCTCGTATCACCATCTTGAAGGTTTTGATAGCAATTTGGTTGATTGCATGCTCAATTATAAAATCATCCAGGTTTGGCTTTATCACCATCAGATCCAAATATCCAATGGGCAAGGATGCATGGATTATGCGAAAAACTTGCCGTACCCAGTCCGACACGTACTCGATACCAGCACTCGCTCGACACACCTTCGACATGTGTAAAAGACCTGGTCAACGCGTCGGCAGGATCAAACACATGTTCAATATGGTCGGACACGCCTCCAACATACCCAAAACTTGGTTAGGACACAGTGAAGACTCAACAACCAACATTATTTTAATTTTTAGGTGGGCTTAAATAACTACCTAATTTTGAAGATTGTTAGTCCATCTGAATTGGGAAATTTTCAATTACGATTTAAGAGTCAAGATAGTAAGGGCGATGAAAAGTCACTAAAGCATATAGAGGTGATTGGTGCTTCTTAATCTTGATTTATTCTTCTCTCCTCTACTTTTTTTACTTTAGTTTGTTTTTTTTCTTGTGACATAGTTTCATCTTCTTCTACACTTTTATACATCTTCCTTTTCTCTAATGTTCTTTTCTATTTCTTTCCTACTTGCAATAGAGAGATGAATGCATTGTTTGTGTTTCATATTCATTTTCATTTTCATCTTCATACTTCATATTCTTTTCTATTTAAATTCTTCTTTATTGAATTGTTGTTTATCTTCATATGATTTGATTGAAAAAAGGTATGACGTGTAGCCGATTCCTAGTTTTTTTTGAAAATTGTTGAGTCCAACAAGATGTGCGCATCATGTCCGTGCATCATTGCCAATGGGTGATTGTGAAAAAATAGTGTTCTGTTTTAATGTTTCGATGACAGTATGTACTTTGTGAGTTTCTGTTATGCACTTGAAGATGTCAAACCATGGGCCAAACGATTGGAGTCACCATAGAAGTTGACGTACCAGCAAACTGATTCAGACTGAATTTATCAATCGAGTTGTCAAAATTTGCTCTTTTGAGATCTTCTGATATCAGATTTCGGCTAAAAAGGCGAGAGTAAAAATTGATTAAAGATTGCCATCATCATCATCAAAGCCCATTCCCGATATTTTCGGGGTCGGCTACATGGATTTTGGTTCTCCAAGCAATGCGGTCTTCCCACATATCCTCGCCTAATTCAAGCTCAATGATATCTTCATTCACCGCTTTCATCCAAGTTTTCAACGGTCGTCCCCTCCGTTTACACCTTCCATTAACTTGCCAATCTAGACATTTTCTAATTGGCGCCGTGCTTGGTTTCTTTCGCACATGACCAAACCAAGTTAAACGTCTTTCTCTAATTTTGTCCTCTATGGGCGCTACACCTAAGTATCTCCTAATTCTTTCATTTCTAATTTTATCCTTACGAGTTTTACCACACATCCACCTTAACATACACATTTCTGCTACTGCCATCCTATGCGTATGTTGTCCCGTAGTAGCCCAACATTCTGAACTGTATAGCATGGCTGGTCGAACAATTGTCTTATAGCATTTCCCTTTTAGACTTGCAGACATCCTTCTATCGCATAATACTCCTGACGTCATTATCCATTTCAACCAACAAGCTTTAATCCTATGGTCTACATCTTCTCCAATAGCCCCATTCTTTTGAATTATAGATCCTAGATATCGAAAAGCCTCACACTCTGGGACTTCTACACCTTCGATCTCAATTGCATTACTTCTCCCTCGTGGTTCACAACCAAAGTTGCACACTAGATACTCCGTCTTCGAACGGCTAATTCTAAAACCTTTACTCTCTAAAGCCGCCCGCCACCTATCTAATTTCTGACCTAAACCTGCACTAGTCTCATCAATTAAGACAATATCATCTGCAAATAACATGCACCAAGGTACATCTTCTTGCAGATGAATTACCTAATATGAATTCACTAAAATGAATTACCTGACAGATCTTATAAATGGATCAGATCCAATCATACATTTGTTGGCCCATTGTCAATCAAAATATATTTATGTATGGGGAATTGGGTTTAAATCGGACTGACACATCAGGCAAAGTTAATTCTGTGGAACCAAAAGTGTGCCATTCAGTGTGGTTCTCTGAATTTTCATGATGAACTAATGCAATGCAACTTCACAACTCTCAGTTACGTTATTTGTTCTAATTTTAGTTTTCCTTTTTTTACATGTTTACTAGAAAAAAGGTTTTTTTTTTGGTGGTAGAATATGAAATATCATCATTTTTTTTCACATATGCTTCTCTTTCAAGTTATTGATGCAGCCCCGTAGGAACATGTCTTCCACCTGCACATACCAAAATGCAGTAGTAGTTTTGGTAGTTTCATGTGTTGTATATTAAATTGATGATAAACCATGTTTCCTTATCACTTCAATCATTTTGCTTACTTGGTTGTTGTGTTCAATCACGTGCTTTTAGATATAATTAAGTGGAGAATTATTCTTTCAGTCGACCCTAGATAGTTTGTACAAGGGTTTGATCACAAGGTTGTGGGTATTATTTATCATATTTGTTTCCTGTTGGTGAGTTTTAACCTGTGCTGTTTAGGGAATATACTTGGCATCGGTTACAAAGTCAGGTTGTTTAACAGTTCACGACTTTGAAGCTCTCTACTGCCTCAGTAATGGTCTATCAACGTGTAGGTTTCCTTTTCAGAGTATGTTGTTTCTGACAAATTTTGTGGCTTATATTACATGGACACTGGACAGTTATATTAATCTTTGAATTCAGAATTTCAGATATTACATTTTTAAGTGAATCTCTTACTGGGTTTAAATGTAGTTTATCTTCCTCAGTGAATTTTGGGCTTGGTCGTATAATTACGTAAATTATCACACTTTCTTTTGTCTTTCCCATATGTTATTTTTTCTTTAAGTGACACGGACACCAAAGTGTATCATAGAAGCATTACAATTCTCAAACAATTTTGAATCCATGGTTACCCGTCTTGTTGAGCCTTAAAGCCAGCCCCATTATAGCCAATATGAAGTCCTATATGTTCTTAACGGAGTCGAGAGTTCAAAACTAACAAAATTTTGTCAATTCATTTGAAAAGATTGCTTCATATTCAAAAATATTGTTTTGTTACCATCCAAGAAAGATTGCTTCACAAACATCATAATTGGTAATTTGAACCTGGAGCAGTGATCAGAGTTCAACTGTTCAGCATATTTATGCCGTGAACATTAAATAATTAGGATTCTATTGTAGATACTATTTTCATGCATGTATAAATGTGCATCACATGACTTATTCAGATTGGTCATTAATAGGTTCATCTGAAGATGAAAGTAAACATTTGATTCACCTTAATACAAATCAACAAATTGATGTTGTTCGATGGAATCTCACTAATCAAGATGAGGTATGGATTCTCTTTATATTTATCGTATATCTTGCTATAGTTGGCATGTCACCTTGTGTATTATGTTTGCCAGAAATCATTAGCTTACACTTGCTAGCAATTATTAAAACTGAAAAGTCAATCTGAGTACCTTCACGTTATAGTACTTGCTAAATGGTGTAGTGGATCAGCTGAAATCTTTCTTGTCCTTTATTCGTTAATCAAAGTTTTAAAAGGGACACAAGTAAGAGCGGCACTTAGAACCCTGACAATAGTTACACACAAACAAGAAAAAATATAATAAAAGCAGTCAAATGAAAATCTACCTTTGAATTGAGAGCTGTTTTTCAGAACAGCATGAACCATTGTTAATTTTCAGCTCATCAAAGGTCTTTGGGATTTAGAGCCAAGTTATGGAATAGCAAATGTTTCTAGTTGGAGTCAGAGGTGGGCTCTTTTCAATTGGAAAAAATGATCAGAGCTCCAGTTGAAATTTCAGATGAAGAATCTAGGATCCATGCTATGTGTATAGAGATGGATCTAGGGAGGGGATGAGGGATGTTTTTGTGATGTAGATTATTTTTATGAGTTTGGCTTTGGCGTCCTCAAACTCAGTTTGAGGTGCATTTTTATATTTTGTTTGTGTGTTTAAACCTTGGCATGTCGCTGTGTCTGTGCCCTATAGCTTATGATGATTGAGTTAGTTCCTTAGGACTCAGATGTCAGATTTTATTTTGCCATACATCTTAATCCTCATCACAAATCATTATTAAGAGGATATGACTGATATATGAATCAGAGAAGTATGAGGAAAGATTGAGAAAAGGAACAAATAATGAGAAAGAGGAAACGGAGCAGACAAGGAAGAAGTGGAGAAAAAAGTCAAAATTAAAGTCTTACAGCCGTCTTACTTCATTATTGTTATTATTATTATTATTATTATTTTATTCCTGGTTATTTAAAGAGAACACCATACAAACAAGTTATGGGTCATATAAGAAACATGGCAACTTTTCTTTTTAGCAGGCTTTCATTAGTACCGCCATGGTCCCAATAGTATTTCTTTACATTGAAAATAGTCTGATAGCAATGGCAATGACAATCATGAAGAATTCACTTAGGGCATCAATTTTCCTGTATATGATCATTTTTATTGGAGTTAAGAAATACACCTTAACAATCCATTAACTCATTTTTGAAGATCAATGGTTAATTACATACCAAGATCAATGGTTAATCCCTTTCTTAATGAACTATACTGATAAAAGATGTTTTTTTAAAAAGTTTCCTATCAAGTTAAAAAAAAGAAAAGGAATAGTAGCTGTCCAAGGCTGAAAAGAGTAAGTATGCTAGACACAAGCTCAAGCCATCTGGTTAGGTCGAGTTGGCTGGATTGTTTTATAATAATTATATGATCATACCTTTGTCCTTTCTATTACATCAAGTTCTTCTATTTTCAATTCATTTTGAGTTCTTAAAGTTTATGCTCAGGTATTTTACAAATATAAGACGAAATAGTTCTTCAAAAGCAAATTAAACAAAGAGAGAATGTAAAGGAGAATGGCAAAAAGTTGATGAAAACTAAAATGTCACAAAATATAAAATGTATAAGTTGTATAGTTATAATCATGATGATTGGGTTCAGGTGAGTTTGGTGGGACCTGTCGACCCAAATTTAGGTCAGGTTGAGGAAGCTCAACTTGATCTCCAAACTTGTGGAACCAACCAAGGTTTTTAAGCACGGAGGTGTGGTGCGAGGTGTTTTTCCAGAAAAAACGCGAAGGTGTAAGTTCAACGTGTGATGCGTAAGCCCCATGAGAATTTGTATTTAAAATATAAAAATAAATAAAAATGCAATTAAATAACTTTAAAAAATGAGGTAACTCATAATTTCAAATCAAGCATCAAACTTGCAAAATGTCATACTTCCATCATCAAATTTAAAGCAAATAGCCAAGTAATAATTAGAATTCACCCATTTAAAATTCAAAATGCAAACCCATAACATTATAACATCATAAACATGGATTCACGGGCATAAAATATAATCCAAAAAAAAGCTAAACATGTAATCATGATTCATAATCATAATCAAACGCATCAAAATCCACTTCATCGTCCCCTTCATTCTCCTCTTCATGAACATTTGGACTTTCGTGAACAAAAATTATCCGATAACAACGTGAATTGAAATCAAATTAGCACAAAAAATTGTTAAAAAAAAAAAAAAACAGAGCACTGTGGCTGTGAGTGCTTTCTGGCTGTAGTAGAGATGTTGGGTTGTTTTGTTTTCATTAGTAAATAAGAGGAAGAGAAGGAGAAGGAAGAAGAAAGAAGAAAGAAGAAAGAAGAAAGAAGAAAGAAGAAAGAAGAAAGAAGAAAGAAGAAAGAAGAAAGAAGAGAAGAAATCGCACCAAGAAATCAATCTGATTTGAAGAAGAGATGTCGCAGCAGCAGCAGGAGAAGAAGATATTACAGCAGCTGCAGGAGAAGAAGAGATTGCAGGAGAAGAGGAGATCACAGCAGCAGGAGAAGAAGAGAGGCAGTAGTATGGGTTTGGAGAAATTATGGTTTTAGTGTTATTTTATGGAATTTTTAAAAATACCCTTCAATAAAAATAATTCTGAAACGTAAAAAGCAAAAAACTTCATCTCACAGTAGAAAACGTCTCAAAGTGTGTGTTTTTAACGCTAAATCCTAGCATTTTGCCTTGAGGTGTACGCCTCGCGTTGTTTTAAACACTGGTACCAACAGCTTGATGATTTTAGTATATGCATATGATCATTTTAGTTTGTCCTGACTTTTAGCTCTTTGTTCTTATGTTTCAATTTATCTCATTATGTAGTGTTTATTTTTTGGTCTCTGCAGGTTGCTTGCACTTCTGTCCTAAGTAATGAGATTCGTATTTATGATATTGGTTATATCTCTTCTGAGCCAACTGAAGTAAGTCTCTGTTGCTGATGAGCTTTGATTCTTGTTACCCGTTCGTCTGTTTGCTTGTCAACCTGTGAAGGCACATGTTGTTACTGGTCAAATTCCTCCTTTCTTTTTCTTCTCGTTCTTTCGGATAACGCCCATTGTAGGATGAGTTGTAAGAGAAATTTGAAATTCTTACATGGATGAGACTGATCAACATAATTGTGTTCTTGGTGCATCTACCATTTGTTTTATTCCACCTTATGTGTTTTTCACAAAATAATTTGCTTCTCATAGATTGCTTGATTATGCATAGGACAGCCAGATGACTATATTCCACTCATGAGATTAGCATAAGTAAACTGTTTTCATTTAATAGCGACCTATGTCTGAGTTTCTGAAATGAGTTTCTCATATAATTCAGGAAACGTCAAGATGCCTTGCATATTTTAAAATATTTAGTGATTTAAGAGATTGTGATATCCTGTTTGCTGTATAAGACATAAATTTAGATTGGGGATTAGAGGTGGTGGCATTTTGGTGTAATAAGGATGCTCAGGAACAATGTGCACTGCTTACCCTGTATTGTCGGAGGGTCTGATCACATTATCTGACATTGTTTGATGTTGATACTTTTATTTAGGTCTTGAAGAAGAGGCCCACTGTCAATGTAAATGGGCAGGGAGTCCCTAAAGGATTATCTGACATTGCCTTTTCTTCGACTGATGAGTCAAGGTCGGTAAATGTAGTTTCAACTTTCAACATCTACTGGTATCTACTTGAGAGTATCAACTGTTTTTATGGAAATCTAGACCTTTTAAATTTCCATTGCTATCTGCACTCATCATAAAAATGGTATTTAATTTTTCTTTCTCATTTCACTTCAGTCAATTTCCATAAATTCCTTGGGCTGTGTACTCAGTTATTTAGGTTGATCTTATAGAAACCATAATAATCTATTTTTTGCATTAGAAATAACTTAGTTTCATATGTTTTTACTTACATTTTTATTTATTTATTTATTTATGAATTTACTCCTTAAGTGTGACACCCCTAAGACACTACCATAAAACTCGAACTATTATCTAGGGAGCTCAAAGTATCTACAAAACATCTCACAGAACAACTATTTAGTGAAACATCTAAATGTATTCATAGTGATAATTATACATAAGATTGAGTAATAATAATAATAATAATAATAATAATAATAATAATAATAATAATAATAATAATAATAATAATAATAATAATAATAATAATAATAATAATACGGTAGTCAAACACAAACCAACAATAAAAATATACAAGTGACTAGAAACTCTTGCAACAATAGTACAATCAACCTCATCCAGGAAGTCTCCTAACGTCTCATCTCTTACATATAAGTAAGAGGGTGAATCTCTTGAAGAAAACTCGCAACTAGGCAAACCACCCACACCTTGTCATGAAAATATCGTATAATAAAGATTTTCACAATATCATAAAAGTAAACAAATATAAATAATGATCCGTTTTTCAAAAACACAATAGAACTACCTAGGTAATGATGACAATGCAATAATACTGGTGGAAGCAAGTCCTAACATCTACGCCCATACATGGTGTTACTCGTGAATCCACCTACTAACAAGCATGCAATATAGAGCCATTTGTTTGAGAACCAAGTTCTCGAATCATTTTATCACTTTCGTAATATAGGTACCTCGTACTCAAATGCTTTATTTTGGACCACTTGGTCCACTAGTCATACGACAGGTTTTAGCAGCACCAAGGTCAAAGCATCTTTATCCAAATTACTTGGATGGAACTCCCATTATTGGCTCTAGTTGTCGATATCCGGATGAAGTCTGATGTTGACCCATTCTCCAACGTACTGTATGGAGTCACACTTTGCATGTTTAGGCTTCGCTTGGTATACTATAAAATAATGCATTTCGCAAATTGACGCAGATGCATTAGTTTGTAATGCATTACTTTACGGACACTTGGTTGTAACTAAAGAAAATCAATGCAATTTCGACAAATGATTGTGGGTGGTGTTGATGATGGTAGTAGTTGTAATTGTGGCATGGTCATGTTGGCGATGATTGTGATTGTGGTGATGGTGATTGCGAATACGGACAGTGATGGTGGTGGTTGTGTCGGCGGTCATGGTGGTGTTGGTGATGGCTGCATCGACCATGGTGGTTGTGGTGGTGGTAGTTATAGTGATTATGTTATGGTAGTTGTGGTGGAAATAGTGGTTGTAACGGCGACGATAGTTATGGTGGTGCTAGTGAAGTTGGTGGTGATTGTGATGGTTTTGTTATGGTGGTGGCGAAGGCAGTGGTGGTGGTAGTAGTAATGGTGGTTGTGGTAGTGGAAATGGTGGTGGTGGTTATTATGTTATGGTGGTTGTGGTGGTGGCGTGCTATGGCAGCAGTTATGGTAGTAATAGTGAGGTTGTGTTGGTTGTGGCGATTATGCTATGGTAGTGGTACTAGTGGAGGTGCTGGCGGCGGTGGTGGCATGGTGGTGGTTTCGATGGTTATAGTATGGTGGTCGTGGTAGTGGTGAACTGGTGATGATGGTAGTTGTGAAGGTGGTGGTGGTTGGGGGTGTTTATGAAAAATTTGGGAGTACTCGAGGAGATGATGAGAATTTTGCAAAGTAATGTGGAAGATTTTGTCCCATAAAGTTTTGTAAAATTTTATAACTAAGAGATGCAAAGGTCTTGAATTCAAATTCCAAGAACTGTTTTCCGTAAAGTCAACCAAGCACCCAATTTATGTAATCGCCATAAACTTTTACATTATGCATTCTTTTATCGTGTACCAAGCGGAGCCTTATTGCTGACCAAACACATCTCCACTACTAAAATATACATGTTGGTCAGATAGGGATCACAACATGTTGATCAAACATAATCGACTTTGCGCTGGTCAAACACTGACCCACTTAGATGCTGGTCAGACGCATACAATATCTAGAGATACTCTAGATATCCACATAACCACCATTTCAAAGCCAATCTGGCATAAATGTATAGTAGGTTCCTCTGATCGCACCATTATTAATCATGTCAAGCAATCTTGTTTAACAATTCCTTTGATATGCACATGATTTTAAAGCAAAATCTTCTGAAAACGTGTTGTGCAATATATAGAAATAATAGTATTAAGCTGACTTAAAATAGCGTTCCCAAAGGAACACGCATAACAATCATACACAAGCATGATGTGCAATTTTAAAAATACCTTGACATGCTTAAAAACATGATCAATTAATATGTTAAAACATTTTTCTGGCTTAAATCATATAATCTTTGGTTTTGACATATGATAAATGAAATATGATATGGTTCAACAAGAAGGCAGATTGGTAGAGGGATGAATACACTAGAGGATGATATCTAGATTATTGCCAAGAGTAACAATGTTCAATAATCAAACAAGGGAATAAGTTTCATCAATGGTCTCATGGGGAATATTTAGCTCCTATATTTGATAATTGAATAAGGATGAATTGACTCAAATAGTACTTGGAGTAGACTGAGCCACAAATCATACAATGGTAAATCAAATATATGGTGAGAAACAAACCAAAAGGAATAGGAATAGAGATATATGGAAACAATGATACGAGATTAAGGAGCAATTTTCAAGACCAATAGTAGTCAACAACCTAGGATGGGATTCCAACAAAACATAAATGACTCTACAATAATTAGTCATGGAAGATGTTTGGAAGGATACAAGTTCAATTGTATGATTTGGACACCCTCGAAAGGAATGGAAATCAAACGTAAGGTTGAATGGAAGAAGAATAAAATAGAATATGCATAATCCAAAGGATGGTGGAACAAGTGAGGAAAACATATCTAGCATGTAAATCCATATGAAGATGATCCTAGGGTGATATAACTAGAACATTGAATACATGGGATTAGTTAGAAGATTCTTCTAGAAATAGATGAGTTTAGGAGCAACAATAAATTACTTGATGCAAGAACCTGACTAGTGCAAGTATGGACTTAAAAGGAACAATTGGGTTCTGAGGATGAAATACTTCCACATGTATGGAACGACTGGAAGAGACAGCTTAAACAACAACTGTATATAAATCACAATTGAGGGAGAGTCATAGGCATGTGATAATCATCATGGAATAGATGTAAAGACAAGGCATGACCTTAGTGGGGAAAACAAGTAAAAGAAATTTAATGGAAATCAAGATATTTTATCACATCATCTTAATCATGGAAACTAGTATGTTAACGTATAGGTCATCACAAAAGAATTTTTTATACGAGTTAACATTTTACCAAAATGTTGAAATAGTTGAAGAGAGAAAGGGGCAGAGAGAATGAAGAAAATGAATTTGGTATGATCTATATCCTCCCGGTTACAAAATAGTGGAAAATATATTCTTAGGAGGAGGTAAAGAAAATTTTCTCAAAATACATGGTCATTTCAACATCAAGGGTGGAAAACCTTTTCCCCACATTCTCTTCCATCTCCTCTCTCTCTCTTGTCCAGGGAAAATTTTCCTTAGAACCAAACATACAATTAGTAAAAACAAATTGTTGTTCTTTTTGGTGAGGCCTAATATCGAACAATGGCGTATACTGATGACTCTCTTATTCAGGATATGGGCATCATTGTTCCTTCCTTAAAGTAGAAGAACTGTATAATCAAGTACACTGTGATCATGACTTTATGAGCACACATGTCAGTTGTCACTTTATTCAGGACTTTTTTGATGAGCAAACAGATTGCTATTCCACAATTGAGTTCGGTGATTTTCTCACAAAGCTTTCACCATGTGGAAGGTTTCAGTGGTTGTGTGCGAAACTAGGCTTCTTTTATTTCTATGCTCCAGCTTGAGGGAAGTGTCAGAGTTTATTCCTTTGCTTCTCTTGTTTGAGTTGCAGTATATTGGTTCGGGGTAAAACTATAATACTGTTACAAAAAAATATGAATAGTATTGATCCACTTGTGTTGAGCTATTATTTTAACCTCCATTTCTTTTACTCCATTTTTTCTTCTCTAGTGCTCAATGCCTTTAGACTTACATAACAACAACATGGATACCAGTATTTGTATCCAACATGGATACAGAATGTTTGACACGTAGGCAAAAGAAAAAGACTGTGCGGGATACGCTAGGGACACGTGTGTACATTTTAGTATTATTTATTTTTCAGCAACAATTTTTGAATCATTAGTTATATTCATTCACTTGTAGGTCATTATTACTATTATGTACTGCTAACTTGCCATAGTATGTTTGTAATATTACTATGCAATGAAATTTTTTCAAAGATATGCGAAAAAATTGATAACCTATGCATGGATGGAGCGTCCGATTGGAGTATCTATGAGTGTTGATACGAGTATCCGACACGGTACACGTCACACTTTTTTTTTTGGGTAGAAATAGAGTATTGATTCATTACTATTGTCACAACATCTGATTTCACATGTAGTTTAGGAGACTTTGTGATGTATAACAAGTTGAAATTGCATTTATGGAGGAAGAAGATAAGAAGACATCAAAATTGAAGAACCACTAGGATATTACATGATGATTTTAGTCGGAATCAATTGCGGGAATTATTCCTAGTTAGGGTAGTTGTTTAGTTTCTAAAGATGTTAGTTAGTCTTGAAAGGATTATGGTGTCTATATATACAAGAGACTATCTTTTGTATGAGCATGCTTTTATAAAAAAAACTAGTTTCAAAATAATTTGTGTACTTGTTCTTGATATTTCAAGACAAATCCTTGTGAATTCAAGAGTGATTTTCAAATTGTATAACATTGCTATTTAATTCAATGCTTCCAATACGCTAATTGATATCAGAGCCTTATTTGATCCTGATCTGGTGACTACTAATGCTAGTAATGGTGGTGAAAGGGAGTATTCTGATGTTGCTCGAAGAACTCTCGACATGGTTGAGCAGCACAAAACCAACGCCAAATTGAGGCCCTTGTAGCGGGTTTAACTGATCTTACGTCGATAATGAACCAACTTGCGTTCCGGGGTGAAAATCTTGGCGTGCGTATAGAAAATGTTTCACAAAACAAACAAAGTGTTGTTGATGAAGCCTTAAGGGCAGAAAATGTGTGTGGCTTGGCGCAAGGTGCTAAACACCCAAGGAATTATTGCGGAAGGCAAATTTTGCATAGGAATGACAATTGAAATTAAATCTTCCTTTTTAATGGAAGACTTCATATGAAAGACTTCCTGGATTGGTTATGTGAAGCAGAGGTGCTTCATCATGGTGGGAGCAAATGCAACTCTTCCGCACTCGTGTAGGCAAACCTCCAATCAGAACTTGGATGAAAAATGAAAAGACTACCAAGGGGTAGGTTTTTACCGCTTGATTATGACCAAGTGTTATTTCAGCAATACCACAATTGCAAACAAGGTAATCGTTCAGTTGATGAGTATGCTACAGAGTTTATAGGCTGGCTTCACGTAATGATCTTAGTGAATCTGATTTACAACAAGCAACAAGGTTCATCAATGGATTAAAGTATAGCCTTCAAAACCGAATTACCCTACAGACTACCCATACTTTAGGTGATGTTGTGCGCCTAGCCTTAAGGGCTGAAACCATGATGGAGAAGTCTCATAATCGCAATATGGTGTCTAAATATAACCAAACAATTCTATAAACCATTGAAACCTCCATTTTCTCCACAACCTACCATAAACGATCTGGAAAAATGCCTATTCAACAAACCAACACTATAACTTAGTCAATCAACCCAAATTTCCAAACCCAAAACTACAATGGCGGTGGGTAACTCAAAGCCAAATTCTACCAATCCATGTGCTCCACCTAGTGGTGACAAATGTTATAGGTGTGGGCAGCATGGACACAAATCTAACTGTTGTCCTCAAATACCCCAAATAGCCTTGGCCACTCATGAAGAAGAATCTGAATTGGAGGAAGGTGAATTTGAACAGGAAGATGAAATCGTTTGTGTTGATGATGGAGTTTCCTTGTGGGCCGGAAATTACTCTATACTCCACACAGCGAAATGCAGTCACAACAACACAACATTATTTGAACCAGGTGTACAATTAATGGTTGAGTTTGTGACTTGATAATTGATGGAGGAAGTAGTGAAAATATTCTCTAATGTGATGGCTGATAAACTGAAATTGCCTACAGAGAAACACCCCTCACCCTAGTCACATTTGATGGATTAAGGTTGTTGGTGAAACGATGGTATGCTCTCAATGCAAGATTTCCTTTTTTTTATTGTTGATTGCTAGAAGGATGTGGTTACATGTGATGTAGTGGACATGGATGCTTGTCATATGTTGTTGCGAAGGCCCTGGCAATATTATGTTGATTCTACTCATAACGACAAAGACAATACTTATACATTTTGCAAAGATGGTCTTCGAATTGTACTTGCCCCTTTAGAAAATCCATTTGTTCCTAAAGCTCCTAGCGTGGAAGGAAAAAGTTTCTGATTTCTAACAATATATTGAAGGATTCCAAGGAAATTGGTGACATGTATGTTGTGTTACGCAGGTAAATGAAAACAAAAAGAAGCAAAAAATGTAGAATCCCTTCTCAAGTGCAACCCATAATTGCAGGAGGTCAAAGAGTTAATGCCATATGAATTTCCCAATGCTTTACCTTCAATTAGAAACATTCAACACAATATGGAATTTCCCAATGCCATATGATTCAACACAATATTGGTGTTAGGCTTGTGACAGCCAATTGTAAAAGAAACCGTCACATCCCTTTTCATGAAATTTGGTTCAAAAAGATTAATGCAGAAAGATGGAGCATCCCCGTTATAAGCGACACGCTGCACCTACGCTCGGGTGTAGTGACAAATGAGCAAGGTGCACTGCAGCGACGCCTGGCTGTAGTGTTAAATAGGCAAGGGTTCTCGCACCATTCTGGACAGGGGGGGCGGGTAAAAAAGCTAGTTCACGCTAGAGCTAGGGATAAAATGATTAGATTAACCTCTTGGAACGTAGGAACCTTGACGGGTAAGTCAATAGAACTAGTGGATCCCCTGTGTAGGAGGAAGGTAAATATAGCTTGTCTCCAAGAGACAAGGTGGAAGGGGAACAAGGCTAGAGATTTAGGAGGGTTCAAACTTTTCTGCTCTTTAAAAGATGGAATTAGGAATGGGATGGGAATACTGGTAGATGAAGTTTTTAAGGATGCAATAGTTGATGTTAGGCGGTTTGGGGATAAAATTATAGGTATTAAATTAGCTTTAAAACTAGAGATAGTGCATGTTATTACTGCGTATGCACCTCAAATGGGTTTAGACAAGGAGACTAATAAGAGTTTTTGGGACTTTTTAAATGAGTTAGTTCATGGGATCCTATTGTCCGATAGGGTTTTCCTAGGCGGAGATTTAAATGGCCATGTCGGTAAGGATAGAGTTGGGTATGAGAGGGTTCATGGAAGTCAAGGCTTTGGAGATCGAAACAATATGGGGATTTCTATTCTAGATTTTGCTTTAGCTAAGGATTTTTGATCGTCAATACCTTTTTATAAGAAGAGGGAAAATCACTTGGTGACCTTTGTGAGTGGGTGTAATAGAAGTCAAATTGATTATTTTCTTATTAGGAGACACGATTTAGGTAGGTGTAAAAATTGTAAGGTTATACTAGTGGATTGTCTGACAAACTAACATAGGCTATTAGTCCTCGATTTTTGTTTTAAGAGTAGGGGTCGTATTGCTAAAAAACAGACCGAGAATTAAGTGGTGGACCTTGCAGAAAATATGTGCCAACAACTTAAAAAAAAGATTTTGGGTGGCCAATCAGTTTATGAGGGTTTGGAGAATCTAGAATCAAAGGATAAGACTAGTAACACAAATCTTTTTGAGCATTTGGCGAACTGAATAGGAAGAGGTGCAAAGGAAGAGTTAGGAGAGGCCAAAAGAGGAGTTGTATATGATAAAAAGACGTGGTGGTAGAACGCTGATGTGCAACAAACCATTAGGGAAAAAAAAATGTTTTAAGGAATGGAAAAGGGATAGATGTCCAGAGTCTTATGAGCTCTATAAGCAAGCTAAGAGGTGTAGTAAAGCAGTAGGGAAAGCTAAAAATAGAGCATATGATGATCTATATAATAGGCTAGGTACAAAGGAAGGGGAAAAATATATCTTCAAGATAGCTAAAGCTAGATGAACGAAATACTAGGGATTTGAGTCATGTTAAGTGTGTTAAGCATGAGGATGAGAGAGTTTTTATGCAGGATAAAACTATTTTAGATAGATGGAGGGATTACTTTTGGAACTTACTCATTGGGACACATGTATGGGAGTTAAACTTGGAGGGTTATGCTTCACGAGAAGGGGGGCATCGCGTGTTCCATTGCAGAGTTAGTGCCAAAGAAGTAAGTGAAGCTTTGAAAAGAATGAAGAGAGGGAATGCGATTGGACCGGATGATATACCAATTGAAGCGTGAAAATGTCTGGGAAAAGTTGGGATTCAATGGCTAACTAGGCTCTTTAATAGAATTTTGGAAACTAGAAAAATGCCAGAGTTGTGGAGGCACAAAATTGTGGTACCAATTTATAAGAACAAGAGGGATATTAGAACTGCTCGAACTATAGAGGGATAAAGCTTATGAGTCATACGATGAAACTTTGGGAGAGGGGAATGAAAGAATTAGGAGATACTTAGGTGTAACATTCATAGAGGACAAAATTAAAGAAAGACGTTTAACGTGGTTTGGCCATGTGCGGAGGAGACCAAACACGACGCCAATTAGAATATGTCTAGATTAGCAAGTTAATGGAGGATGTAGATGGAGAGAATGACCGTTGAAAACTTGGATGAAAGCGGTGAAGGAAGACATTCTTGAGCTTGGATTAGGCGAGGATATGTCGGAAGATCGCATTGCTTGGAGAACTAAAATCCATGTAGCCGATCCCGAAAGTATCGGGAATGGGCTTTGATGATGATGATGATAGATTTGAAGAGTGGACACGACCAGGTCCGTATGCGACCTGGCGATGAATGGAAGACAACCTTTAAGATAAAGGACGATTTATACGAATGGCTAGTTATGCCATTTGGTCTATCTAATGCTCCTAGCACATTTATGCGCCGCATGAATTTGATATTAAAGCCATTTACTGGTCGATTTGTAGTATACTTCGATGATATCCTGATTTATAGTCGTATGAAAACGACCATTTATATCACTCGTGGGAATTCTTTAGTGTGCTGCGGGAAAATACTTGTATGTAAATCTTAAGAAGTGCAACTTTTTCATTGATAGCCTAGTTTTCTTAGTCTATGTTGTCTTCTTTAATGGCATACATGTAGATGAGAAAAAGGTTAAAGCAATAAGGGATTGGCCTGTCCCTAAGTCCATCTTTGAGGTTTAGAGTTTTCATGGACTTGCTACCTTTGTAGACGCTTTGTGTGTTATTTTAGTATTATTGCAGCCCCACGCACAAATTGTATGAAAGGAAAACACTTCGTTTGGACAGATGAAGTTGTTTGGACAATGAAGCTGCTCAAATTTTTGAGTTACTAAGAAAAACTTACTACAACCCCGGTTCTTGCATTGCCAAGCTTTGAAAAGTTGTTTCAAGTGGACTCTGATGCCTCTATTGTGGGCATTGACGATGCTATATTATCTCAAGAAGGCAGTGAGAAGCTTAGTGATTCTCGTAAAAAGTGAACCAAATACGAACTAGAATTTTATGCAGTAGTACAAGCTCCCAAGCAATGGGAATGTTTGTTGATTTAGCGAGAGTTTATTCTCGTCAAAGATCACCAAGCCTTGAAATCCATCCAATCCAATTCAAGCTTAAATAGAATGTAGGTGAGATGGATATAAATTTTTGAGAAGCTTAACTTCTCTATCAAACACAAATCTGGGGAGTGGGTTTTGATATGAAAACTGAAGTAGTGGGTTTTGATTATTTAAAGGAACTATATGCGGAAGATGAAAACTTTGGTGATATTTAGGCTAAACTCACTCAAAGCGACTGGTTTCGTTGATTTCCATCTGTAAGACAGATTCCTTTTCAAAGGCAACAAATTGTGCACTCCAATAAGTTATCTTTGTGAGCATATCAACAGAGATTTGCATGGTGGTGAACTTTGTGATCATTTGGGCTTGGACAAAATCATTGCTTTAGTTGAGTAACGGTACTGTTGGCCTCAGGTACAGCGGGATATGAATCGTCATGTGCAAAGATGTTACACTTGCCACACTGCAAAAGGTGGTTCAAATAACACAGACTATGCAATTAATACGGCGTTATAATGCCGATATAACACTTAACGAGGATGAACCGTTGCATTTTGACATTATCACGTTTTGGTATCATGGCTCCGATATAACGAGCGTCATGACCGTTATTGAGATAACGTTATTTTTCAATAACGTCGTTTTAACGTTTTGTTCTAATACATAAAATAAAAAATTCACTCATTTCATTCTCGATTGAACATAACCCTAGACTCAAGGAAAAAAGAAGGACCAAAGCTCGCCATCACCGATCGACAGAGAATAAGACCTTGCCAGTTGACAGAGAACGATAAAAGAAGGGAAGAAGATGAAGAGTCGATCACACTCTCTGTTGCGATCTCACTCTCATAAGAAGGGAAGATTTTTTTATTAATGTTTTGATATTTTTAATTTAATGTTATGAACATGGTTTACTTTTTTGACTATAAAAAATATATTTAAAAAATATTCCGTTATATCACTTTATAACCTATAACTCTCCTGGACCATTATGGACCGTTATCCGTTTTAACTGTATAAAACATAGGTCTCTATACCCCTTTGCCTATACTGGAGGCACATTGGGTTGATGTATCTATCGACTTCGTGTTGGGTCTTCCGCGGACTCAATGAGGTATGGATTCCATTTTTGTGGTAGTTGATCATTTTTAAAAAGTGGCTCATTTTATACCCTGTAAGAAGACTTTGGATGCGTCACATGTAGCATGCTTATTCTTCTACTGCTGATCGGGATAGCAAGTTTTTGAGTCATTTTTGGCAGACTTTGTGGAAAAGGTTTGACACAAGTCTTAAAATTTAGTGCCACATCCCACCCTCAAACCGATGGACAGACCAAAGTTGGGTAATTTCTTGCGGTGTATTTCAGGGGAGAAGCCAAAGCAATGGGATTTAGCACTTGCTCAAGCTGAATTCACTTGCAACAATGCCATCAACCATTCCACAGGCAAATCACCTTTTCAGATTGTTTATACAACCGTCGCTCAACATGTAGTGGACTCGGTAACTTTGCCAAAGCTTCCGGAACAAAATGTTGATGCTGATAAAATGGTGGACAAGATTGCACAACTTTATGAAGTGGTGAAACTTCATTTAGAGAAGGCCAACACCAAGTATAAGGACGCAGCAGATAAACATCACAGACTGAAGTCATTTGAAGAAGGGGATCTTATGATGTTGCATTTATGTAAGGAAAGGTTTCCATCAGGAACTTATAACAAGTTCAAGGCTAAAAGATAACATCTTTGGATTATCTTCTTTGGGTTGATGTATATATCGACTTCGTTTATCTGCTTCGTCCGTGTAATGTTCCACTCAAAATGTTCCTCCATCCTTTCAGTACTTCAACTCAAATGTGCTCTTTCCTATCCTAAAGAAGATAAACGACAATGCATGTGTTGTTGATCTTCCTGATGACCTAGCCATTTCCTAGAGTCTCAATGTCAAAGACCTGTATGCTTACCATGGGAATGATGTCAAGGTTATTCCTTCAATTAACTTGTGGGCGAGTCCTTTTGAAGATGGAGGGACTGATGTAGAACAAGTTGCAATTGCATTTATCGAGGAAGAAGATAAGAAGAAGCCATCAAAATTGAAGAACCACTAGGATATTACATGCTGATTTCTGTCGGAATCAGTTGTGGGATTATTCCTAGTTAGGGTAATTATTTAGTTTCTAAAGATGTTATTTATTCATGTAAGGATTATGATGTCTATATGTACAAGAGACTTTCTTGTGTATGGGCATGCTTTTATCAATAAAACCATTTTCAAAATAATTTATGTACTTCATCTTGATATTTCAAGAAAAATCCTTGAGGATTCAAGGGTGATTTCCGAATTGTAAGACGTTGCTCTTCAATTCAACGCTTCCAATATGCCACTTTGAGTGGAAGTTGATGAAAAGGAAAACCAATAGAGATGAGAAACTGAAGGGAGGATTTGAGTGTTGTTTTTATAAAAATCTCAATGACTATATCGTCGCATTTACGAAGATTTAGATTTTATGGATGGGGATTTGAACGACTAAAATTTTACCCAAGTTAACGGGGTCATGCATTGTGAGTTTCAATTGAGAAGTACTCTAGTAGTGGGCTAGTTGATGAGTTTGGGGAGCTGTCCAATATCTTTGAAAATAATAGGATTAGTCGATGAGGAGGATGGTTATGGAAGGATGACAAGGAAGAAGGTTTTCCAGGTTCATCTTATTTCTCTCGATATACTATGGAGCATTTGACCAATGGTACAATTCTAATTTTGCAATGAAATTGATTTGTTGGAAGAGGTTCCCTCTAGGGTATTCTTTCCTTATGTGAATCGTGGTTTGGAATAGGATTCCCTCGGAAAAAATAGAAATAAAAATTTGTGCATAGGGAATGGGCTTTGATGTGTGTTGTTTCTATGATGTTGAACGAGAGGTTCAACTTTTTCATTCGAATGTGTTGTATTTCATTATCCTCTTTGGATGCCTCTGTGGAGGAAGTACTGAAAGGATGGAGAAACACTTTACACCTTACTTCACTAGGAAAAGACACAAGATATTCATCCAAAACACAGAGAAACAACTCTGATGTTCAATTAAAATTATTCAAATCAAAAGTATCTCTAAATCAGCCCACAAGCCGGGCTATATAGCTAAAATTCAACATTATTAGAATTTTACCAAAAATAGCAAAATCCCAATAATCATATGCTAAAACGAAATACGTAATAAAATAAACAATTTACCAAAAATCTGACCCAAATTGGGTTCAGAATCACTTCCTAAACAATAATTGAAATATTATTATAAAAGGAAAAAAAACTACTAAATTTATGGATTCGGAAGGGAAAACAGTGGATTTTGGTCTCGAAAAGATGTGCATCGAGCGTAGCTCGGTGACCACGACGTGCGCGCAGCCAAGAGCTTTCCGAATTGGGGTCATATGCGCGATTCTGATAACCGTAGCCAAAGTTATGGCCAAAATATCGAAACACACCCAAAACTGCCCCAATTAGTAAAAGATCATGATTTTCTGCCATCTTTGCGCTGATTTGCCAACTCAAGGTATATGACGCGGATCCTCCTACATCAACGACAGTAGAATCTTTTGGTAATTTGTTCTCAGCCTTTGAGGTAATTGTTATTGTTAAGGAGGCGTTTCTCATTCTGAGTATGGGTTTAGGCGTTTCTCACTCTGAGTATGGGTTTCTCACTATGCAACATTTGACGAGGATTTCTGTGAATCGTATTGGTATTGAGAGAGTGGGCTGCCATCCTTTTAATGATTGGTGATCATTTTCAATTTGTTACCTTAAAAAAAGTTTTGCCTTATTTTTTTTAATCAGGAAAACAGCAGATAGCATTAAACTAGGTGAAAAAGAGAAAAAGTGCAGGGTGCAGCTAGTGAATGAGGAGATCAACTAGCGAAAGAAAACAAAGAAAAATACAACATACTATACGTAGAAAATATTAATCCAATTGAAAATCACGTATGGAAACTGCTGATTAGTAATGATGCCCCACTTCCAAAGAAGAGATTTTGTGGGTGGTGATGTATTTCTCTTTGTTTTTGAAAATTCGATTGTTTCTCCCTTTCCACAAGAACCAAAGAGTTGCCAGGAAGACCATTTCCCATAACTAGGCTCCTTTAGATGAAAGGCCTGCTCTATTCGACAGAGAAATCCATTAGAGCAAATTAGAAGCAGCAGGATGGTGGACATCTGCTTCTAAACAAACATCAGTCCAAAGATTTCTGGAGAATGGGCAAGAGAAGAAATGTGATCAGCCGACTCTTGGTGCTCTTCCCAAAGATAACATATGTTTGTAATGAGCAGCCCTCTTCTAGAAGATTATCAAGAGTGAGGATCTTTCCAAGATCCATGGCCTAGAGAAAGAAATTAACTCTAGGAGGAACCTCCTTCTTCCAAAAGATTTGTGACAAAAAGGTGAGGGAAAGGCGTAAAGGTTTGCATTCACTAAAGCCAGAGATTTCTAGTGAGCGTCACACACTGAAAACTGACTGGTTTTGTCCTTCCATACCCATCTGTCTGCTTCTTCATTTAGGTTTGCCTTCCCAAAAGCTTGACATTACTGATTAGTTTGCAGTATAATTCTGTATGGAAGATTATTGATTTATTTTTATAATGAGTATTGATTTTGAGGACTGTGTTGTACAAACAGCATGTACCTCTAATTTGGTACTTGTGAAAGTGAAATATTTTGTTATATGATTGCAAAACTAAAGAAAACAGTGGTGTTTGTTTTTCCTCTTAATCAAAATTTCTTGGAAAAAAACGCTGTATTTTACAAAATTCAGACCTCTAATTGAAGAGGCAAAAAACCAACGCACGATCTCTTGATCGCCAAGTATGTTTTGGCTTAGCATAAGATGGTTTAAGTAGGGTGTTATTGCCCCTAATCAGTTCAAGTAAGGGGGATTAGATCTGTTATATAAGTTGTAAGATCAAGTCAAAATGAAGCTATACATTCATGTCCTATGTCAGCAGTTGTTTTGGCAAAGGTTTATATGGTTGATATGGGTTCTTTGTAGTAAAAAGCTATTCAAATTTTCGTCACATGTGTTCTATCTTTGGAGAATTCTAAACTGGGACTTGATATATTTTCAGTCTGTCTGTTTAGAATAAAGCAACAAATATTGCTCTAACATCTTAATTTGACTTCTTTTGCAGTTAAACACCATTCTTATTTTTTCTCTTGTATTCATTGACTCCCAAATAACTGTTTGCCACCTTTTGCAGAACCTTAAAATCTGTGCTGTGCCAATTTTATCCTGTAACTGTTTGCTTTCTCATTTTAGGTTGCTTGCTTCTGATATATATGGTGTCATCAGCATATGGGACCGGCGAACCGGTAGTTTTCCATGTGTTGAACTTACCACTGATGCCAACAGCCCTCTTAATAGCATCCAGCTGAATGTGGAAAATCAGGTGGGTGTTTTAAACTCTTGAAATGGACTGCATCTTAGCAGTCATTAGAAGATAGATAATATAGTCTCTCTGAAATAGGAGTATTGTGAGAAGTTGTTATTTCTATTAGACTCATGCTTTGTTGTCATATGCTTTTCGAGATTTGTAGTATTTTTATAACATTTAGTTTTCTCAGAGAAGGAAAACTAAACTTGAGCTAAAATTCATAATAGATTGTTTTATCATGTTTAAGTTGGAGGGCCTTATTTTTTTTGTTTATACGCAGGGCCCCTAAACCTTAGAAAAGGCCATGTACTAGAGTTTCCTTTCAAGTACATGACATGCAGTTGGCCTAGAAAGGTTATCAATAGAATTTCCAGAAAAAAGTATTCATTAGCCATTAACAGGAAAAATTTTGTTATCCACAAAACTCGCCTCCTCCAGTATTTAATAGCTTATTTACGAGTGATGCTGATTCCATAAGATGATGCTAAATTTTTTTTTCCCAACATAAAGTTTTGTCTCCATTCAGATTTTATGAATCAAGTTGTCCTAATCTAAAGCATCTTTCTTGTAGATTGTTTTTGGGGCTGGTAAACATGGAATCATATATGCTTGGGACCTTCGTGGTGGCAAATCATCTGCGGCCTTTCAAAGCCATAAAGTGGTCTATACACATTCACATACACTTTTTGTCTTTCAACTATTTTTTATGGTTAACTTTGGCAGTAGAGAGAGAGAGAGTGTAGGAGACCTTTAACCCTCAGTTTTCTCTCAAAATCATGGAAATTTTTTATTTTTATTTTTGTGTGTGTGTGTGTGGTGGTGGGGGTGGGGTGGTGGAGGTTGGGGGATATTGCACTATGGAAAACTAAAGAAACATGGTTATCATCAACTACAAGAGAGAAAAAGTAGGAGACCTTTAACCCTCAGTTTTCTCTCAAAATCATGGGGAAAAAAGAACTTTTGTGTGTGTGTGTGGGGGGGATGGATGGGGGGGATATTGCACTATGGAAAACTAAAGAAACATGGTTATCATAAACTTCAAGTACTCAAATTTTTTTTGTCTTCCTTTCATCTTTCTTCTATATATTTTGTCATTTTCCATGGAAATTGTTAATGAAACACAGATGTTCTTGAGATATTTTCTTACTACCACTCCTATTTTTATGTGGGTGTGGTTGGTGGTGGTGGTGGGGGTGGTCTCCTTTTTTTGTGTGTGGGGGAGGATTATTTCACCACGTCTTTTCTGAACACATGAAGTACTTGGCTCTTGCCAAGTAATTTAAAGGAGCCGTCCATTGTTATTTTAGTGTATTGAATTAATTTGAATTTCTTTAGTTTGTGAGTAGCATTAAACAATTTGTTCATGACACATGCATCATATTGTTCACGATATCTCATTTGAATCAGTTGATTGATGAATATACTGTGTTGCATAGATAGAAAACAAATCACTTTACTAATTCTTGCAGAGTCAGATGGGTCATCATCATTCTTTACTAGTCTGGCATATTAGAGAAATCACAGATGTTATTTTTCCTTCTACATTTTTGCTTAAGTTAAGTTGTTATGCACTATGTATTTGGTATTGATTAACTTAAAAGTTAAATAATATCTAATGAAAACATGGATAGCAAGGACTTCATCAAGTTCACTAACTTTTTCCCATTGTTCCTTTGTCATTCTCCCATCTTCTTCTAAATTTATTTCTCTTCCAAGTTGAAACTTTCTATACCTCTATCTACACATGTTTGAACCGTAGGGTGACCCCCAGAGTTGTTGATAGTGTGAGTTATGCGTAACTGTCATAGTGGCATGGTTTATTACTTTGTTTAGGAAGTTTGGATGGTGTGCTTTTGATTTTCTTTCAAAATCAATTTTAATATAGTTCCTGGGTCACACGACGCTTGGGTTTTGTTGATTTATTTCTTTGGATGTAATAAATGATCTTGATACTACGTGAAATCAACACAGTTTCAACTGGCAACACGGTTTCAGCCAGAGATTAGTTCCTCACTTTCATAGTGGGGAAGATAGGTATTCCGGCCAAAGTTTATTTCTTCGTGTGGGACACAAGATCTTATGGAACCATGCCGAAGAGGGACATTTTGATTAGTAGGATGGAGGTGGAAGCGGAGAACCCCATGTGTCTTCATGAGCTAGAATCTCGGGGTCATTTTGCACTCCATTGTGAGGTAGCTAGGTCGGTTTGGTGCCCTTTCCTTCATGTTTATGTGATTGGCTGGGTGACGCCTCAAATCACTGACAATTGGATGGTATTGTTGAGCTTGGAGTCTGATTCGGAAATAAAAGAGAAGAACAAAAATTACAGTTCTCTCGAGAACAAACTCTCGAGGCTGTTTAACAAGCTCTATTTCTTAGATGGCTAAACCTACATACAAAGACACTATTTATAGGTTAAACAATTCCAAAGCAAACCAGGAAACCTACTCCTAAAAGGAAGAATCATTTTCCTTGTCTTGCAAGGAAAGCTCAACCCTCTTGTCTGGAATCTGAAACGAACCCCAAGTTCCTATAAGAGTATCTTATATCAGAGTCTCCAGGGCTAAGAAAGGGGTTGTGTTTCTCTCATCCAATAAGCCATAGTGTGCATGATAGAAAGAAATAGTTGGGTCTTCAGAGACCCATTATTATCTCGAGATTGGATCACTATGGACGTTATGGAGTATTTGTGCTCCCTGCATTATCTGTTCAAGGAACGTAAGTTTGTCCAGTTTGTTTTTTGAATGGGAACATCTTGTGATTGTTCGATAGAGCCTAAGGGTTGCTTTTGGGACCATGGCTACAACCTTTGTATTTGATCTTGTAAATCTCTTTTCTTTTTCTTTTCAATAAAATTTGAATCTTGGACACTTTTAGACACTCCAATGAACATCCTTTCTTATATAATTATCTTTTTCACGTCATATACATGCTATAGCCCGAGGGAGATTTGTAGGAAAAATCATCTAGGTAGTACCCTACTTAACTAAAAAAACTTTGAATTTTCATCTAACTAGATCCCAATAAACTAAAACTCTCTTGGAAATATTATCTAGGTAGAAACTCATTAGACACACACAGTGGTTCTAAAGTGAGTATGTTTTTAATTGGCAGGGTATGACTTGTGATACATATGCCATAGGTCTTGCCAGCTGAGATAGCACAACAGTCTATCAAACTAGAATCCCCTAAACTCCGTGTGACTATGCTTTAATTGTAAACTTCTTTGTTCATCTTTCTTAGCCTCTTGAAGTGTTTAAAGAAAAATGCTTTAAGGAGAGGCAAATGGATAGATGCCTAGAGGCTTATGAGCTCTATAAGCAAGCTAAGAGGTTGAGTAGTAAAGCAGTAGGGGAAGCTAAAAAGAGAGCATGTGATGATCTGTATAATAGGCTAGGTACAAAGGAAGGGGAAAATGATATCTTCAAGATATTTAAAGCAAGAGAACGAAAAACTAGGGATTTGAGTCATGTTAAGTGTGTTAAGCATGTGGATGGAAGAGTTTTAATGTAGGATAAAACTATTTTAGATAGATGGAGAAATTACTTTTGGAACCTACTTAATGGGACACATGTAGGGGGTTTAAACTTGAAGGGGCATGCTTCACAGGAAGGGAGGCATTGCGTGTTCCAGAGTTAGTGCCCAAGAAGTAAGAGAAG